>OX402535.1:5364302-5807771 GCA_948098885.1 Drepanosiphum platanoidis
GCACATAAAATCCAAGATGGCGGACACTTCCGGACCTCGGAGGGATGGCGACTTTTTTTTGGTTAATCAGGAGCCTATAACCAAACTTTTTGCAAAGTTTCAAAACTTTCCGATTTAATTCCTCAAAACATCAATTTTAGAGCTTAAATGACTGGACTAATAATAATTACCCATAGAGTGGTGTGTGCGATACGTAAAAAGAGGACGAAACGATAAAAAAAAACTTAAGTATGGATTCTTAAAAAAAAAAATAAAATAAAATAAAAACGAGACGGGAAACGGATATTATATTTTCTTTATTGGGAATATTGTAATATATAGTCGTATAACTCTGGCGAGGGCCGACTCAATATTGTTATAGTGATTTTTATTCCTCGGAACTCAATTAGTTCTATGCAACCGGCAATGTTTCGACTCTCGCATTCCATATTATTATAATACTCGGGAATTCTATAGGATGCCAAAAATAAGCAGGAAAAGTATAATGACTAGGTAGTATTGCATAATATAGTTTCGGAACCTCGAGTAGGTAGCGTATAAAAACTACATAGAATTAAACTTTAGTCTATAACTTAGTATATTTATTAATAACAAAAATCGCGATTGTTGAATTTTATACCGTAATGCCGAGTGTCGCGGACAAGTTATTCTATAGTTTGCAGAGGACTGAAATTTTTAAAATTTTTCCGAGAGTACTTGTTTCCCTCGAATTCATTTCGACCCTCGCCGTTGGTTACGACGAAGTGCATAACTGCAATGTGAAGCGTTTCATTCTAAATTTGTTCCGCGTCACAGTTTTATTTTAAAAACATATAAAATCGTGGTTAGGTAGCGATTCTCTCGGTCGAAAAGGTAGGAGTTCTAAAATCGATTCGATATAATATTATATTATCTTGCTCGTGATTAAAAATAATATTAGAAGTGCGTTGAAAAAAAATAAAATACTCGTAAATACATTTCTCGAACGATTCGTTGACGTAGACCTAGTCGCATGCCTACGGGTAACATAATATTTTATGTTTAGTAATTTTTATTCCTTTGGCACTCGCGATTGTTTTGATCTTTTTTCTCCCCGAGGACTCCGACTGTAGTATGTTTTTTTTTTTTTTAAATTTCGAGGCTCAATTCTTATACTGTTGTCGTCGTCATTATTGATTGATAATATTCACCGGCGTGTATATAATGTTATAGAATATTCGATTTCGCCATCGCGCCCGCCGGAAAATCGGATATAATAAAATATATATCGGTGTTATGTGGTATATATATAGGTCGTCTAGCGCACGCCGCCGTCGGGTATTACTGTCATGTGCATGCTTGCGGCCAGATTTCTCGCGGAACTCTAGTGGGGCAATGGATTCTATAATAATAATAATGATTTCAATACCTCGCATTGATAGAATATACGTGTTGACTGTTTAACGTTAAACGCCCGGCTATAAAATATACAGGGCGATTTTTTTCTCAGTCTAATAGTTAACATAACGTCTGATATAGTATAATAATATATTCGTAATGATTTCTAGAATGAAATATTTTAAGCACAAATAACACAGACATTAACAATTAAAAATTTCAACAAAAAAATGCACTCTTTTTCACTGATTATATAATAGGTAGTAGGTATCTAATATTGTAGATTAAATGCTAGATTAGCTCTTCTCGATATTCACAGGGATTCATCGTTGTTGAACCAATTGTAAATAAATCGTAAACAGATAACTAAAACGTAGAAATTGTTTGACTTTATCATTATTAAACAATATTAATAATACTAAACGATAATTAAAATTAACTATTAAATGATTAAATAAAGAAGATAACTCTAAAATGTAGAATAAAACTAAAGTTATTGCATTAGTCAGATCTTGACGGGACACCCTGTTGTTATACATCGTAAAGGAACATAATAGAAATAATATATAGATAGAGAGAGTGAGAGATTCTGTGTGAGAGCTACTACCATTCTTCTCTATCGGCTGTGATTTAACTTTAACACTTTTATAATATTCGCAAAACATATGAAATACGATTTATTTTTGGCCCGTACGATCGGTTATTTATTATTTATTTATTTATTTTTTTGATGTCTCGCGATCGTAAATTTACGGTTTTAAAAACGCAATGGAAAATTATCGTGATAAAATTCAATTTTGAAGCTCAAAGCTCAAACGATTCGTATTTATAAAAAAAACCGCACGTATCATTTGGGTGCGCTATTGTTGTGTAATTTTAATATTAAATTTTCCATGATCGGCGACCCATAGCGTAACGCGTAAAACGTGTTGCTCAGTCCAATGGATTGGATGGATGTAATTATTGGAAAAAATTTAAAAAAAAAAAAACAATAAACGCGTCCGAACCGTGTAAACACCGTAACCTATCTAATTTATACGGTTTCAGTTTCGAGTTTTAAAATGTATTCGACATAAATATTAATTTACTTAAACTCGCGCTCGAAAAGCACTTAACGCAATTGTTGTTTCGAAGACGAAAATATTAAATCCCGAAACGATTCGCCGCCGTTTCGTCGTACGGTCTTCCGTCCATTTTCGGACCGACAAATAACAAAAAAAAATCACTCGATAACAGGATCATAATAACTATTTTATCCTCGAAACGTAATGAAATACGAATAAAAATACGTCTGATAAAAACGTTCAACGTCGATTTATTTACCATTTTTCCAATCATAATGGTTTAATAAAAGTATGGAAAACATATATTATTTATAGTCCTTACGCTTTCGTAACACTAGGCTAGGCAAGTTAATTACGTTTTTTACTAGTCAAGTTAAGGTTAGAAAAATGTTAAGGTTTATTTTATTTTATTTTTCCTTTTATAGCGGTTACACTTACAAGTTAAATGAGAAAAATAAGTAACGTGTAATTCAGTTTAAAATCGGTTAGATTTTTTTTTTTATGCTAAACAATGAATATATTACTATCGATCGTATTACACTAATATTATTGTAAATTATAACCGTCGGACATATTATGTATAGCCTGTTCATAGAACGCTGTGTCTTCTCGACAAAGATTCGTTCCGTTTTAATATTACGTAAAAGAATACGATTTGCACGACGACGAAAGGAGAAAATCAACTCGACGTGACAGTGTGAAAATAAAAGTAAATTGACTTTTTAACTTTTTCAACTCGTTAATGCCCCCCCCCCCCAGCCTTGAATATCATAGATATCTAAATATTGCATTTTCAACGTAAAATACATTTCTATTAAATAATTATAATAACATAAATATTTATAAGGCTTTCGACTGCTTCGGCGCCGCCGCTGCTAGACAATACGGGCGGCGGCGGCGTGTTGAACTTTATAAACAGTCGTTTTAGATTCACAGTGTTTATTGTCGTCCAGTGTTTTATTAAATAAAGAGTTCACGTTTTTCGTCGGAATTTCAGGCGATAAACATTTGGAAATATCTCTGTCGCCAATGGACGTTTAGATATTTTTTTACCGTGTGTGACCTGTAATATTCTGATTATATAATATAATCATAAAAATATTATAAACTGTATTTTTCGAATCGGACCAAAAGCAATATATTACAATATAATATAATATTGACATTGACATTTGAACACAATGACGACATTTTTTCTCTCGATATAATTGCGTTTTGTAAATAATTTTTCCAAAGAATACAATTATTATTCTTTTTAAACGCACAAGTACCTCGGAAAAAAAAAAAAAAAACCGTATTATAGATACTCTGGAGAAAAAAGTATTCGGAACACTTGAAAAGTTTTACAAGTGTTCAAAATGCACTATATGCGTATGGATTTTTTTTTTTTAATAATACAAAAGTAGATTTATTTATTAATTCAAAAAAAAAAAAAAAAGGAAAATTATTTTACAAGCATTTAAATTTAGCCCCGTCATCGCGTGATATAATGTTTGTTTTATTTAATTTTTCTTCTACGGTAAATCGATGGATTTTACCGCTCGCTCACTCGCAGTAAAAAATTTCTTTTGAAAACTCGTAGTAGATTGTATGATATTTGCGCCGCGAACCGTTTCGGTTCGAACAAAACGACGACGGGGAGAAAAGCGAAGACGAGTGTTTCGCCGCCGTGTTCCGTATACAAGATAGACGCACAGATAACAGATGTCACGTTGATGTACTACTACCGAGTTTGCTCTTAACCGTATAACATAACATAATGGTTTATTTTATTTCAGCGTGTCACATATCAGCCGTATACGGTTCTGCGCATTCAAACGAACCGGCGAATTCACGGACATTATGCGTTCTCTCCTCGGCTACAACGCCGTAATAAGGATGTTGTAATAATTTACAATTTAATTTATCCAAAAAGTCTTTGCAGCGGGACGACGACGACGACGACGACGCACTCACTGCGCACTAAAAATACTTTTATTTCTCTGTTTTTTTTCTTTCTTTCTTTCTTTTTTTTTTTTTTTCTAGCATTTTAAACACATTTTACGACGTCGGAGTAAAATGAAAATATCCTTTAAAGGGGGAAAAAACCAACGTTGGGAATTCTCGAACGAGCGCGTCGAGGAAAAAGTAAATTTCAGCCGGAACGCGCGTTGAAAAAAAAAATCGATCTCGAGTAGGCGGCGGCGGCGGCGGCGTACACCTATAGGTACTTACGAATATCTCGACGCGATTATTTTCACCCGCGAAATAATAATTATACCGTAGCAAATAATATTGCGTTTTTCGTTACGATCAGTGCGCTGAAACGCTAAAAACAAACAAAAATGTACACTATAATAATACGATCTAAAAACCGAAAACGTAATATCCTAAAAACTTACGTTTATTACGAGTATTGTTTGTTTGTGTAACGAGAGTCGTCTGTCTCGATAATTCAAATTCTTTTTTCCGCGCAAGTTTAGAACATAAAATAGAGGTGTTTTTTTTTTTTACCTTTGTCAAAGTTGAAATTCGTCACGGAACTCGACGAAATCCCGAAAGTCTGCCGCGCCGTAACACTCGATTCGAATACTTAAAAAATACGCTCGTATTTATACATTTGTTTTAGACAAAACGAGCGTCGAGTTTCGCGTGATATATTTTCAACCAGCGCGAGTTAACCACGCGTACGTAACACAACGCGATATTTATTTTACTTTCATTTTCGCGGCGCGTTCGAATTAAAATTATAATATTTGATAAGCTCTTCGGGGCTCTATACGTGTATATACGTATATGGAAATATCATACACGCCGGCCTTCGCACGGATTCGTTTTCCGAACGCGCAACGATTTATTACAATATATAGTGGGTGCAGGTTACGCGCACGCGTTAATCGATTATTTCGAATTTTCATAAACAAATACGACCGACACCTGCTTTTTTCGCCGCGCAATATTTGAATATTACATTATACGCGCGCGCGCGTATATAAATTATGTACATATAATATTTCAAATACGAGTAAAAAAAAAAACAAAAAGATCGCGGCGGCGCGGCGCGGCGAATTCGTCGAGCGGAGATATTTTGCTTTAAGGATGATTCACACTGAACCGACACTCGCAGACCGGCACCGGACCGCACAGGCCCATACCGAACCGACAAATTATTAATCAATAATAAATTAATGTGCTAATTCACATCTAATCTAATTGTATGAAAGAATGTTTTGTCGGTGCGTGTCCGCGTCGGTGGGATATGAACGGCGATAACGACGTTATTTTCCAAAATAGAATATTATAGAGTACTACTAACATATTATTTTTCTTTATCATATCTATTGTTAAATATACAATTTTTCTTCGTGATCTTCAAGAGATCCACATAAAACTATAAAATTCACCCTCTATTTTTCTCCGTTTTAAAATGTCATGCGCCCAAATACGTTTTTTAATTTTTAGTGGTTTTTGTTCTTCTACTTAACTTAACTGTGCGTATTAATAAATTACTTTTCATTTATGACGGGCTGTGTCTGTCGGTGCAAAACGGTACAATGTGAATACTCCCTAAAATGTCGGTTCAGTGTGAATCGACCTTTACCCGTGTACCCGTTCACCGACGACGACGGTGAAGACGCTATTCAAAAACACGGTGAAATAATATCCCAGGACGAAACGTATCCTGTACTGTCCACGTCCATACAGGTCAGAAAGGCTGAACGACTTGGGCGCACGCAGACTGCCGCCACAACGGTTGACTTTTAAAAGTGGACAAACTACGTACGTATATACGGACGCGCGTAGTGAGTAGGTACTTTTTAGTTCCGTTCATTAAATTTGTTGTCCCTGAATTATTTATCCGTTGGTTTTTGTTTTCGATACGGAATATTTTTGGTCCTCGCGCGTTCACGTCCTAGATTCGGCTCTTTTTTGTCAATTCACATTCTCTTTTCTGACGAATCGCAATGATAACAACGACTGTTATTACGTACAATTTCGGTAATTTAAATGTAAGATCTATAATTTTGGACATTCGTGAAAAGTCTGATTTGTATATTTCGTCGTATCAATTTTGAAAATAAAATCTATACGACTTTTCATGCGTTTCTATCTTTTATACTTTTGCGGGTCAATTAAATAATAATAATAATAATACATTTTATACGAAGTACAGTTAAAAGTAAACTTTATCCGAACAGAACGAGCTACCTACATCAAATACATACGTTTATATATATGTAATATATTCTCTTGATTTTGAGACTGCGCTATTTTGTGAAGTGATATGTCGGTTTTGTTTGTTTTCACTTTTCGACGATAAACCAATAGAATTTTCAGTTACGTCGAACGCGGAAAAAATCTCGTCTGGGATTTCGGGTTACTCTCGAATGGCGTATTTGTGTAATACTCTAGATAGGTTCCCAAATTACTCGACATGACCCATTTAGGAAAATGTTGTTTAAATATTTATTTGGCCCGACTTAGGACTTTTCTTTTTTTTTTTCGCTGCTCGTCAATAAAAAATTTATATCGATAACATTTTAATGTACATATTTTATGTCGAAGTACTTTTACAGCGAAATCGTACTTGACTATTTATATTTAAATAATTATCAACAACATTGCAAAAAATATAATTTATCAAATTTACTAATAAAAAGGTTTATGATCATTATTTGCTGTAGAGGGCATGTATTTTTTTCAAAAGAACAATTTAATATTTATACTTTACGACGCATATTATAGATAAATCATATGATTATCTGCTGAAAATTAAAACATTTAAAAACGTCAAGCGACACACAGTTTGGGAACCCTTGCTTCGGACTGTCTAATACCTAGGCAATACAGTAGTTATAGGCGATTCCACGTCGTCATTACTAGACCGAGGATTATATACATTTGCATATCTGCATAAATGCAAATGCACATAATCGGCTTTTTTCTACAAGTAATGCATATTTCATGGGTTTATTATACAAACGTTTTTTTTTTCTGTTTCTTCATTAATTTAATACAACGACACTTAACTCCGATTTGTAAAGGTCATTTAAAAAAAAATAAAAAATAAAATAACTCGGCTAATTACACGTCTAGAAACGAGGGATTTGCTACAGCACGGTTTGTTGCAGGTCACGGAAGAATTATCGACGACTGTCCGACACGTTTCAGAAGAAAGTCTGAGAACGAATATCACTCGATCGTCCTGCAAAAATCCTGGCTACGACAATCTAAGGACGATCGATACTCATCACATCGTTGGCTCAAAGCGCCGTTACGCACACGACAACAATCGCGTGTTACAAAGTTAAATACGATACGTTGAGCGGTTCGTTTTCTGCATCGAAGTCAATTCGAGACGACGAGATGCCGTTGTTTATTAGCAATTGACAATAAACTCTGCTACGAAAACTCTACGGTACTGATAACAAAGTATTTATTTTTTAATTAAATATTATTAAATATATAAAATAATTTACCAAACACATATTTTTAATATATAACATTTAAGAAATGCTAGTTTTTTTTTTTACGTACGTTAATATTATCTGGTAGGTAATGATGGCGTATAGATTTCAAACGAGCATGAATATATAATTACGAGCATGGGCGTCCCCAGACATTTTTCTAGGGGGGGGGGGAACAAAATTAATTTTAAAAATAAATGAAGATTTTTTTAGACATTTTATACTTTCATTTTATTTATAATACATCATTATTACACTTAGGTATTATATTATACATTTTATAGAAAGAACATAAATTATGTTTTGTAATTTTTACAATTAGATGTTATTACTAGGTATACATTTTATTTACACATTATTCTTTTTCATCAAATACAAATTGCATTCTCCGTGGATATTCTCTACCGAATTGTGTCAGTACATTGGAACACCAATACGCAGTACGCACACATCAATATATTTTTTTTCTACACGCCTACATATTAATATAATCTATATTTATTAAATTAGCGCTTTACAGATAATGTTTTGGAAAACAAATTTAAATTCTAAGGGGGGCGAGTGAGGGGGTCTTGCCCCCCCCCCCCCCCCCCCCGGGGACGCCCATGATTACGAGTATAAATCACAATCAAATGGTCGAAAGTATAGATTTTCTCCTAGTTTTTTTGTTGCACGTTTAAACACAACGTTCTTTTATATAATTCTTTTGTATTATGTGCATTTCGCATACGCGCGCGCAAGGATTGTTTACCGTATACAAATCCGCTGTCATTACGATTCGACTCTCCTCGTCCAATATTCCAATCGAGTCATTAGGCTCTTCTCGGAACACCGCCGGCGCGGCGCATTGAAGATTTCATCATCGGGATATCTGTAATAGTCTGTCGCGGGGTTTGACGTCGGGATCCGAGAGACTCCTTCGAATAATCGAGATTAATTAAAACGTTCCGAGTGTTCAAAGTCGAAATGTCCTGGAAAATCATAACGGAGACCACACTTTTAATTATTATTATTCCTCTATACACTCCGAGTCCTCGCCTCCGCGTCGTCTTACAACAACTTTACCCGCTTTTATTGTGCGAGTGTTTTTTTTTTTTTTTTTTACTCTCCGTTAAATGTCGAGACCAAATTAAATATATATTTAGCGCCTTAGCCGAGAAGAATATTAAACAAACATTTCGTACGCTCGTTAACGCGAGCAAAATCCACACAGACTTAAAATTAATATATATACACCTATAGGTACAGGTGGCTTGGAAACAGTGGTGCGCGGCTGCAGGTTTTTTCGACACGCGTAGCTTATATAGAATATTATAATTTCGAGCGAACCGAGTTCGTCTCTTTTTATTTGTTTTTCGTTTTTTATAAATATTTTAGCGCGCTCCTGCAGTTCTCTAACGTTTTCGCACCGAGTACCCGGGACCCTGTGCGTGTGTGTGTTAACTTTTCTACTTGAAAAATAGTGGTTTTTTCTTTTTTCCTACATTATAATATGACGAACCGACGGATGCGGTCGGGATAGTAATAATGTATTTGTGTCGTTTCAGTCGAAGCGTACGTAATAGATTTACGTTTTGCGGACGTAACTAGATCGCAAGAGGCTCGCGTGAATATCTCCCGACGGGTATCCCTAGAGTCGTTGCCCGGTAAGAAATAAATAATTATCTTAATTCGTTTATTATATAGTGTTTGAAATGTTAAATCGCCGCCAACATTTAGCGGTAAACGGTAATGTTTTGAAAGAGTATTTTTTTAGACTTAACGCGAGACAGAAATTTCGGATTTTTGATGAAATCAGCACGAAAGACCGTTTAAATTTTTCGCACGAAAAATTGAAAGAAAAAAAAATAAATAGTCGCACTTTTAATTTAGTCGCCTCGAAGCTATTTTGCTTTTTCAAAATCGGCACCTACATTATTCGATAATCCAACTCCAGTTGCAAAGTGACGACGGGAAATAAAAACGAAAAATAAATGCGTTTCGAAACAATTTGATAACACACTCTTCGTCATATTATTATTATTGTACCGCACAACAGAGAAACGATAAAATCAACCGTTGCCGATTCTCGTGTTATCACTCCGCTCGGGCGCGAGTATACGATGCCGCCGCCGGCGTAGACGGAAATCGTCAAAGAAGACGTGACATTTTTAAAACAAACATCGTGACGTATCGTGAGTAATATGCAAATAAATACAAGGGCAGCTCGTACACGACACACCAGTGATAATTGCGCCACCGCGCGAGTACCTGCCCACTTGGCCGAGAACGCAACAGTCGCGTTGAGATATTAATAATATTGTTGTGTTATTGTTGCGACCCCGCCGAAAGCCAATTTCAATTCGTGGGAATATTTTCGGACGAGAATCCGCGGTGCCGCGAGGGAGGTCGTTTTTAGTACGCCATTAGTCCGCGTCGTCGTCGTCCAGGTTTAATATTATGAAAACACGTCGAACCCGGCGCGGACGGAAAGATGTGTACGGGCTGTAGTAAAAAACGAAAAAAAAAAACGTCTCCGGGGACGCGAGACCGTCTTATTGCTTTCCCCCCCCCCTCCCCGTCGTATTTAATCGCAATTAATGTCGCGGAAATGAATCTCGGTAAAAAGTCGTCGGCACCCGAAGGAGATGGTTTTTTTCCCCTGTTTAAACGCGCGCGACGCAATAGCCCGGGCGACGTCGCTACGGGTTTTCAGACGAATAAAAGGTCTCTCTGGTTCACACAAAGAAGACAGATATCCGCCCACAGTGATTTAAAACATTTCGCTCTACCCCAGGGTCGCTTCGAGGGAATAAATGGCAGCCGTAAGCCAGCGGCGCGGCGCGGCGCGTCGAGTCCCGTGGAAAATCCTCGACGGACGAAACGGAGTTATTAATTTAATTTTCTTTTTTAGTAAGTATCGAATTCTAGGTGCCTGTTTCAAATCATTTTTTTCGCGTGTTCGAGTATAAGCGCACCGCCACTTTCTGTCTCGATCGTTTGTTTTGTTTTTTCCAATCGGATAACACAGCAGCTTATATAAACGAAATTTCAACTCTGCACGATTTACTATAAATACTGCCCATCACTTCCGTATGATTAACAATTATTCATTCACAACGCGATTGTGCCGCGGACTTGTGGATGTTCATTATGTAATAATACATGTTATTACACATAACATATATTAGTCATTTTAAAAACAAGATATATCACAAATAACATTAAGTATTATTGTATTATATAATTACTTTGTTAGTAAATTACTATTAAGAACTACACATATCATATAAACATTATAAACAATCAATATCATAATCAATACCATCAACTACAATATACTCGTATCAATAAAAACATAATGATGGATACGTACAACAACAACAACAACAAATGAGCACATAAAAAGGCTAGGGAAACGCTTTACGCCAGGACTTCTCACACAGTCTCCAACGCGCACTTATCACACAGTCTCCAACGAGGACTTCTCCTACAGTCTCCAACCAGTGTCGTGTTGTACGTCTCCATCAACATTTGTAAAAGTATTAATCAAGTTATATTTATTTCATCAAAATTCATCCTTTTCGTGTGAGTCCGTTTGCATCGGTATAAGAGAATATTTTATACATAAATACAATTCAATGTTTCTTCCTCTCATAGGAAAAGGTATATAAGATATTTAGATAGCTCATTTTATATATTTACATACCTAACTAACCAATTGGCTAAATTCTCCTTATTACAATTATTAGATACTTATGAAATATCTTATTGTCAAAGCATCGTCACTATTAAACGTACCATCTAAGTGCGGGGGCGTATTTTTAAGGTTTTTTTTCTCTCTCGTCTCGCTGTTCACAATGAATTGTTTATTTACAGCACCTGCTGCTGCTCCTGTCCGTGCAATCTTATCTCGAAAAATCACGACGAAAATAGAAAAACAGCTGATGACAAAAAAACTGTACGTATACATTGGAAATACACGGAGACTCTCCGCAGTCTCTCGGTATGTCCTATCGAATATTCCACTGTTTCGTTGTGTTTTCTTTCTTTCTAGAAATCTAATAAACACGTCATCCAACTATTTCGCGACAAGTCGACGAGTTAGTCAAAACTAAACACGCATCGTACGCGAGACCGTATCGGACGACCCGGCCGGAACAATACTACCAAAGTAACGGGTGAGAGCGATTTCCAAAACTATTCAATTAGGGTTTTTCTCGTTCTCTTTTTCATAGCAACGCGGCGCGGCGGGGGAAAAAAAAAAAACAAAAATTAATTATCGTATTTTAAACCCCGGGGTGGTGGTAAAGCGCGATAATTTTAATTATTTTATTGTCGTGTAATGGAAAGTTTTCAAACCGGGTGTTTTGTGTTAGCGTATTGTCGCGTGGAAAAAAAAAAGTTTTCATAATCTTAACGCGTTATACAAATAATAGACAATGGTAATATAAATATATTTAGTGAAAATATCACGTACTTTGTAAAAAGTTATATATTTTTTTTATAAAAAATATATAAAACCGATAAAACCGGCGCGGCGTGCCATCAATACGAGGGTTGGGGGAGGTTTTTTTTTTTCGCCGTCAGTTTATCTCGACCGGTAACCGAGGAGAGTGTAAAAAAAAAAAAAGAAAAGAACTCTCCCTTCTCTCTCCGGGGAATCGAACCGGGCACCGACCGGACACGATTCGTTACCCGTAAAGTTATAACGACGATTGGACCGAGTTTTTCGGTCGAAATATGCGCGCGAGAATAAAATGTTAAATTTAATAATTTCAATAGACGCCAGAAGTGTTTGTTTCGCCCGGATTAAAACACAACAGAGGGAACAATGTAGTATCCCCTGGCACGGCACACGTCCGCGCGGAATAAATCGTCGTCGTCGTCGTCGTCGTCGCGGCGCAGTGTTTGCCAAACGAAAATATTCCTACACGACGCGCGACGTTCCTATATATAGAGGTATTTGCATGTGCGATCGTTTATATACACGTAGATAATATTATAAACGCTTTCGGCGTCCGACGGGCACGTACGATATTAATGTAGTCGAATTACCGTGTTTAAACAGACGACCAGGTCGATGCGGTGTCGTTTTGGATTCTAAGAGTGAAGCAAGTATGACGTATCGGTCGTGGCGTGACGTCCCCCCCCCCCCCCCCCGTAGTACGTGTCGTCGTTACGCTTTCGACTAGAAGAATCGGGGTGGTGTTCGCATTTTCAGAGACGATTTCTGGTAGCGAATATTGTCGTTCGGGAGGGGATCAAAGTCTCGAAATCACCGCTACGGTTTTGTCCATCAATCGAGAAAAGTCGAGGAAAAATGACCGGAAAAAAAAAAAAAAACTCTCGACGCTTGCCGTTGTCGACGGAATTTTCGCCAACTCGTTCGGTCCGTCCGCGTAGGGTTTCTACCTAAATACGTCGTCGTCGGTTCGAAATCGAAAAGATAAACCAATGCGCCGATATCGATCGCCCGTCGCCATTCCCTGCAATTTGGCTACAAAATAATATTGCCGTCGACCGTTTCGATTACGAGAATCGGCTCAAATCGATTGCGAACACGCCGTCGTAGTCGTGCGCGAGACGGCGGCGGTTTTCATAATATTTAATTCAATTTCGCGTTACGGGCTGCAGAGTGCGCGGGAATACGTATAATACCAATATTATATAACTCTTGTGGGAAATCGTTTCAAAGGGAGAAGGTGGAGAGGGGGAAAATTTAAAAAAGAAATACTCGCACATGACGTTATGACTGCGCGCCGTAAGAAGTCTTAGAAAATATTCAAGAATAATTTTTTTATTTCTCGTTTGAATTTGTCGAAAGTACATAAATACCGATAAAATTGTCGATAAAACGCCGCATAAATTAGAATACATACCGCGACGACGACGACGACGGTTTTCGATTTCGACTGTTATATACGTAATATGGACAGAATAAAATCGAATGCTGTCGGCGTGCAAACGATCGGCGATCGAACTGGGGAAATTTCAAGTAGAAGAGAGGAATAAAGACCGCCAAAGGACGAAGGAAAGGCAAAAAAAAAAGAAGCGACCCGCAAAAGAATTTCCTTTGTCACGACGACGTACGTATGGGATTATACTCGCAACGCATCGTACAAAAAGGACCGTCGTCAACCGACGCGCTATAAAGGAAAACGGTAAAAACCGCGAAACTTAAAACGCGCGGTTATTAATACGTTTTTATTCGTGTCCGGTGATTTTGAAGCTGTTATATTTTTGAAATTAAATATCGTTTATTCGTTAAAATCTCGAGAAAGGTGTTTTGAAATGACGTGAAATCGATGGTTTTTAAAGTTTCGCATCGTTATCTGCAGGTTATGGAACAAAAAAAAAGTCGATTCGAATGAATATTAATATTAATAAATAATATATTTCAGATGAGTTTTGAAAAATCAAAGCGTGCGGTTTACGCGGATTCACGGGCTCAACAAATTCGAAAAATCGTGCGGTTTATCGATGAAAAAAAAAAAAAACCTACGATTTCGTCCTGCGCAACTTGATCGATGGCGGTTTTTGGACTCGGCGATCGTGCGATTGCCACCGCAGACGTAACAGACGCGTTACGTTGAAATCAAACACTCGTTATTTCGAAAAGACAGAACTATCGACATGATATATATTTTTTCGATTTTCTTCACGGAAGACGCATAGAGTTGTGACACTATTAACTTTCCTTATTTTTCCACCCCGGCTTTCACAATAAGTTGAACGCCCGTTGAATTTTTCGAATTGAAATCTTTGGTGAAAAATTGAGAAATGAACGAATCTGAATTCCATTAGAGTTTTACAGTGAAAAATTATGTGTTTTTCATCAATTCGTCGTTAGCGAAAAACGTTTAGTTAGGAGATTTCATTTACCGGAAGACCGGATTGATTGCTCACGTCGACTCCTCAACTGTAATACAATAATAAAATAACGAAATTATAATTTATTTCAATTTTTATTTTATCGATAGCGGTATAATCGTTCGGGCAACAGCGTGTGCAGCAGATCAACACATAAAATTTCAAAATCATAAGAGTTATACCGTTTGAAAATGAAACGATCGTAGAGCGCGAGGAATTCGAAAAAAACTAGAGTTACGCATACTGATCGGTAGTTTTCGAAAAAAACCCGCGTTTCGTAAGATTTTAATATACGTTAATATAAATTGTCATTCGTGGTCGAAATAACACATATTATTATAACGCGATCGGTATACGAGAATTCGAATTCGGTTACGGTTCGTCGGAGGAGGAGGAGGATTTTGTGCGCGTGTAATCTAATACGTCGTTTGGAAATTCACATTCGTTTACGCGATATTTATTACTCGCGACGATAAAAATCGTTTACCCGCCGCAGACGTCGAGTACACGCGCGTTTACGTCGTGGATTTTTTTTTTTTTTTTGCTCTCTCCCGATAATATAATAATATACGTATGCGCATTATACACGTATCACGTCGAGTCGGCCGCAGGACGCTGACGACTCGATAATACATTCGACGCTATATCGTTTCACGAGCGTCGACGTTAAACGTTAAAAAGACACGTATTTCTCGCGGATTCGAATGCTCGAGCACCTATTATATTATTATATTACGTTTTATTGATTTTTTTAATTTCAAAAATTGGCACCTAAAACTAATGTAATAACGATTTGAATGAAAAGTCAATCTGAATGCTTACATTGAAATGTACTACGAAAATTTAAAGTCTTATAATTATTTTCTGGTATACAGTTGCTGGACTGTACGTATATTATCGATTTGTTTAAATGTCATTTAATCAACGCGATTTCACGGGAGAATTTTACGACGTCGTAAAATCGTTGTTATTATTTTCCATTCGCGCGAACTGCAGAACTCGTCGGTTCGCCTTTACCTATTATAGTTATTCGAACACACACACACACACATTTTTCGTACAAATCACAAGCCGTTCTCGCATTTTTTATACTCGCACAGCAATACTTTGTGTTCGAACATTTTTGACACGAGATATTTTTTATTTTCGAACCGTTTCAATTATCGGCACTGCAGTTTTCTTTGGCAGGTATACTATATAATATTATACGAGTATATTTAAATATAAAATCGTCGTCGTTAAATTGTATGTTGTTTTCTCCGTTTATCGATTTTAAAACGTCAATTATCGAAGCAGCGCCATCGAAACACTGAGAAGAAAAAAACAAGAAAGTTCGGTTCGTTCTCTCGATTAAACAGTTTTATTATACGCAGTTGTTACTGATAGATACGTATAATACCTAGGAGTGGCCGTGGACGTGGCCTTCCGTGGAATTTTGTAAAAAACACTGTCGCGGTCTGAATAGTAATTATTCGTTTTTTTTTTTTTTTAGACGTACTCGTCGTGTATCAGTATGACCGTCACAATTGATATGATTATGTCGATTACAGCATCGAGAAGTTACACTGCAGTATCAGTCGGCGTACTTCTCTGCGAGTACTGCGTTCGTATAAAATACTATTTTTATCGAATATAATTCAGTCGTAGTTTTCTTTTCGAATACGTATAAAAAATAAGAATACGCGGCCGTCCACATAGCTCCCACTCTCTCTCTCTCTCTCTCCGTAAAGACGAATTTTCATTTTACAGAGGGATTTCAACGGGTAGCGGAGACGGAGGCGAATGAAACGTGTTGGGAATAAATTTCGAGCAGTTTGTGACAAGGACACCACGGAGGAGAGAATATTATTATTATTAAATGAGAGATTAAACGGGCGTACGGCTGGCAGAAGATTATAATATAACTCGAACGGAGAGACGACGACGACGACGTTTTGTATGGTACGCGTATATATTTATATCCGTAGTAAAGAAATCGCTTAAGATATATTTTTTTTTCATTAAGGGGAACTGATGAGGCAAATACGCGACGATAAAAATGAGCGACGAAACTGGCGGCAGGTGAGAGCAGTTATATGTGCATAAAACGACGAGGGCTTTTGAAATTGCAAATGAAGAATCGTTTGTTTTTTCGAATGAATGAGATAAGAGAAAAACGAAAGCGTCGGGCAGGCGAAGCGTGGATTAAACGTGCAAAGCTGTACCAAAGTATATTATATATTTATATATTGTCTAATCTCAAACGCCTGCGCTACCGCTCGATCTGTGCACTGAAGCGGAAGATTTTATCGAAGAAAATGCGAAAAAAAACAAAACAATAATAATACGTAGTGCGAAACACTGGACTCGGGTCACCGCGGATTATAGCGGTGAATAATAATTTTTTATTTTTCTCTTTAAATCAGTATTTTATAATATAAATCTCGCCCATAGCTGTGACGTACACTGCAGTCTGTCTGTTTGATGATGTTCTCTAGTGTGCGCCAAATCGAATCCTTTTAATCTTAATTTTTAACCCCTTTACCTCCCTTTTAGGGGTTGAATTTTGAGAGAAATAAGTCAATAGATTTTTCATTATTACCAAACGCGTGCGTATATATTTTTTAATTGAAAACGATTCGCCGAAAAAATGTATAAACAATGATTATGGTTACCATGGTTACAGAATAGGTATAAAACGTTAAATTTTTAAAAACATTTGTAGTGGGCCACCCCACCAGGGGTTTAAAAAATAGTCAATGTCCTATTCTCAGAGCTACCAGCAAATACGAAAAATACCATGAAAATGGGTCAAGCCGTTTCGGAGGAGTTCGATAAGAAACAATGTGACAGGAGAATTTTATATATATAAGATATAAATATATATATATATAGATCATGACAATAATAATTACACCGCGGAATAAATTTGCAAAGGGAAATCGCATGCTAACGAGGAGACGAATAAACAAACAAATAATAATACTTCATTTCTGCGGCGAATACCGGAACGACGACGGCGGGGAGGTGTGCACTCGAGACCGCGGAGTGGATAAAAATCAGAAAGTTTTCGCCGAGACGAGTACTGAATTATTACCGAGCAGAAATTATTACAGCGGCGTGTATACACAGTATAACACTGTGTGTACAATGGGACACGCGAAGGAAAAGGATAAACACCTGCGGGAGGAGTTTTAGGATTTAATTGGTACGACGACGACGACGACGGTTGGCAAGAAAAACGTCGACGGCGCGGCGGCGTTCTGTGTAAACTCGGCTCGGGCGCGCGAGAGAGCTGGTAAAATATTATTATAATACCGCGGAGCGAGTGAAATTTCGTTTAAATAAACTGATAATAATTGTGTTATGCGCGCGGGGGAGAAACGATTGAAAAAAAGAGGCAAAAAGTTAACACCGCGGGGGTAATTCGATTTGCAGCTGCGAGAACCGCTGAAACAGAATCCTCGCGACGATAGAAAAAAAAAAAAACAAAAAAGGAACGGGACACGAGGACTCGGAGGACGACGAGCGGTAACAGTTTTTTTTTATTTATGTAAACCATTTAATCGAAAAGCCTCGAAATATTCGATTTCGTAAGAATTTAATTTTCAGGTTTTTTTTTTTTTTTTTCTCGCCACTCGAGAAAGAGCAATAACAATGACCAAGAGCACTGCAATACGTAAGTTTTCAAGCCCTTCGAAGAGTTTATTAATAACGTTAATAAGTTTCGTGATTCCGTCGGGTTTCGTGAAAATCCAAACGTTTGTAAAAAATGATATTGTCACTGCGATCAAGAATAACATGTCTTATTCCATACGAATAAGAAAAACCTAAGAGGATTTAATATTCGACGTTTTTTTTTTGCCAACCGAAATCATATCATTGTCAATCATCAAATTTATCAATTTATCAGTGTTCGCCTACAGACACAGAATGCATCGAAGGGCTCATAATTATTTTATTTATACCGCGCGTGTTTTTAACGGATACTCGGAGCATGATTTTCGTTATTTTTCAAATGAACAAATAACAAGAATTACAAAACACACGTCCGCGGATCGACCCAGTTGACCGACCAACCCGACGACCGCTAACACGATCTGTGCTTTTTCTTCGGTATTTTTCGTCGTCGTCGCGCGTCGTCCAAACGAAATAAAAACGTTTTCTCCACCGCGCCGCACGGAAAAACAGTAACAACAAAATATTATTATAAAATATATAAAATTTGTTTAATACAAACTAATTAAATATATTTAAACAATAATGAAAAAAAATAAAGGTCTCGATGATGATTTTCAATCGAAACCGTTCGTGGTGACTTTTTCGCACTCTTAATAATTGTAATATTATACTCGAGGCAAGACCTTTATTTAATAGTTTGTATTGAAATAATTTTATATATTTAATAATATTTTGTTATTATTCACGAGCATTAACCCCGTTAAATATTAATATAATTACTTTGTTTATTTATTTTCTATTTACAGTAGACTACGTGTTTCCGGGGGGTCACTGTTAATTTCCGAAAGTTTTATCGAAGTAATAAGTGAAACAAAGGAGCCCGCTCTACGGCGAACGCGTGCTTATAGTTCATTGTAAACCGAGTGTTGAGCGTAAGACTTATTCTCCGATCTATGACAAAACGTCTGTAAAGTTTTTCGTGTTCGAAGGCTCGTCGGCCGATCGGTTTGACAACGAGTCTAACTGTAAATAATTTCGCGTACAAGACGTTTTCGTAAAAAAATTGTAAAAAATAATATTTTTCATTTCCCCTTTATATTGAAATAAAGATCGATATGCTTAGATATTACGCAAATATAAATAAATAAAATAGCTGCAGTTGCGTGCAGTTTCAATCGGCCAATGGCGGTCGGGTTGCGCGCGCAGTCCGGGGATAGCTACGTATATTTACCGAGGAGGTCGCGCTCATACGAGTATTGGGTTCACTGTGCGTTCGGCAATCGGAGCGACCGGTCGTCATCGCCCGTTCGTTTTTTTCCCATTTTTTTTTTCTCTTTCAAAGTGTAATAGTTTATAATAGTTTGTAATAGTTCGACTTCTTTTACCGCTGCCGCGACGGGATTTCATTCAGAAACGACGGCGTTTTCTATTTCCATCACAATAATCAACACAACATGCGATTCAATCGGATAAATCACACAAGTAAGTACGTAATTCACTGTTGTTTATTTCGTCGTACGGCCGTGCCGCGTTCTACATGTGGCTGGCGCGTTAAATAAAATAAAACCCGCCGCCGCTTTGCCGACCTTCATTTTTAATTAGCCCGGTGAGAATAAACCGATACTCCTCGCGGGCTTCGATATCGAAACGTTCGCTCGATGCAGTTTTCCGCGGCGATTTCTTTTCCAACCAAGTTGTAAACAATACAAACGGTTTCGAAATCGATAAAAAAAAAATATCATCTTCACGTTTTTATGTATTGTGTGATCTGTCGTAGATACCGTCGTCGGTTTCGTCGACGTTTTTATATTTATCTCGCGTGTTTTTCTTGAAATTTCCATTTTAAAAACCGATATTTACTGCTACTCGATACTACGTTCGTATAAACACGTCACGCTCGTCGTTCTGAATCGTGCGAGGCGGATTTTCGGGTAAAGTCGACTGTCGATTAATCAAAAGTCTCGAGTAATTAAACGCGCGCGGTAAATTTATTAAAACAAAGGCGTTAAAACATATAATATGGCGCCGACGACGCCGATTGCGTTTCGATGATGTTTCCGTCGGGAAATCGCCGTTCGCATAAATCGCACGATTTTTCGGACGGCCCGAGAGCGCCGCCGATCCGCCGCCGCGGCGCTCTCGTTCCTGGTATCCGGATCGAAGCGCGAAATTACCTTTTTGTTCCTCATCCTTTTACAACCGGTATAATATATAATCAATAGCACATTGAATTAATACGTATTGTTCGCCGTCCCTTTTGGGTTTTCACTTTTACGCTCGCGGTATCGGTTCGATTTTCGTCGTGTCGAGACAGAACGAAATTTCAGTGTAATAATTATTCGTGGATCGCTGAAACCTTTTTTTGAATTTTAGAAAACCAACATTTAGATCGTTAATATAAATATTATACAGCTATTATTCCGAGTATTTTTAAAATTTTTTTTTTTCTTTCGCCAAGGAATTTTGAATTTTTTCTCGAGGTTTTTCAGCAGTTTCCATACGACTCGGCGATTATCGTTGTCGTAACGTCGTAGCGCGTCATTCGAGTTACAAATATATTATTTATAAATCAACACCGATACAATAAATGTATGTAAAATAATTTTACGTTTTACCGACCTCGGTTTCGAATCGTTTTTCACATTATCCTACCGTCGATTTCAAATGCAAGTATATTATGTAGTATATTATTATACCATGTTGAGATTAACTAATGGCAAACGCGCGCGTTCATACGAATAACAAGAATAATAAAATATAACGAGACGCGAAATATAATATATTATGGTCATTAGAAATAGGATGCTAATGATGTAAAAGAGAATAAACAAAAAATTCCAATTTACGAACTAAAGACTATTAAATAAAATCGGATTTTCGAAAGCCACTATTATTAACCTTGTATTTTAAATTGACGAATCCCGTTGTGCATGAGCGTCCGTTGAGTTTTCTCAGAGGGAGGCAAACGTTTCTGCGAAACGAATATTTGCAATTTTCTGTATTTAAAACATTTGTTATTTCATGAGTTTTGCGTTTTAAAGTTTAATATTTTTAAACAATAGTTCACATTATTGGTCGGTGACAATAACAACAAAGATAATAATCTTGTGTACATAACAAAAATATTACTTTAATAATAATTAATATACCGACATACCGTCGTCCGCCGTACTGTGACAAATACGTCGAAAAGTATTTAAATTCATCATAATATTCATAACTATTACTATACTTATATCATAACTATTCAATTATTTTTCTAAACTTTCAAAGGTACGTTATATTGTTTTATGTATTATGTTTATAATATATTAATAATTTATTAACCGAAGCGTTTTGTATAGTGTAAGGTGGCAAGATGTCAAAGTAATTTTGTTTATTTAATTATATATTTTATTAAAAGAAGATTAAAACTTTTTTGGTCTTATTTTTAATCAAATTTTAAAACCTTAATTCAGTAAAATTACAATAAACATATTTTGGACCCCCGCCCCCCCCCCCCCCCCCGAAAAATATTTCTGGATACGGCCTTGTTCGTAACGGTGTACTGTACAAACAGGTTTTCGTAAAAACAACGCTCTTTTGACCGTAGGAAAAGTATTGTTTATTTTCGCAAATGAAGTCGAAAACATTTTCGTTCGAAACCATACTCATATTCGCTCAACGTGTAAAAAATTCAGAGACGAGTCGTCCCTGCCGATCTCTCGTCGCCACCATCGTATGTATTGTCTGCGCTCGGATTAATTTTCGGGTTTACACAGACGATAATGGCCGGACGTCCGGCGCGACGACCCCATTGTGTCTGATGCGGTAAACGGAGTTTTTTGTCGTTCGGCCGAGACGCGCGTGTGCTATTCGTCTTTTGTTTTCGACGACGACGACGACGATAACAATGAAATAAAATCGTCTCGATCGTCCGAATCGATGCGGCGGCGGCGACTGTCCGTCTGGTATAATTTATCCGTATACTTTAGGATCCTGTGTGGTTCGCGGATCCTCGGGGGAACCGTAAACGGAACGCCCTCAAGTTCTCGAAGTGAGTTATATAAGAATACTTCCCCCCCTCCCCCCGTTAACAATTTCGATAACGCAGTAATAATTACCCGTAACCGGTCGCCCTTTATAGTTATTATTATTTTTTTAATTCAGCTGTGAGTTTTTATCGGTTTGACTTAATTGCTTACATAATCATTACCTTTAAATGTCCAATCTACCATAGTTTTTCTTAAATTTCACTCGATTCTTGAGTAAATAATTATGGTTAACTAATAGTTTTATAGATTTGAATACGATTTAATATGGTTTTAGTGGTAATCGTTGAAAAATCAGTGTCCAAACTACTTGGATCCGCCTCTGGATCAAACGGTGTTTCGGGTCGAAAATGTACATCGTTTGCACGTCATGCCCACACGAATACAAACGATTCACTGTGCGACGACGGCGTAATAATTGAGTTTATCGTAAATCACGTCATAAATAATATTGTGATTAATGTTTGATTGCTACAGCTTATACAAATGCATTGATAAATGCGTTACGAGACGGAGCGCGGAACGAGCACAAATTGAGATGTCGCTTCGCGGACGTCGTCGTCGTGATGAGAAAATAAAAATCGAGTTCAAATTAAAAAAGTGTGTGAAGGCTTCCTATTTGGTCCGGGTAATGATTTATTTAAGTATTTGGGATTAGAAATTCATAACATTTGTGTCCACCGTGTATAGCGAGAATAAAATCAAATATTCAAATCGCAATAATTAAATAGTATTACGTCGGATGTGCTCATCTATTTTGTAGCGCAATGTGGGGTCGACATCGTTGTTTATGCAGCGTAATATTTTTCGGTCGAAAAACATTTATTATTATTCGATTATCCGATATGATCCACGTGTTCCCCGTGGCGTTTTAAGCGCAAATGGGGGGCTCTAAATACTTACAGTTTACCAAATACTCCAACCAAATTTTCTCTTATTTGTTTCTGTTTTTATAGAGTTTCGTCCGAAAAATATCGTTCTCTGTTACTATAGAATAGCATATAATGCCAGCGGGAATGTTTTACGAATACTCCGTGTAAAAGTTCACACAAAACTATATAATATAGTAAACTTAAAATATCTAAAAAAATAAATAAAGACGTGCTATTAATATTTAAATAAAACGTGTCATCTCATTTCTGATATAATTGATTCCCGAAACAATAAAACATCATAACATTGTCTATAAAAATGTAATTCGAACTCGATGAAAACATAATTACGATCAACTCCGACCCCAGTAGACTAAATTCTGATGTTTCTAAATTAGTCGACGTACGACTTACGTTTGATTTTATAAGTTTTCAATCAAAATATTTTAGATTGTTAATTAAAAAATAAAATAAAAAAAATAACTCTAGTTTATAATAAATTAATTGTCGGTTTCCATTTAATTTTAAACTTTTAATTAATTATTTAACCGAATTGAAAAAAAAATACACTTAACTATTAACTTTAAAGTCTTTTCAACTTTTTTCTATTAACTTAACCGAATTAAAACATACCTATCGTGAACTTTTCCAGCCTTTCGGAATAGGAATATTATAACAGTATAAACTTTACTTTCGTGCAGCTATATTGGGCTAATTGGGTTGAAGTATATAATAATTATTGAGATTACTTTATTATAAAAAAATACATGTCAATTAAAAAAAATAAAAAATAACGATAATACCTCAATAATAACATAGTCGGTACAAAACTCGACGGCAGAGAACCTTTATTCTTTCATCACACAAACATTTTAGTGGTTTTTTACAATTATTCTTATTTAACGACGTCTAATCAAACTCTATTTTCCATCAATGTCGAACGTTCCATTTGCGAAATTGTATCTCAGCCAATTTGAACATTTTAACGGGACGAAAACGTCGTTGAAAAATACATAATATTTATTATCCGTTTTATCCTCGCGTGAAACAATGTTTTCGGCGCGTTTTACGTACTTGTGTATTATTATTTTCACGGCAACGGAAATCTATATAATTGTAATTGAAAACAATGCAATTTTTTCTCGTCTGAAAACGCATATTAATTAAAAATCCTACTCGAAATTGAGTTACGACACGAACGTTTTAAGTACGATTCGTCATAATATAATTATTATAATAATCGTTCGCTTTTAATTCTCTGAGCTTATTTCGAATTCTTTTTTCTTATTATTATTATTATTATTTTTTTTCTCATTTCGAATACAAATATAATATACGCACGTAATATTTCTCAGTCGCGACGGTATAACGAAGACTTATGAATAGGAACATTCTCTTTTTGTTCAGTTTTTCAGAATTACGTTTTTTATTCTCCCTTTCACTTCTCCTCTTTTTTTTTTCCGTCATAATCTGATCATTTAAAACTCGTGTAATAATCATAAAGTATTACACATAATTATTATTATACATTCCGTCCGGCTTCGCAGTGTAATCTATTACCGCTGATATTTTATTTAACAGTACAAAGGAACAAAAGCGAAATCGATTTTTCGCGAAAAATTAGGGTTTGAACGAGTCGAG
The DNA here is from genome assembly GCA_948098885.1 of Drepanosiphum platanoidis. Classification (NCBI taxonomy): domain Eukaryota; kingdom Metazoa; phylum Arthropoda; class Insecta; order Hemiptera; family Aphididae; genus Drepanosiphum; species Drepanosiphum platanoidis. Next base: position 5,389,226 of record OX402535.1, read on the forward strand.
TCCGAAATTTAAAAACGAGTGACTGGTAACACGAGCCCCGGGGTCTCATTATAGACGCAGTAAATCGAGCCCATGTAATTATTCGTATTCACGATTGCGAGAGTGCGCGCGTGATTTTGCCAACGATTCGCAATAGACGCGATTCCGGATATTAATTTTTTCATCCGTACTATCGATTATTATTCAGTATTTTATTTTATTTTGTTGTTGAAGACGGGCTTGGTAAAGAGAGTACATTCGAATCACAAGCCAAATCACATGTTTGAGATAGAACGGACAAGTAAAACAGAACAAAATATACGCATATCATACACAAGACTGCACGACGATAATTAGACGGCGGCGAACGAAAAACGGATCTGCATCGGTGTTTGACATGATTCGCTCGGGCGGTTCGTTGGTTAAGTAATAATCATTGTCGGTGACACGGGGGTGTTTTGCATGCCCAGTAGACCGGTAGAGGAACGAATAATATGGTGCGTCGAGGTACCTGCAAAAAGCATATTATCAACGACAAAAGTGCAGGCGAGTCTACTGCAGTATACGTACGTACCCTTCAGCAACCGGCCGAGCCAACTATCGCGTCTACTTTCAGCAAGTGCGTCAAGCAGGGCGGGGGGGAATCGTTAATTTACAAAACGGTTTATTTTCGTCCCATTTGTAAAAAAAAAAAAAAAAATCGTTTGAAATTCGATAAATCAAAACTAATATTTATTTTAACTTTTGCCCGGCGGCCGCGGTGGATAATAATACTCGTAATTATTATTCAGCTACGTTTGAAAATAACATTTTGATTTGAATTTCGGATTTTTAAATCTATAGCCTGTAGTACCGACGAACAGTTCAAATTCCAGTTTCCAGTGCGTTCGACTCGAGACCAATCTCGAGGTGGCGTACGTTTTTCGTTTCGCGAACGCTTCCACGACGACAATAACGCGGTTCACGACATCGATCAACTTAAAATCTAAAAACGACATCGGTCCGCGTTGCTTTTTAACACTACTGCATCCGGCCACCGCATCTCAGACGTCTTTACGTTCGTTTTAACGCGCGCACACACACGCAGACTTTTTACAACGGGCACAAACAATCAATCTTTGTCTCGTTCCTCGCACAGCCCATCGTGAGTATTATCATGCACTTAGCTCCGTTCTTTTTTTCCATCTTTTCGCACCCGTCCCCTTCCCCTCTAGAACATATTCAAAACGATTTCTCAAACACCGCCGCGCCGTACGCAACGTGTACTTTTACGGTTTTTATTTTATTTTTTTTATTTTAAACACGCCGCGTTGACCTTATCCGTCGGAATCGCGGAGGACAACGCGTTTACGTCGTCGCCGCGCGAAAACACTATAATATATTTCATTATTATGTGCACACGTATAATAAATACCACGTTATAATCGCCTACAGGACACGTTTTACCGATATATTACAGGTCGTTATCGAATCGACGACGTAGTAAATTATTTTCTCGTGCTCCGTCACGCGATGCGTTCGTCTCTGAACTCAGTGACGGACCTCTGACTTTGGGCAAACGAAGCGTTTAGCCGGGGCAGATTAGCGAGATACATTCTACCGGAAGTTATTTTTATCTCGTTACCGCGTATAAATTACCAGTGACCACCAAGTGTCGCGGGAGACGATAATATCTTCTCATCTGAAAATTGGAAAAATAATTCGCTCGATTTAATAGAATTTCGACAAGTTGCCTACTGGGATTTCAACGAGTACAAGATATATATTATACTCAAAAACATACGCACAATGTAGTATTTGAAACATTGCGCGCATTTACAGAGTCGCCTAATCGTTCGCTTTCATGTTCGAAAAACGTGGTTTTGTTGTTGTTGTTGATTCTCGTAAATATTAGGAATCCATCACACGGTCTGTTCACAGGATTAAAACGCGAGTACAAAATAATCTGATCATCAGTCCGAGTACAATACGGCCGTCGGTGGAATGTATTCATTTCGTTCCTGTTAAATATAAAACGGTCAGGTTGTATTTTATTCTACTCATATAATGTTTATACCTGATAAAAATATAAATACGATGGAAAATAGAACCGATATTTTCTTCTCTTATGGTCGTGTATTTTTCCAGAGGCAAACGGTCTCGCCCGTGAATATGGACGCAAACGAGAATTGCAAACTTTGTTGTCGTGTACCCCACAGAGCAGTATCATAAAATATACCTAATATAATGATTAATATTATGTTTTGAATGCGATTCGCGGGTCTCGACGTTTAAGAGAGGTTACGATGTCACTTCAAACTTGGTTTATCGGCGAAATTCCATTTGCCTCGGGATAAATTTAATATGATTTATCGCCAGGCACCATCTGCATTATGCGCGTCTATTCGAGTTTATGCCGAAATCAACGGATCGTCGTCAATGTCCGAGGTAAATCGAAATTATCGGAATTAATTAAACGTCTTGTAATCGAAATCGTACGATGTCGTGTAAAACTTTATGATATTAGCGCAAACGGTCTTGCAACGGGTCGGTTATTTTAACCAAAACATACCAATCTTTTGTCGACCATATTATACCGATCAACGTGATAATAATTCGATAGGAATATTCGAAAACTGATTTGAACTCGTAATTATGTCTGCTTGAGAACGATCAGTCCACTTTTCTCAACTTCAATACCCAATTATTGTTATACGCTATTGATTCTAATGTTTAAAAATTAAAAAAATTTTTCATACGTTGATTGTTCAGATTTGAAATCGGAAATCTTAAAATGTCGACTGATCGATCTCATATTATATAGACGTCATAACGAATTCAGTTTTCAGAAATATCATAACATTATTAGGTTGAACGGTACAATTGATAAAATACCAAAGCGATTGCTGTTTCGATATAACTACGTGAGATAGTTAAGATTTGAAAAAAAAAATCATATATATATATTTATTTTAACAATAATAATCATTTAAAATATTATGTTCTCGCAAACCGTATTATAATTGTTATAAATTTAAGTCTAGGCTTTGTATGTCGTATGCGTTTGGATATTTCTGGTTTATCGCACTGTGTATGGACACAAAACGTGTTTCACGCGCTAGCAATTGGAAATACGAATTTTTCGAGTGCATGTTATTGAACATTTTAAATTTTACTCTTTTCACAACATATTTTAACATTTCGAGGTCTCCTACGGTAATTTCGAGCCGTATTTAATTCATTTGAAATTTTACATATATATTTTCAAAACAAATGTTGTCGGCGTTTTCCGACGCGCGCTTAGTTATAAATGCATTTATTTCCACAGTATTTTCATAGATTTATTTTCTTTTCTTTAGGCATCATAGTTCAGACTCCAGTATAATAGTGTACCCACTCGCCCGATACAACGATTCATTACGCGACGGACCACCACGTTATTCGCGTCGACGGTTCCATTCATACAGGTATACATCATATTATTACGTACGTTTTATTACGCTTTCATTATTATTATTATTTGCCTTCTACTCAGACGATGATTGATGGCCCGGCGGCGAATATTAACGAAACGCGTTCGGAGTTTCTAACTAATTTAACTATACTTACCCATAGCGCCTATGCAGGGCGTGCGTGTATGGGCTCCGGTTTTGTTTGTAGCTCAATATTTATTTATTTTTTAATGATTTCTAACGATTTCCGTACGCGACTGACGAAACTGTTCGATTTTAACGACACAGAATCAAACTGTTTACCAAACTATTTATGTTTTCGGTACACTAAAACAATTTTTTTTGCAAATTTTAAAACCAAACAGAACTTTGGCCAACTCCAGCCAATAAGAACCACGGACACCAGTCCTTTGGCCGACATAGATCACACTTTTTAGCCACATTAGCGGAGCCTGGTGCTAAAAAACCAACATTCGGAAAATCCGATTTCTTATTTTATTTAAAAATAAATATTTTCGAGCGGTTTTTTGCGATAAATAAAACACGACTATTCGCCTCACAGATCTTTAGGATTTGTACCCGCAACTTTCGTCTCGTATTTAATATACATAATACGTATAAGCTATCTTTTAAATAAATAGTCCACTTGTCTAGATAAATTATTATTAATTATTATAAATTGTATAATTTCTTTGTCGATGAAAAGTAATCGTAAATATAATTTTCATTACGTTTATCTTAAAAAAAATTAACCTAAAGATTATATACTACCTATATATTATGTAAACATAAAGATATAATATTTAATAATAATCGACGAACGCTTAGATCATAACCGAGTGTTTTTATCTTTAAACTTTTCATCCGGATTATATTTTCGTCGGGTCCTAACACCGGCGATAATAAACGACGCATAAATTATGTCCTCTAATAATATCCAAAACAGATCGATTGTAGTCGTCGAGTCCCGGGCCAGTCGAACGTGTTAGGTTTGGCAGTTGTCTCCGGCACGCCGCCGCCGTGCCAGATGGGTACCCACCACCGTCACCGCACCACGATCACAATAATAATGATAATATAGATTTCGCGGGAATTACGGCGACGGAACGCAGCCGGCAATAATTCAATTATCAAAGTTCTATTATATATCGCGCGCGAGTATTTCTTTGGCGCAAACGACGTCTACGGCACGGGGGCGGCAGGTGGCTGCGCGAAGCTCGTGTTTTCGCGTAATGATTTCGCTGGCGGCCGCGAACACCGTCGTGCTCGCCGGCTCGTCGGAACGATTTCTAAGACGCTTTTCTCGTTTTTCGGTCTATTTACCGGCAGACCGGCGCGGCGCGGGGTCGGAAAATCCATTAATCTGGAAATCTAGGACGACGATAGGTTCTCTCGAACCGTGGCGGCGGCGGCGGCGGCGCGTATTATTACGCGTGCGGAAAATAGAATATTCCACAAAAGCCGCCCAGTGTAACAGTTTTATCGAAAAATATAAAACGGACGAGAAGAAAATATGACGTCCAACGGTTTCCGATTTCTATTTAATAACAGAAAAAGTGCTATTCGATGCACAAAACTGTTGATTAAAAACTATAAAATATCTCTAATAATAATATATAAATATAAACGATAAATAGGTCGGTTTTACGCATTTTTTATTATTATTATTATTAGAGGTATTTAATAGTTTTAAATAAATTATTTCATATTATATTTAAATTTAAAAACACTTTGTCGGTTGCATTAAATTAGCGATCATTAGAGCGAGGACTTGTATGTGTTAAAAATTCATAAATTATGCATAAAGAAATATTATGCACTCGTGCGTGGAGAAATTGCTTTACAAAATACATTAAATAAAACTGTACGCCTAATCGTTGCGATTTATAATAATATGTTTTTCAGTTCTCGTCAAGCAGGCCCGTCGTCGTTTGATTCCGTTTGATTTTACGGTAGTGGCCTTAACCTGCAGTGGCTCTTAACTTTTTCCCGGTCCAGTGCACATTTTGTCGAGAAAACCGATTGCCAATAATAAGAACGCTAGAATTTTCATAGAATTTTCATAGAAATATGCGTCAATATTCTAAATTGGAATAAAAACTTTAATCCCAAGAATACGGTATAAATGTGTTTATTCGGGCCCCGTTTACGGAAATAAGACGCGTACTATTATCATTAAAGTCATTTTTTTTTCCAGCTCAAGCGTATCGTAAACACGTTTTGTACACCTCAAAAGTGTGAAAATAAATCTAAGAATAACAATAGAATCGTCATAATAATTGACTTATTTCGTACACACGGTGTAAGTATCGGATGGTATCAGTTTCGACGCGCGTCAAATTTTTTTTGTCGAACAGTGTTTTTTTTCCTTTCCGGTCGTTCAAAAGCTCCCCCTCCCCACTCCCCAACGGTCCTTTCAGACCTACTGGGCTCCCCCGAGAGACCAGAATGCCTTCCGAAAAGCAAACTAAACCAAGTCGAATGTTATTGCGTCACGCCGCGCGCCGCCTACTACCTGCCAAGACAATGGTGCCCGCGCCGCGTGGGCCGAGTGAGATCGGTTCGGTCAATAGTTCACGGGGTTCGTGTTTAAAGTCCGAATAAACGAACGAAACGAATGCGGTATTGTTGTGCCGTCACAATCGTCTACTACTCGACGAGACTAGCCGCGGTGAAATGGATCCGAAAATCGTCGACTTTCTCCGTTCGATCTTTGTTCGGTCCGTCCGCGTCGTCGTCGTCCGAAATGTTTTCGCTTCATATATTTTATTCTCCGACGTGGTTGTATTTTTATGACGCTTAACCGATTGATTTCGCTTGTTTCGAGAAAGTTAGAACGTCTGAAAATACATCGTCTTTACGAATTCAATTCATCAATATTGTGATTTATGATGGGCGCCACAGTTGTATTGTTGCCAATGTCGTCATGGAGTCCAGCGATGGAAAATAATTACCCCTCAAAGCAGGTACGTAAACCTCTTCCTATTTCGTCATTTTATCATGTTAATATCGGACAATTATTACGACTTATAGTCTTTGTGAGACGAGTTATTTTTTCTATGACGATTCGTCACTCCCAAATAATATCCACTAGAACCGCCGCCGAATATAAAACGCCGTAATAGTCCAATACGATTGGATTGTATACTAAACAATGAGATAAAAAAATTATTAACATACAATTATTTAGACGATTCTATTTTTCTGTACAGTTAATTGTTTCGATACCCGAGTTATATATATCCGCAGGGAGTTTATTTAAATGCAAATCGCATTTCTTCGTAGAAACTTTAAAACAATACACCATAGAATTTAAAAAAAAAAATCGACATTATTCTTTGCACTTTTCGACTTTTTTTTTTTCTAACACCTTTATCTTCAAAGTAATTTTTTCAACGCGTTAAAACCCAATGACCTAGTTACAACGTTATGTTTTTTTTTCAGAATAAAATCGAATTACCCTGCGATGAAATTCCGTTTTTCGTCGTTTCTATACAAAAATTAATTTGTTTCTTAATTTATCAAGCCAGGCATCCGTCGCCTTCTCCGGCTACCTTTTTTATTGTGCGCCTACGCGTGTGCCCCACTCGATTAGACTGTCGCGACAATACTTATGGAAAACGTACGAAATAATTTCATCGAGCGTCTCTTCTGTGTTTTTGTCTTCTTCGTCGTGTCGATATAACCGCGGCGCGCGTCGTCAGTTTTACCCCACGTCAAAGCGCGCACACTATATCCTCTCGCGATTTCTGCAAACGTCCGAGTGTTCACCGTACCGGAACCGAAATTAATCAATACCGTTTACTATTTCCGTGCCGTTTTCGTAGAGTTTCCGAAGGAGGACACGACGACGCGCGGTTTGTTAATGCGCGCGGAATGAGCGTTATTATTTCGCATCTCGCGCCGGCCAGCTGCGTGGCGGCGGCGGCGGCGGCGGCGGCGGAAAACATTATGGGACATAAATCATATAGATCGTGACAGGCCGACAAGAGTTTTTGGCTCAAACGTTTCCCCGCACGGGAGTCGGTCGGATAAATTTCTTTGAGAATAAAAAAAAAAAATAAATATATATATAATGTTTAAGACGAGTATATAATAGTATACGTGTATATTAATCGATAGTCAGGGCTATGTGCTTTGCTAAACCGTTTGAAATGTGCACGCGATTTTACAGTGAAAATACGCGCTAAAAATAAAATACTTTTGGCGAAATATGTAGTAAATATTATACTTAAAATGTCCATTAAAAGAATAGTTTAAAAATCGAATACGAACTAAGTCGAATTTCGACCGAGTCAAAATCGTTTTTGAAACCTTATCCGACGGTATGATCTGTTCGATCGTGAGAAATCGCGGGCCAAATTCGTTTTCAAATCGATCGCTGTCCGGAAAACAATTTTTTCTTAATTTTATTTCACCGAACGGAGTTCGACGATGTTGACCGTGCGATTGCACAGATCTCGGATAATCAGACCGCGACAATCATTATCGGTTCATCGGATTTTTTCCCGCGATACATCCAGTGCCGCTTTTATTATGAATTCTGAGGCCCGTGTGCAAGGATTTATTTAGAGGCCCCAAATTAATAATATATTTATTACTTGATCTTTGTATTACTACAGAAATTTTTTAGTATTTTTTAGTACTATAACTTAAATATTTGACTGATTCGCGGAACCGATCAGAAGAATAAATTATGTAAATTTATAAAAATTCGAGCTTCTAAATACCTCCTCTATAAATTAGTATAACGAATAATCATGAAAAAATAATGAACAACTTAATTCAGTGATCCAAGTCTAGTATCCATACAATAATTATTTGAGAAATATTTCGCAATAACAGAGAGAGGCCCCTGCGATAATGACTATTATTCTACAAATTATGTCATACTTTATAATATCATTTTCGTAATTTTATTCCTATAATAATTTGTACGTTTTACTATAAAACCGAATTATTTACAGATCCAATGAAGCTTGCGTGATATTAATTATCATCTACTTATGCTAATAATAATAATTCATTGAAAACAATTACAAAAAAATCAAAAAACTTTCGAGGTACGATCCACGAGGAAGTAAAGAATACCAAGATAGGCTAAATTCATTTTGAAACGGACAATCTTCAATTTTTAGCTTATGGTTTGGGAGGCCCCTAAGAACCGGAGGCCCGTGTGCATCGCGCACCTTGCACACCCAATTGTTGCGGCACTGGATACATCGCGTTATTGCATATGATATAGAAAGCTAGTCTTTTTTTTTTTTGGTCGTCGAAAATCATTTGTTCCGCTCGTTTTTATTTCCCAACAAATCGTTCGCGTTTTTATTGCACGCCGATCGGAAACGACCGCGCGCATAAAGTCGCCGCCGTCACGGGGGACGAGTTGGTCGGGGGCGGCACACAAGGTGTGTGCGCGCGCCGCGTCGCACTAACCGCCGGAAATTCGCCGAGCGTCGGCCCGGCCGTGTAACGCGCATTATTTACGTCGTCGTCGTCGTCGGTGCCCCGCGAGTCGTCCCCCGAGGTTATCCGTTCGAACGTTTTCGCTACACCGTCGCCGCCGCCGCCGCCATGCCAGTGTATAATGTAGTGGCGTACGAGACGTAATCGGTCGGAATATCAGAAACGAAACAACGTTTTCTGCCGTCTGTAAGCCATATTAGAACTATAGGAATTAAATGACCAAAAGAAAAGTGAAAAAAAAACAAATCACCGGAAAACGTCCTCTGAAAATAAAACCAGTGTAAAACGCGCTGATAAAATAATAACCGAAAACGATTTTCAGTTTGTTAATAATTGTTCAACGCAGTTCTATAATATTATGATTTTTGAAAACCAATCGATAACAATAATATTACTATTTAAAACGTCGAATTAATTTAGAGACAATCGTTGAGTCACACTCAATTTTCGCCTCTTTTTACATGTAAATACTACGTCGTTGTTTTCAACGAGTTTACAATTTATCGTAGTGATGAAAAGTTAGCAATTTATTGGCATATACTAACTGGCGTTAAATACTTTACAATAAACAATAGTCATCATGTCATAAACGTGTGTTTTAATGAATACGATTAGTGTGAAAATAAGCAAAACGTTTAACTACTGACTACGTGACAATAAAATGAATCGACGACGTCTGATTAGTAACCGCTTATTATCGTGGAAAAAGATTCAACTCGTTAAATTAAAAGTTACGATGAAAAACAAAATAACCTTGTGCCGAGTAAATTAATTAAAGGTAACTTAATTTGAACTTTTTTACAAGTCTCAGCTTTGAAAATTTTAAGTTTAAACGCATTTAAAAAAAAAAGAAAGAAAAGTAACATCGAAACTACCTATTATATGTACTTGAGATATTTTTTTTATTGCCCGAACAATGCATAAGAAACGTTGTATTCGAGCTCTTTTGTTCGATCGACAATATACGAAAAAAACTAAGAAAACGTAAGAATTTAAAACGTTTACCGTAATTGATGAAAAAAAAAGGTATTTTCCTACGAGCTACGGCTAGAAGAAAAAGAGAAAAAATGATTATATCGAAAACTGATATCCCTTGAATTTGGCCGTTTTTCGTAAAAAATATCGGTGAAATTTTCACAACACCGAAAAGCACCCACAATCGTAGAGTAAAATCCTCAAGTTTCTCATTTCAAAGCGAGGCGAAACGTGTCTCGTCTGTATTCATTTTGAGTACACTTTAGGGCATTGAAATCTGCGCGCAACAACAACAAGTATACGTAAATAAATAAGTTCTATCGAATATTAATTTTTTCTTCTTTTCGCGGTTAATATTCTCCAACGGATATACATATTATTGTATTTTTTCTCGTAGTATTTTTCGTATTGATTTTTACTCTCGCTTACATGTTAGTCGACTATAATATAATATTATATGATATTATATTTAAAACGTTTACTCGAGTATAAAGACCGGATTCGTGCGTGTACTGAAAATAATACGATGCTAAAAATACGCTTAGAAATTCTCTCATAACTTATACGGGCGCGAGTACACAAAACGTGTATATTTACGATCAAATATGTACTTACGATTTATATGCAAAAAATATATCCGATGTCCGATATACACGCGTATCTCTTCGTATACATAATGTATATAAAAATATAATATACGCACGCCGCGATGTGCGCACGGCAGTACGGCCAGGAGTTTTCCACGGTCGGGCGTGCCATAAAGTAATTAAACGTTTTTAATGAATTGACGAATCGCGAGAGAGCAGCAGCTCCAAAGACACAAACAGTGGGCCGCCTCTGGGGGGCAATCTGCCGAGATTGTTTAAAACATATTTTCTCAAACACACTTTGATCCGAATACTTTGCGCGAGGTATTTATTAAATTTCTAAATATTTTATTCATTAGTCTTTCTGTCCGTGTCGTTGTTCGGTTATACGTACGTACATCTCAAGAGGATCTATATGAATACTTGGAATAGAACGACATTCAGTGCGCAAAGTTCTTTTGTCACAGTATATTATGATAACTCGATCATTTTCTTGCGTTTTCCATAAATCGTAGTATCAACGAGTACAACTAAACTATAACAACACATAACTGAATAAATATTATACGTACCGGAGTAACGATTAAATCGATACAACAATTATTGTGCTCGCTTATTAGACATATACATAATACGTAGTTATCGGAAACACAACTAACGAGTTATGATAGCTCTAAAGAGTTTTTTTTCCTGCTGTTTAGAAAAAAAAAAACGACCGAAACAACATAATATCCTTCAATCTCCTTCCCTAGGCGCATCCCTGTACTTACTGTCCTATATTAAATCGCTTGTCTCGCGGGCTGCCGCTGCTCTTTCGTAAACATATTGTAAGGGGTGCTTTTGCAGCACCTTGCTTACTTCACACGGTACGTAGGTTGGATCGAACAAAACACGCAAATTACCGATGAAAAATTACGTTTTATTTAAAGAAGAAACGGATAAACACACGACTTCTGCACACAAGGGCTTCCGCTGCAGACTACCTTGCCTGAGCTCACATATGCCCTTATATACAGCAAGTCTTTGCGACGTTCGGTCGAAAAGGCTTGTTCTTCAAATTCTTTCCGACCGACGTTCCCATCGATTATGCTTTCATTCAATTATAAGTTCCACTAAATACTATCTTAATACTATGTCGAAAAGGATTATTAAGCATTCCTTTTCGACGTTCCCACGGTTATATGAAAACAATTATACCGAATTTATTTCGGTGTGTGGTCGAAAAGATTTGTCATCAAGTCTTTTCGACATTCACACCGTTTCAAATATCTTTTCCCATTAGCTTCTTATTACTAAATATTACATGACACAGGGGTTCATTACAATATGAATATTAAAACAATGCGACGACGACGACGGGCTCTTACGTACTATTAAATCGAAGCCGCCGCGAAATTCGACTAAACATCCGCCCGCGTTCGTCGTCGAGTTTTGTTTCGCGACGCCCAACGTAACATTCACATTGCGAATCACATCGCGCGCACTCGAAAATATTTCCTTCTTTCTTTTCGCCGGAATTCGCGTCCTGTTGTTTTCCACGTTCCGCGAGATAATAATTTCGAACGGTCGCACAGACTGTTCCCGTTGTGTCTCGCTGCATAACAGACTGTAGGTGTACGCGCGGAGTCGTCTCGCCGTTATCAAAAACATATGTCACCGCGTCGAGGAAGTCAGCGTCGGACGTGTTTGATTTCGCGTACGTGTTTCTCTTTGTCACGCGACGAAACGAAAATCACACGCGTTCGATCGCACGCGATTGTTGTCTGCTCGTCGTGCTCGAGCGGAGAACACGCCGCGCCGCGACGTTTTTAAAACTTTAAAACAACAATAATATTTTGTAATACTCGGTACTCGCTCGGTCTAAGCGCACTAACCGGACAATACCACGCGACAACGGCCTCGATAATGGTAATGATAATACGTAACAATACGCAGGTCGTCTCGCAGAAGACATTATAATCTTCATTTTTTTTATATTAGTATCAAACAAGTTTTCCGAGTAAAATATTTACCGTGACGTTTTTGAAGCCAAAAGACTTATTATTTGAAATTTACATTTCAAAGGATCACGTGTTCTATATACAGCATGTAAGTTTCTCAAATGCATATAATATAGTTAATATTATATTATATAGATAGTATAAGGACGACGAAAAAGTTTGAGTTGTAAGAATATGTTTTTATTGACAATCAAACAAATGAATCTTCAAAGTTTCTTATCTTTTTTTTTTTTTATTATTATTATTTCATTTTACCTTCTTTATTTTATTTCGCGTACCTGCGGTTTTTTTCTTCTTCCAAATATGTTTCAAAGTTTATTTTTGAAATACGAAAACTAATTTATATTTATTATTTTCCTCTCGACTCGTTGTTCGAACAAAATGACAACAAAATGATATTCAATTCAAACGTATGCGGTTGATGATACGTATTGTAAACTGAGTTTTCGAGTTTTTTTCACGTTCGTTATACAGATAATCTTTTCATTCTGCAAAAACATCGTTAAAACAACGTGTTCTGCAACATAACTCGCAGTTGATATTCTAACGAACCAATCGTATTAAGATTCGAGAAAATATTTCAAAGAAATTTTCACCATTCGATTTAAATTTATGAGCGTCATGCATATTTTGCATATTTTGGACCTAGTTCTCCCCACCCCCACCCTCCTTTTTACATTTCTATAGATCTGTCAACGATTACGTTTGTTTGTTTAATCTAAATGGTTTTTATTATTATAACTATACGGAAAACTTCGTGTTACCGATTTCGAGTTTGACGTTATGATTGAAATTTCAAACTTTTAAATTCGTTTAACTCGCGTAATGTCCTGGTAACCGTATTACGGAATTGTTCGGTCGCTCGAAACGATTTAATGGAATTCGTTTTTTTTTTTTTCTGCGTTTCTAAAATAACAACACGATAGTCAAAACAATATACGAACATCGGAGTTTATAATATAATATCGTATTGTTATCGTTTCATTCTCCAGGACTTCAAACTTAAAATTTTATTTAATATTTACGTCGTGCCCCGGGGAAAACGACGTCGAACTTTCCGCAGTCATTTTCTAAGGATTTAATTCGAGTGACATGTTACGTGAAATTTAAGTGCGACCGATACGCCGAAGGAGGGCGGGTTCACCCATTTTCCCGAAGCGAAATCGTTCACTTATCGACCGGGTTTTCATACGTATCGTGCGTCGAAGTTTCTACGTCGAATCACTTTCGTTTAATCTCGACGAGCTTCGTCCGATCATAATATTCCAATTGGATTATTTTTATTTTTTTTCCAATCGAGTTATTTTCATTTTCAGGAGAACAAATGCTCAAGTCATGAGTGACGATCGTACACAACGCCGGAAAAAATCGTATGAGGTACGCATTCTTATTATTATTAATTATTTTCAAACGTTTTTTTCCTCGTTTGAGTCGGTTTCGATAAATATAAATAGAAAGATTAATATTTTTTTGCAATAAGTTACATTTTCCTTGCCACTGTGGTCAGCGCGTTAAAGTAGGAAAAATTGCGAGGGCCAACTATATTCATTAAAATTTAAGGAGCGTTTCTAATAGAAACTTTCTATACCTGATCTTTAAACCGACCAAACTTTTATAGTAAGCCCAAAGCTTCGCGTTAACCCTAAACCTCTTTCGTTCTTTCATTTACACGTATTCGATCGTAAAAAGTTTATGTTTTTACAGCGGGGTTAAAAATTTTACTTAAAATAGTTTAATATGTAACAAAGTTTATTTTGTAGGGTGTGAAAACAAATTTCCCCAGAAGAAAATAAATTTCATACATAATATCATCGTGTTTGCTCGGTAAAAATAAATTGCCACACATACGTAGCATACTTAAAAGTATGGCTAATGTTCGAAAAAAAAAATGTATTTGAATTTTAAAGTTTTTTTTTCAGTTTTAATTCTTTCGCCGACACGACAACTAACTCATAGGCGCCGCCTATAGGGGTGGCGAAGGGTAGCTGCTCCATATTCTTTCACGAAGTGGCAAAATCATCGTTACCCCGTGTGGAAAAGTCGTGATTTTCGTACCAGAAACGTATCGAACATATCGGCGGGTATCTAATTATAATTACGGTTCGTTATGAATACATAATTATGTAACAATATTATGATAACTACGAGTGTGTGTTTACGTGAAAGTTTACGTAATCTAATACTGGGCGGATGACGAAAGCTGCGCGCGCAACCCGACCGATACCGATCGAGTGACCGCGCAAAAGTACATCAGCTCGCCAGTGCAGAGCGTACTAGACGATCAGTCTAGTGTCGGCAGCGGTTCGGAACGTTCTTCTCGGTCTTAACGTCGAAGTTTTTATATTTTTCTCCGCGATAGTCTCGATAGTGTCGTCGATTGTCGATAAAAATCTATCTCGTCGACGAGAATTTCTATCGCGACTTTTGATTTTTTTTTTTTTTCTCTCGATATTTCAATCGTTTTTATCCAGTGAATTTTATTATATCCGTTACAACTTACTTTATCGCGCGAGCCAATAACGAACATCGACAGCAGACACCGAACAGCAGCCCACCGACAGGCCGTGAGTAGTACCGATTATATATTATTTTATTTACGGTCTATGGATAGGTAGTAGTGAGTAGTAGAATAGGCGCCGAATCGTATTTTTGCTTTCCCATTATTAAAATCATGGTTTTTGCCCCAAAAACGCGTAAAACAATCGAACAGCTCGGTTATTAGTATAGGTACCTATAATTACTAGGGCTCGGATTTCGTAGCGAAATAAATCCTTAAAAAAGCATTTTGAGCAGTCAAAAAAATCATTTATTAAATTTAATATTCTAAAAAACAAATTTCAATTACACATAAAATTAAATATTAAAAAAAAAAGGAATCCATATATTATTTGGTCAAGTTACTTTCATTAAAACTCGTTCTATCTTAATATATTTTTATACGTAGAAAAAGGCCTTTCCACATCAACCGATGTAATACCATATCAAATAGTAGTCGGTCATAGGCGTCGATACGAAGGGTGGCGACCGTTAGCCCGATTTTTTCCACGAGGCAGTAAAATAATAGTTTTTTTACTCCATAAAATAATCGCGATTTTCGCATCAGACACGTATGACAATCGTACAGATAGATTATTCGTATAGGTACTTAATTACAATGATATATAATAGATATAACCTCTCTTTTTTTTTCTATTGCTGTCGTAATAATTCGTAAACATCATTTCCGTCAAACTCATTTTTATTTTCAAAAACATCTGTTTATCGATTAAATCAAAACTGCATATTAATTTTTACCGTTTAATTAATTTTTTTTTTTAATTTCATTAATTATTTACCTATAACTAGTACCTAATTACCAGTTAAAGCTAGTTATATAATAGTTATTTTACAGTTTTAAAATAGATACACTATTTTACTATAATAGGTAACACTCTTATTTGATGATTAAAAATGTGTAAACGATTCATATATACGTATTTCTGGATTTTTTTTTTCTCCGGAACAATATTCTGCCCCAGTAGTTTTTCCCAAATGGCGCCACTAAACTAACTTATCGCTGAAATTAACTATAAAATTTGGTTTAGAACACTGTAATTTTAATTTTTCATATAAACTTGATAAAATACTAAAACTTATCAACTTACCTAATAATATTATATAGTTATTGTAACTATTGTAAAAGTACACCATGGGTATCGCCAAAAACAATAACTTACCGAGCAATAATAAAATTATATTATTTATTAATCGTCCATGGCATTCGTTTTCAATATCGCATTCATTTTAAAGTAGCCAAGTCATAACGTTTTATAGACTAATCGTTATAACTTAATTGAAGTATGTTACTAAATAATTCTCCTGTATAAAAATGTCTTAAAAAAAAAAAAAACTAACGAATACAGTAATCGGAATAATAATTCGGATGTAACGTAAATAAATTTAGGTTTTTCTTTCCTTTTTTAACTATCACATTTCATATTAAATTATAAAAACGTTGTTTGCGTTGTCGGTATACTCAACGGCATTATAAACGCATTCTACTTCCTTCCACCGAATGGCGCCTAAACCTCTAATAAGTGTACGAAATTTAACCCGTCGTTGGTACACATGTGAGCGCGCACAAATAGTATTTCGAGCGTTATTCGTACAAATATTATCTGATACTATAAAATACGTTCAAATAATGTTTTATATAAGAAATTCATGTCTATGAAAATTTACAAACGATTGCGCTATTTGTCATTTCCCATCAGTTGTTGTTAGACAAAGTCGAGAGTATCGATTAAGTGATAGCGTCGCGCTAAGCGCGCAATAGTTTTTTCACCGCCGCGCCGCCGCCGCAGTTGATTACGTACACGTGTTTTTACTTTTTTTTTCCAATCTATCACGACTAATACAATTAATTCGTGGTTAGAAGAGACCGAAGAAGCTTTTCTTAGATGACTTTTTTCTAAATTTTCATTTATAATAAGTTTTTAATTAATTTGCACTACTTTATATGAAAAAAATAAATAAAAAGTAAAGGGTGAGCGCTCACAGTGATCATGTTGCGAACTATATAATGTGTACCAACGACGGGTTAATCGAAGTGTGTTATTAAACAATTGTCCGTTATAAAAACGTCTCGAAAAAAAAGCTATCTAATACATTAATCGGAATAATTCGGATGTAACGTAAATAAATTTAGGTTTTTTTTTTGCTTTTTAATTATCACATTTCATAATAAATTATAGCAACGTTGTCGGTATACTTTTACCATTATAAACGCATTCTACTTCTTTCCGCCGAATGGCGCAAACACCTCTAAAAAGTGTACGAAATTTAAATACAACGTAAACATACAATATGATGAACAGTCGCGTTTCTCGAATAGTAAACGGTAAAAGTGTGCACACAATCGTGTTACGCCCGTTTTGTTCAAAGTTCAGACAAACAATCGAAATTGATCCGGTTTTGTTATTGCCGTCACACCGTCGGACACGGGACAACGACGACGGTATCAAAGGGCGAGGTGAAATCGATCGGGACGAAAACCGTCGACTTTCTACTATCGACGTAATTGCCGTTTCATTCTCGTCCGAACTGTCGTCGTCGGCGGATGATATCATTGTTCGAAACGTTTCTAAATATGTTTTGTCGATTCGTCCGTTTTTTTTTTTTCTTTTCGTCTGAACGATTTCGTTAGTTTTAAGAACGTTAAACGT
The DNA here is from genome assembly GCA_948098885.1 of Drepanosiphum platanoidis. Classification (NCBI taxonomy): domain Eukaryota; kingdom Metazoa; phylum Arthropoda; class Insecta; order Hemiptera; family Aphididae; genus Drepanosiphum; species Drepanosiphum platanoidis. Next base: position 5,406,868 of record OX402535.1, read on the forward strand.
CCGAATTAAATATTCATTGCTAATCCAGTCGCGATGGGCGCGGGCGTTTGTCGGAAACGCCGCGCCGCCGCCGCCGTTTCGACGTCGGAACGATAAAAACTAATATCGCTTCCGAAAGCGGCTAAACCTATAATTGCTATTCTGCCGTCGTTTTTCGTTAAAACTGTAATTATTCCGTACTTAAAGTTGCTGGGAAAATGTACGTAGTTCACATCGATGATAATAATATTATTATACGTATATTTTTTTTTCATGATGTTTTCAAACGCCGCCGTAGTAATTGAGTGATTTGCATTTTTATAACGAAGTCGACTATCGTTCAAAATCTCATTCACCGTGAGGTCTAACGACCAGGGACCGTATCAAAATCTGGAGAACAGGAATCTCGACGGCCCTTCCCGTTGAAATATTTTAGAAACCATAACTTACGGGAAAATCACGATTTCAACGGTTTTACAAGCCGCAGAACGAAACCTGCCGGAACCCATATACTGTTGAGGTTAGTAGATGTTTACGATAAATTTTGTGGCACTCAAGGTCCAGTGTACCTGACTGGCGCGTAGCTTGGATTTGATTTCGGGAACGGTCTGCGAAAATCGTCCTTCTCCTGATATCAGATTATGTCTATAATATTGGTAATAAAAAGCGTACATGCGATTTTCATAAATCCAATGGCGTATACATATATTTAAAAAAAACTATGAGCATATATTTTTATTCCCCGATGGAATATAATAATTTTATTTAACCACTATAATATAATTCGTTTAAAATCGACAGAGTGTTTCATTTCGATTTCCATTATCGAATATTGCGTTTCTGCGTATGTGTTTTCCAAAATTTCCCGGCCATCGACAGCCGCCGTATATCGTACGGGCACCTGCGAAGTACGACTTTGTACGACGACGTCTGCGCGAGGTGTCGAATAACGAGCGCGAGTATATATTATGTGCGCGCGGGCCCCGGGGTCCCGCGGGGGGAAAAGGGTCCGAGCGGCAGTTTTCCGACTCGTTTTACACGCCGACATCCGAGGGAAAAATATATATTACTTCGCTCTAAAGTGGCAGCGGTCGGTATTTCAACGTGTTCGACGTCGCGGCCCCGGCGAGAGAGATAAATGGATTGTTATTCTACCACCGAATAAAAACGAAATAGATCAAAAATGTGCGCGACGGCTGAGATAGAGCGTGTGAGGGAGAGGGAGGGGATGAAAAAAACTCGACAGGTTTTTATCGATTTATTAGAGGAGCGGGAAGGGAAAAAATAAATATTAAAATTAAATAGGTTCGAGGGCGCGTCTACCTATACGTGTATTATTATTATTATTATTATTATATACGTATATTGAATATGCGTGTGCGTTTGTGTGCGTAGACGAAACGATAACTGCAGCTGCTGTTCGAACGGGCTTCGATGCATAAAATAAAATTATATAATAATATTGAATTTCATCGCGCGCGCGCGCGCTCACCCGTTTTACCTTTGGCTTACGGATTTTAACGAAACCGATTTGGAATAAAAAAAAAAAAAAACGAATAAAAAAACACGATAAAAAGGACGTTCCTAGATGACACGCCGATAGTATATTATAATATGTACGAATGGCTTCGAGTCTACACCGTCTCGATTCTGATTTTCTCATTACGTTTCGTTTAAAAATATACGAAGAATTTGCCAAAAAACGTACACGTTATTGTTCGCACAGTTATCGTGTTGCGTTACGACGCGTCGTCGGTGACGTCGGATTCCCCACACTAATATAAATAATACGTCACGGTAGATTTATAATATTTAAATTAAATAAGAACAAATAGCACGAGGTACCAACTAAAAAGTATGATATAATAAGTTAGATTCCTATATTTAATGTAATATTATACATAATTTATCTCTTTATCGTGATAAAAATGCATTTTTTCATAAGTGTATAACATATTTTATAATATAATTTGAATGGGTTTCAACCCCGTAGAGTTCCTTATTATGTTTATAAAATTAAGTATTAGATTTCCAATATCATTTTCAAAAAAATTAAAATATATTTGACTAAAAAAAAATTATAATAATTTTTCGACCTCTAAACTTTTATTTTAAAATAATATTGTAATTGGTAGTGTGACGAGAGCGTAAATAATCTGTTTTCACAATAAAGTGTTTAATATCGAAAAAAAATTTAATCTTTTAATTTTCATACGTTTCACGCGGAACACTCTCCGGGAACACGGTGCGAACTATTGTTTTAAAAGTCGTCCCTCATAATAAACACAGTAGGTATGGTTTTTTTTTTTCATTATTTTCCAATGGTTTATTTCGAAAGTTCGATCGTTTCTTTTCAGCGCCGTCCTCGGCAAATATTCGGTAGTATGTGTACACCGACCGGATGAGATTTCCGATCGATTGATAAGCCCCACGCGAAACTTTTGGACCACTGTTTTTGCCAAAAAAATAAAACAAGCACGCGAACCGGCGCGGCGGCGCATACATACGACTATATAACAAATACGACGGCGTGTGCGTTGTAAATTACACGAATAGTCGCGCTCGGCGAATGGGTTCGTACTCTTATTTTATTTAAAACGAAACTCGCAGAATCGTACACTCGGTATATACGTACGTATATATGCGCGTTTAATCGTGTGGCGATCAATCGCCACGACGACGACCGCAGATTTTATCCAATCGTCGAAGTTTTTCGGGACTTTTTGGCCCAGGATTTGCTCGGGTAATACGACGACGTCGTCGTCGGTCGTAATTTTTTCCTTTTTGTTCGGTTCCTCCGCACATAATTCTCGTACGCTCTGAAAAGCGAAAAAAATTTCCCCGTTTTCGACCGGCAGCCGGCGCGGTGTGTCGTCGTTACTTTCACTACACTCCGAGAGTTCTCGTAATAATATTTTATCGCGATAATATAATATCGACGTGTTATAAACACGAGAGTTCGGCCGTCGTCGCTCCGAAGGATTTCCGTATCGCGCAATGAATTCACAACGATTTTCCAAAGTGCCAATCGACGACGGAGCAACAACACAGCCGTACGATTACTTCATTATTGTAAAAGTTTCCCGTCTATTCCGGTCCCCCGCAGGCTAAACGTAACTGCTGCCTTCGGTCGTCGTACACACAATATACTATATAAAATATAATATATTATAGTATACGCTGTCGGAGTTTTCAAAAACGAAATTGCTTTCGGTTCGGTTACGTTTAGGTAATCGTCGCGTGAGCTCGTGTGTCGTCGTCTCGTTATTGCCGAACTTGTTAATAGCACGATATAATAATATTATTGTTTTACCGTAATATTGTTATCGTTATTTGAACACCACCGTCGCGCGTCGTCGCGAAACTCGGTGTTTTAAACAATCGCCGCCGCCCCCGACAGCGACCGTAATATAGTCGGCGTTCGGTTCGTGGGGGGGTTTGGTGACTTCCGGGAACACTCGGCCCCGCGAAAATCTTATCGAGCCCTCCCCTACCCTCGATTTCGTGTTATCGCGTTTCGTCTGGTTCGATCATTATTGAAGTTTTGTGCGCAAACGTTGCCGCTGACCGTAAATAGAGTAAATAATAACAATGTCGGCACGAAAATACGCATTCGTTCTCGGTAAAGACACGATGCATTACGTCTAGTCGGCGCGGCGGTCTGATTGTGGGGGTTTTGGGTGACTTCCGAGAACCCGGCCCCCCCGCGAAAATCTTCTCGAGCCCTCTACGCCCCCGATTTCGTGTTATCGCGTTCCGTCGGGTCCGATCGTTATTGAAGTTTTGTGCCGCGCAAACATTGCTCGTCGTCAATAGTAAATAATAACAATGTTAACGCAAAAATACGTTCTCGGTAAAGACGTGATCCCCGTTATCTCAACTCTCGCGTGTTCTCCGAGTTTAAGTGCGGTCCCGAGCGATTCGGACAATCGAGGCCTTATGCCGTACGACGCGACGGTCGGTTCTTAAAAAAGACGCGTGACGGGCGATTGGTATTTTAAATTTTAAACCGTTACTTTAGAAAAACACGCCGAGTATGTTCTTCTCTGTTTCTCAATAATACTTGGTTGAAATACCGGTTGAAAATTAATTTCCCGACGACGTTCATAAAATATTCCGTGATTTCTCTTCTTTTTTTCGTTCTTTCCGACTAGAAAGAGTAACTTGTAAAGAAATAATTAGTATTGAATTCTCAAGTCACATTAATATTGAAAGCGCTATGAATTTTTCGCTATTAAAAAATTACGCATTTTCGTGGTTCAAACACTCGATTACATCTCTTTCGCTCGTAAAAGAGTAATCTCAAAAATAGTAACTCCCGAACACAATAATAAAAAAAAAAAAAATTCCAAATTTTTACTCGTAAACTATTGATTTTTTTTAGCTGGTTTATACAGAAAGGTTTTTTTTTTTTTTAGAATAACATAAATTATATTTACTCCGTTCAACTATTTAAACAACTAAATTAAAATATGCAAAAAGACAAATTCAAACCTTTAAATATTGATTTCTGAAAATTCTTTGACTTTCATGAGTTTGCTGAAAAATTATTCAAACGTGTGCAAAAGAAATACGTACCAAAAAGGCATTTCTTTTTCGTAAAAACGAGCACTTTTAAATATTTTATATTATGTAATATGATATAGATTTCCACGGTACTGTTCTAGACTTGATGTCAAGTGAGAAATAATATGAAAATAAATATGTTTAAAGGTTAACACTCGTATAATAATATCAATTAATATTAATTAAATTAAATCGTTTTAAATAATAATAAGCATATCGCCGCTCGTTCGGAAGTAAAAACGTCGAGAAGACGAGTAGTTTTTTTTAAAAATTCAATTGTAAAAAACCAACAAAAAAAAAGTACGAATTCGCCGAAGAGTATAAATAAACACTCGGTAAATAAACAATGTTTATAATACATTTTGTCGTGGGTAATAAAATCGATCGATCTAGTTTAATGTCTGAACGTTTTATAATATATAAAAGCAACCGCGTGCCCGCGTCGCGTCGCGACTCAATTAAAATCGACTTAACTTTTTAATTTGACTCTGACGTTACGATATATGTCATCGTGACGTTTTCGGCGCGTGTTTTGTGTTTTATTGTTTAGTGCGACTTTTATTTTTTAGTTTTCCTTCCGCCGCCGCCGCGCCGCGCCGTCCGATTAATCGTAAAAGCAAACGTCGCTTTTCCGAAACGCGAGCTCTGCGCCAAATAGAAAATTATAATAATATTTCATAATACAATAAAAATACATACTTCCACGAACCGCGGGTTTAATATTAATATATAATACAATACTTACCCGTTATTGTAACGATCTACTCTTAGCGTTTGTTTGCTTATTTTTTTAATATTCACAAAATATAAAAGAATTAAAAAAAACAACAACGACACACGAATCGCGACCGAACGGAATAATTATAAACTCGTTTCCGCGAACATTATAATGATATCGTTGAAAGCTAATTAGAAAAGTGCTACGACGGAAAAAGAATAAAAGAACGACTATTTCGTTACCGCCCGCGACTTTGTTGCGAAATAATACGATATATCAATGAAACGCGTTTGAATACGAAATTCGAAAGTGAACAAGGTAGAAGCCTGCACGAAAACCTCCTCCCCACTTTTTCATAACAGGAAATAAAATCCGAGAAACTCGATAAAAGTATTATTCCCAAGTTCTAATTAAATAATCGCCTTATAAAAATACGACATGGATTCACTAAAAAAAAATAATAACACTTAGAGTTTGAACGAGTTTAAGTATGACTTTCGCGGATCTTAATTTTACAGTGTTGAAAAACAGTTTTCGTTTCATTACATTTCGGTCGAGAATCGCACGAGACGTAGTGGCCATAAGAGGCGGCAACACATTTTTATTAGAACGAAATGTTTACGTAACGTTGGAAAAAATATTTTTTATGGCCACAGCATTTTATATGATTTCTCCAACCTAACATAAAAATAAAACGTTTACATGTGTATAAAAACAATACAAACGTTTCGAGTCAATTATTCGAAGTTTCAAGTGGCCCGGATCGATGGGACCTATAGGATTTTAGTACTGCGGGTCAGCCTGACTCACGTTCGACCGAACCGTGTGACATCGACTGCTACATGCGCGTTACAAAACCGATCTTCTTCATTCATTTCACGTGACGCTGTCGAATAATCGTGTCCTCAGAAAGACAGAAAACACTCGTCGCGTTGGTAAAACTATAGTTTACTTTTTTCACTCGGAATCGTAAACAACAGGTGCGCCACAGGATCGAGACTAGAGTTCCTGGGAGTCGAAAGAAAAACAAAACACGTTATATTATACGTAAGTAATATGTATACGAAATATAATATATCATATTAATCGATGTTCCGTTTAAAACTATTATAGACGATTGTTGTTCGGTGAATGGAAAGCAGCATTATTATGATCGGGAAATAATAGTTAGTCTGAGAAACGTTGGCCCGCGTTTGTTCACTCGGAAATGCGTGGGAAACGTAATTGGTTAAAGTAAACGAAAATATTGGTTATATTATAATATGTATATTTAAATTTGTATATATGCCTCAGATTTTCCGAGAGCCAAAGTAAGACGATCGTTTTCCGCGAACTATTATTGAAACGTTATCCGCGAAACGATCGGAATAGTTAGTTACCGCGTTAAAGAGGAAAAAGTAGATTGACGTCAAAAATTAAAAAAAAAAACAAAAAGAAAAAACGTCCCGACGCAGATAAGGAGTACGGGAGTTCCGCGGGGAATCGGCGATATTATCGAGTAAGACGATGTTGTGTAATTTATGAAAAATAACATAATTAATTATACCTATACGTTTAACGAGATGTATTCCGAATAGCCGGCGCGAGAGAGGACGATTCTCCGTCGTATCGGCGCGGCGGCGGCGGCGGCGGCGGCGGGTCACAATGCGAACCGAAATAATAATACTCGGGTATTATAATAATATCACGATGATTTATCTCGATTTATCGGGATGCGAAATAAAACTCAAAACCTAATGAAACGTCGCGTAGTCCTTATCTCTTGGAAAACAAACGCGCAAAGTTCGAAAGACCTAGGGCGGCGGCGCGGCGGCGCGCCGTGATAAATATTTTTTCATTCGACTCGTTGTAATCGACGCGAATGAAAAATTCGATTTTTCTACTAACCGCGTGACGGATCGTTCGAATCGCGGGGTTAAAACGACGCGTTTTACGGCAATATTAGCGACGCCGAGAACGAAAGGCGAAAAAAGAGATCCGTCGAATGAGCTATATAAATAATATCGATCGTTTCTTTCTTTCTCCTCTAACCGTAATGTAAAACGATTTTTTTTTTTTTATTCACAGTAGTTGTCTTTCCAGAGGTTAATATAATAATAATTACAGTAGTTTATCTGCAGACCGATTTCGTTTTACGTTCGCGAGATTCCCGGAGAGACAAATCGCCGTCGCCGCCGGTTTGCCGTGAAAAAATAAATAAATATCGATTTGTCAAAACCGTTTTGAAATCAAGTAATCAAGTCGAGATTATAATCCAATATGCTATTTAAACGCTGTGCAAAGTGGACTATAACGAGTGATTTTTTTTCTCCGCGGTCACGGTCGAGAAACAAAGTACTATTAAAATCGAGAGAGTCGCGGTAAGAACTCTATTGAAAACGTTTAAAGGTTTTCAAACGTCGTCGATCGTAGGTTTTTTTTTTTTTTAAACGGTGACGAACTCACGAATAATACGATCGTAGAAGTTTATTATTACCTTTTTAAGACGTTTCGCTCGAAATATTTCATCACTAGTATTACATTTTAATGAATTCAACTTTTCTATTTCAAAAGCGTTATTATTACCTAATACAATGAAAAGGGGGTTTTTTTTTTATAAACTTTTAAAATTGAATTGAAAAATAATTTCGTTTTTTTTACCCATATGTCTTATCATCTATTAATCTCTTTGCTTCGTTTGGTTCAAATCTAAAACTTATAGAAATCGTCAGTTTTTCACGACGATATTGTTCGAGGAAGATATCGGAAACTTTTGAAAATAACCCATAGAAAGTAAATTCGAAGTCGAAAACTAAAGCATTTCTAGAAAACGATTAAAATATTATAAAGTATTAGGCGTAAGTACATTTCAAATCACTGCGATTATTTGTTTTTGCGAATCGTCGAAGTTTAGCGATTTTTTTGTAATTTTTCACAAGTAATATTTTCATTCGTAATGGAAAAAAATCATCATCGAATAATCGCGAAATCCGACAAAGATTGAAATCAAACACTACGATATTACCAAGCATAACGAGAAGAAACTCGCAAACAATAATTTCAAATTGCGAAATCATTCGTTTCGCGGTGGCTAGCCTATCGACTGGCCTTCGGATAACAAAGCGGGTAAAAATCGTTCGGAAAACGTTGTTTTAATCGTTCTGAAACAGTCGATTTTCGGACGTACATAAATCACGCGATGATTACGCGAAACGCATCGTTAGAATTTCCTTTTTCCTCTCTGTTCCTTTTTCCATTCACGGCGTATCGTCATAAATAATATTTAATATATATATATAATATTATGATTACCGTGTTCGCGCGCGCGTGTGTATTATGTTTGCGGTTAAAATTACAGAAAATTTATGATCATTTTGTACGGTTTATTCGCCGCTGTGCTGTTTGGCTTATGAAACGAATTGGAACAGATAACGAAACGACTAATAATATTGTAAATCGAAGAATTATATCATTTCGTGTCTGCGGAGCGCCGAAAACTAGAGGGAGGCGAGGCGATACGATAGGAAGGAAGGAGGAAGGAGCTCTACGGTTTGGCGTGAAGGAGCCGGTCGGAGAAATTGCAGGTAATGTTTTCGTTTTTTTAGTATTATTATCAAGTCCCGAGAACGTCAAAATAACTCTGAGTAAAACGTACATATTATCATTTACTTTGAGATCGATTTGATATTAGTCCGACGATTGACCCTGTCGCGTTGTTCGATATCAAGCGCGTAGTAGATCAATCGCAATAATAATTGTTATCGATTAAAATTTGTTATTGCAACATAAATTAACGATTTTATCAAATTATCGAACCCTCGTAATTAAACGTATTTATTTAATCAAATCGTACAATGTCAATTGATTCTGTACACGTCGAGGGGGGGGGGCTTCGATACGATTCGAAGAAGAATTAAAATATTACGAACGAACGCTTAGAATTATTTTGTTGGTCTAAATTTCACGTCTTAACTGGTATCCGTTTGACATTTACTGTTTTGTTTGTTTTTTACATTATAATATAACGTACAAAGTCAATTCAAGTTTTGTACGGTTCAATTTAATACGAATTACACGAGTTTAAAATATGAGACGTAGTATAAAAATTACGTACCCGAGTACGTAGTCGCGTAATCTACAATAGTAGAACGTAAAACTTTATCGCTCGATATTATACAGAACTACGCCGAAAGATAAACTCCGAAATCGTAAAACTCACCAATAATATTATGTCGTTTAAAGTTATAAATGCTATCGTTGTGATTAGATAATTTCAAAACCGTCTGAAATTAAATAGATTATCGGTGTACTATAATACAGTAGAACGCGCGATTGATGCAGGGTTAATCGTATATAATATAGGGCTAGGAATTTGTAGCGTTTGCATTTGTTTTCGTAGCACTTCAGGATAATATAATGGCTTATTAAAAACGAAATTCTAATTATACATCACAGGTTTACAATGTTTCGTTGCATTTTCTTATGACAAATGCATTTTCGGCACTTTAGTGTCGGTTTATTATTAGCTTTTTAGTTTTAGTTTTCGTCGATTATGTGCGTATTCGACGTTTTTAGAACATTTCATTATTTATCGATTTAAAGTAGAATTAGTATACATAGTATAGTAAAGTGAAAGACATAAATTAAATAATACAATATAATATATTATGTTATCGAGTATTTAAATTAACAAATTAACATGATAAACAGGTGGTACCCTTTACAATTTAATAAAACAGTTTATAATTCATTGTTTCGCGCATAGATACGTATAAATATACGTCATAAATACATAAATTGTAAATTTAGGTATTCTAAGAATCAATATTTAGTTGAACATAATAATATTACGAACACGTGTTTTGACGCGCAAATCCGCGCTTATTATTATTATTATTTTCTTATAATATGTAATCGGCGAATCGCGACACGGAACGACATCGGTACTTTTACATAATATTTAAGTCGTTTTTTATTAACTTTTAAAAGCATTTTTTTTATTAGCATTATTGGTAACTTTTTATCGCCTTTAATGTAGACTTTTAATGCTGCATTTTCCTAGCCCTAATCTTATAGATTGTATAAAAAAAAAAAAACTACTATATCGATTTACGCGTTATTTTTTACGACGTTCGGAATTGTCCTGAGAACATTTAAATCCATTGAAATCCTCGATCTGACTGGTATAGGAGTAGTAGACGTAACTACGTATAATAGTAGTCTGTGCCGAATGCGCGAGAATATTATGTTTTTCATTTTTTTCAATTCACGAGACGGGGTCTCGTTCCGGACAAATTCGGACGAAACTCGGCGATATTGAGCGAGTGTTTTTCTTCTTCTTTTTCTATTCTTACGTAAAATGAATAAAACGCGCGTTGATTCTAGAAACGACAAGGTTGCGATTAAAACGTGAGGATAATCAAATACGACGCAGGACACGATTGTGGGTCACACGGTGCGGAGTAGGTAACAGGAGTCTTGCGCGCGTGTTTCGACTAGCTTTTGTTTACGACCACTGCACCGATGAAATTACGATAACAATAAACAACAACAACAACAACAACGTGTGCGTATAGGTTTGGTATCGTAAAATTTTCGCGCTCCACTTTTTCCGCTGCGGCTTTGAAGTTTTTCGTCTTTTATTCGATTACACTATTCGACGAGATTTGTTCGTTCCACTAGCGATAGCATATTATTATGTAATAATAATAATATAGTCTTTCAACGAGTTCGCCTGAATTTCCGGTTCGCTTTGATATAATATTCATTATTAAATACCGCGCCGCGACTTTAATATTCTATGGCATTCGATTTTTCCTTTCTTTTTTCTAAACACGGTGCGCACCGCCGCCGAGTTGTCGCCGGTATTATATTGTATTATACAAAACGGGCGAATATCGCCGCCCCGGTCGGGTAAATACGAGCACGGTAAATACGCGACCCCGTTCGGCTATATTGTACTCGCGTGCGCGCGACGTACGCGTTTATAAAAAATGCATTCGTACCTACGTAAATAACAGTGTTATTATCGAGTTCACGGGCGGTTCGGTTCCGCGAGTTTAGAACTCGGCGTCGTCGTCGGGTTTATTACGTTATTACGGTTTCGTAATAACAAAATTCTGTCGCGTCGCGTGGCTGGTAAAATCGACCGCAGTGAAATCCACCGCGATACGGGTCGACTCGCGAGACCACCTGCACTCTGCGTCGATCGAATAATAATTATTACAATAGGCCTAAATAATATATCGATCAGTGATTGGTGAATTTTCGATATACGACTATTACGCTTTCGACTTTCACTTTTTGTTTTCTAAACAGTTCAAAGACAGCCGAAGACATTTCGCTTCCGATATTAGACATCAACGTTTCGATTTCCAGACTGCAGTTATCATCGCAGTAGAGCGGGTCGGTATACGACTACATTCGATAGTATTTATAAATAATTATTGTAATTTTAATGTCTTTTTCTAGAGACTCGTCTCAGCGTCGAGGAAAATCTGTGTACAATTATTTTCAAACCATCACTATTGTAGGTACGTATTTATTTTTTTTTTTGTTTCAAATAAAAACCCCCTTGTGACGTGTAGTTACGATCGAAATAGAGGCTATACAGCTATATGCGTAAGCAAACTGTGGTTCGGCTGACCTTCCACGCCGTCGACGAATCCGCCGCCCCTGCGTGTAACCACTAAAACATATTTAAACCCGCGCGCCATGTCAACATCGGGCTTACGGAGTCAGTGCAGACGTCCTGAAAGGGAAAACCTTTAATAATTTCATTTGATTGTACGGCATTTCAATCGCTGGTCTTTTACGCCGTTGAAAATAAATCACATAACTTTTATGCACGGAGGGGCGGCCCGTTTATATTATAATAATAACATAATTAATATTAAATTCGATTGACTTATTTTCGCGTTTTTTATTATTGATTAATACAATCATTATTCGTCACGAAATTCGATTTAAACGACAGTATAGTTTAAAATACGTATATTATACGTGGTTGTAAAATTATTCGGTTGCGTTTTTCCTTACAAATCTCGTGAAAAAAACTCGTGACACGACAAATAAAATGTAGCACAAATAATAATACTATAATAATTTGACACGCACGTAAACATATTGTGAGTACGCGATTATCAAAAATAGATCGAAAATATCGTTCGTGCCATTGACACGAGTATAGCGAATTAGCGTAATTTTTGCGAAACGAGCGGAGACGAGTTCTCATCGAATGGACGTAAATTATGCCGCGCGATATTTAAACTTAAAATATTATGTATTATTTATATTTTCGGTTCCGTGGCAGCGTTTGCGAGTGCGACGACGAGAGACTTAAACGATACGAGTCAAAGAATGACGACGCTCGTCGGCCGAGTACCTGCAATGACGCCGAACAATGTCGGAAAGCGTAAAAAGCGGCGTTTCGACGACCTATTGCGCCGGCAAAAGCTGCGCCGGCATAAAAAAAAAAAAACAAAAAACAAAAAATAGGTCGATTGAGCATTGTTACGTCATGGCCAATCACTTCCGGTCCGAAGATCGCGAGGCTCTCTAACGAATTCACTACCTGCACAATCGTCCTTTTTTTTTTTACGCGATAATAGCGCGTAATAAATGGGGAACGATTCGTTCGCTTTCTAATAATTATCGTTCGGCGCGGTGCGATCGGGCAGAGGTCGTCGTTCTATTGTTCGTCCCGTGTCCCGTGTACGGCGTGCGTTTTTGTCACTCGAGTCCGAGTCGTTCTGATCGTTTATTTTAGTTTACAAAACGTATTATATTACATTTGCGCTCGGCGTCGACGGCCTGTTTCGCGATGAATCGCACTCGACTAGTCCAATGGTTCCGCGGTTCTTTAATCGTAGTAAAGCCCACTCGCAAACGTCGCGTATAATATCTCGTTTCGAACGATTTTTCTTTACTAGCTTTTATTCATAAAACTGCGTCGACAATCGGTGATATATTATTATTTTCAATCGATTCGGCGAGCTAGAGGCGGGCGCATACTTATTCGTAGAACACGTGTCACGACACAAACTATATATTATCTCGGAGCGTATATAATTCGATGTTGTTATTCAACGATACGCTCGGGTACGATGGAAATCTCCGATATCTTTGGATTTAGTCAACGGCATATTTCGCGTGAACACGGCGTGTTCTCGTTGTCCGTCGTGTAATTTTTCGTCCACAACTCGCGTTCGACCGTTCGATTTATTGGGTTTCTCTAATCGCCCTAAAAGAGGGCCTCCAATTACTTATGGATAGAATAACTGAGTCTAGCATGAGATACGGACTGGATATAAATACAAACAAAACTAAATTCATGATTATAAGCAAAGAAGACATTACAGGAGTTCACTTAAGCATAAATCAATCCAGAATAGAAAGAGTACATAAATACCAATATCTTGGCACCGTCATTAACGATCAATGGGACAACGCAGAAGAAATAAAGTGTCGAATTGAAAAAGCCAGAAACGTATTTAATTCAATGAGTGCGTCATTTAAGAGCCACAATCTATCTATACAATTAAAAATACGTTTACTGAGATGCTACGTGTTCTCAACTCTGTTATATGATGCAGAAACTTGGACTCTAACCAAAGCCACTTCGAATAAGTTTGAAGCATTCGAACTATGGTTATACAGAAGAATTTTGAAAATATCATGGACTGAGAAAATTACCAATATTGAAGTACTGCGTAGAATGGGAAAGGAGAAAGAATTAATGATAACAGTCAAATGCAGAAAACTCCAGTACTTAGGACATATTATGCGGAACAAGAGTAGATATGAACTTCTCCAATGTATCCTACAAGGGAAAATAAATAGCAAAAGATCACCCGGAAGAAGAAGAACATCATGGCTAGCCAACCTCAGAACATGGTTCGAAAAAAGTTCAGTAGAACTATTCCGGAGCGCAACTAATAGAACTCGAATATCAATGATGATCGCCAACATCCGAAACGGATCGGCACACTAAGAAGAAGAATCGCCCGCTGCATATTTACAAATCGCAGTCGGTATTATAATATTCTATAGTCCAAACGCGCGACGATAATAATTACGATCGTCTCGCAGGCCGAGGTAGGTGCTCGCGAGACTGGCGCTTATTATTATGGTCACGTTTTTTTTCCAAACGTTTCTATTAAAAATCATTTCGTTCTCGATCCGACCGACCGCCCGCCCCTGGAAGTCGTTAACGGCCCCACGGCGGCGTATCGATTATTACTCGAACGACTGTGCAGATGCCGTTGTAGTATAGTGGTAGTAGCAGAGAGAGAAAAAAAGACCCGACCGGCTGAACAATAATTGTAATGCGCGTGATCCGTTCGCGCGGTATCGTGACGGCCGCCGCCGCCGTTATGTTAATTAGCGGTGTATTCAAAAACCAAACGCGCCGCGATTTCCATCGTCAAATGCGATATATATTTATATACGCATATTATATTAATTGTTTTGGTTGTGTTTTGTGACGTTAAAAAATTCATATTCATCCGCGGCGCGCTTTTCGTTTGGTTTGAAATAATATATTATTATAATCGTAACCGCGAACGCGTTCGACGACATAAGCGACGCGTCGTTGTATTAACATATTATTATTATTATTATTATTATTATTACTATCGTCGTCATTACGTCCCGTCAAATTACGACCGCGCGCGATGTAGGTCGTAATTCCCGAGTAGTTGTATGCGGTAATATTATTGTGAGAAATTAATTCCGAACAAACACTACAAGAGCGCGCGTTAAATTAATCCCGATTTCGCGTATAATATTCTTTCGCGATAGTTTTAATTCGTCGCGTTTAATTATCACGTGCCTACTTGAAAGTTAATTAAATTTTTATGATTTCGCGGGGGGGGGGGGCGGGAAAGTTACACGACAATAATAAGAAACGCAATAATTATACGATTATTTTGCAAATAAAACGTTTTTTTTTTTTTTTTTTAAATTAATTAATTTTATTTCCTCCGCGCGGCACGCGAACAATGTAACGGCATATTTTATTATAGACTTTTCGTTGTTTTTTATTTTTATGATAATATTCATCAGCGATAGGAAGTGAAAAGTTTTTTTCTTCTTTTTTATTTCATCTACTTGTTTACGAACTGTAAAATATAATATATTATTATAATATAATATCGGAGCGATAACGATTATAAAACGAGCGCGCGGAACAACAATGCGAAAATACGCGCTAGACTAATCATAAAATATTATACCGATATAAAATTTTCAATTATATCCTATTATTTTTTTTTTTTTGTTTATTAAACACCGGAGGAGTGAAAAAAGCAATTATAAATCCGCGTCGATTCCGAGTATTATACGCGAGCGCACGAAATATAATATTATATCCGAGCGCGCGCGGGCACTGTATTGTGTATTGCGTTCGACAATACTCGCGAGACGAACAACGACGGAATATTAATATTTAAAATCTAAATACATATTGTATTGTGTTGTTAGTGCGAGGACGACGACGACGACGACGACGCGATTACGGATGATTGATGACTGGGGCAGCGGGGCGTTTGCACGCGTGCGTTTCTCCGCGAGACGCGGCAGGTATAAAATATTAATCGTACGTTATAGTTGTTGCCAAAAGGACGTTAGCTTGGAAAAAAAAGAAGAAGAGAGGACACGCGCAAGTTGTTTCGCGAGAAAATAAAAACCGTATGAAAAAAGTTTACGTCGTCGTCGCAGTATTTAAGTTGATGCGCAACGCCAATTCGAACGTCGTCGTCGTCGTCGTCGTCGCCGCGCATTTCTTCTGATTTCCGCAAACTTTCCCGCAGTTCTCCTAAGACCCTCTATTACTCGTTCGTGCGTTCCACACTCTAGGGTAAATATATGCAGCTGAGTCCTGGAAACCATTATAGCGATCGGTACGAAGTCGAGCACGACTTGCACTCGCCCGTACTTCAGAGGCTCGATCTGTCGACGCGCGCCGGCCGATAGAAGAGCCGATTTGCTCGGTAAACTCACCGACGGAAACTACTATTGGCACTCACGATTGCATAACTTTCGAGTCCCTGTTTTCTATTCCTGTTCTCAAAACACCGTGTCATGTCAAACCGTCGTCGTCGCCGTGTCCTCTTTTCCGAATGACGAAATCGGCCGACGAAGACCGATGTTTTTTAATTTACATTTTATTTTGTAAATCCGTAGTTTATTATCATCACACTCGATTTGTTGTAAATCGTTTTTCTTCCTATGTGCATGTGCGCATTGATGTCATCACGTCGACCTATTTCTAATTCTTAGTTATTGCGCAACGAAAATTGGACACGAATACGGTGCAGCACTTTCGTATCAAACATGTGAAGCTCGACGAGTCAATCCCCTTCCCGTTCTGTCCGCACTCGGAACTGGCGCGACTTGCAAGCCGAGTGTTCTCATACTTTACCAAATCTTTTACCGTGGAAATTATAGCTTCCGATCGTGTGCAACGTGTGCAGCTGAACACAGGGAATAACGCGGATCCTTACTGCGTATACGAGTAAGTTAATTTCGTTTTATTACTATCGCATAATAATAATTATTGTCGTTTTAATATTAAATTGATTTTATAATCCGAGGACGTGTCTACAACTTTTCCAATGATTATATTATAACACTTATTATCTCGATAGTATTTTATATGTGTGCTGTTAAGCCTCATGATGTTTTTCGTATTACGTCGATACTTTGAAAAGTCTCTCGGCCTATACGCAACCAATGGAGAGGTGCCGCGACCCGAGAGCTTCGTTTTCCGACCGATAATAATAATTATTCTAAACATTTGGTTAGCATTGGATATTTTTATATTTAATACGGAATTCGTTGTGTGTTTGGCGAGAGGCCAAATTCACACGCGTGCAATAGGCCACTTCTCTCGGATTAATAACAATATACGTACGTACGTATACTTGTAGTAACGCGTGATATTAATTATTTTGATCTGTATTACCGTCGATTGTATAATTTCATCTCTCTCTCTCTCTTTTGATAAATATTATAAATAATACCGCATTGCAGCTTGCGCACTAGAAATCGACCCTTTGGTTATTATATCTCCACGTCGAGTGACGAGTATTTTTATTTTTTTTTTTTCTATGTAGGCGTAAGGACAAAGAATAATTATTTTAAAATTATCGTTTTTTCTATCTTTCTTTCTTTTGTTTCTTTTTTTTTAGACGCTTTTAAATACTTGCGATTTTAAACGTTAATTTCCCTCGGAATTGACGAGTAACGCGTTCGAAGTTTTCTCGACGTATTTCCAACAGTAAAGATATAGTATAAGTACATCGCACTGCTACGCGCGAATCCAAGGCCGCCGGGCGAATTAACGATAATTTTTAACTCGTTTAAGTCGAGTGAATTGATTTTTTTTTTTTTCAATTGAATCAACTGTAGTTGAAGTTAATAAAAATCTTCCGAGCAGTCATAGAGCTAAAAAAAAATCGTACATAAAATATTATACCGAATCGATTTCAATCGGTTTCATTTCAAAACGAATTCCGTTTGATAAATAAATACAATTATTATGTATCTATTTTTTCCCCCTGTAAAATTTAAATAGGCTATCGATGTTGTAACGAGTAGTTTTCGAATAAATCGAGTTGAATAAATGTTAAATAGACATTCCACGAATATTAAAACTTAAAGACTTATGAAAAAACACTCGGAATACTTTTAAATATATTGAATTATTTTATTTTTAGAAAAGCGCGTATTAAAAATGTATACATTTTGCGTTTTCTCTTGCAGCTGATCTCACCGAGGTAGTGTTGTCACACATTGTCAATACACTTCTCAATCATCTTCGTACCAAATTATTGTTGGGATTTTTATAGTTTAATAAATTAACGAGTTTATAATTAATTGAGTATTTCTTTTTAAAGGTTCGTTAACGATTGGACGACGCGTTCGGAAAAATGAAAATTCAACATTTTCTAACACGCGGTCTCAAATGATAATATGACGGGTTGTCGTGTGGCGGGTGAATATAATTTTATATTCTTCTCGATAATATATCAAAGTGGAAATTGTTTAGTGTCTGACCGTAATCGATTTACGTAATTTATTTATTGGCGACCTAAACGAAATGACGTCGAAAAGTATGCCCGGATAACACGGGTGGAGAAATGTACTAAAAACGAAAAAAACGGTGTTACTCGACTAAGAAAAACTGTTATGGTTATTATGTTACCACAAATGAAACAAAGAAACGTGAAAAAAAAAAAAATAACGCGGTACGTTTAATTTAGCGCGGGGGCGAATAAGACGTGTTGAGTCGAAATTAAGTAATAAAACTTAAGCGTCGAATTAAAAAGTTCAAATCAATTAAACTTTTCCCCCGACTTTGACTTTGATCAAATCATCAACGCCCAGCTTTGCACTCGTTAAACTCGAAAATGTGTTTAAATATGATTTAAAAACCGTTAAAAATATGCCGAAAACTTTTTTTTTATTCTGGGCACAAGGTAGTCATAATTTTATATATATAAAAAAAAAAAACGTAAGGTAACACAGCGCCAACAAATGAACACATTATAGTGTTTGAAAAACTTCAATATACACAATAATATCGTCAAAGAATATCGAGAAATATATTTTATTTTTCTACAAGTTCTGCAAGCATTATATAATCAAAATATTATTAAGTCCATGCACGGAGAACAGCAGTCTCTTTCGGATAATCTAACACTATTATGTCCGGTAGATAGACGCCCGCTCTTGTTAAACGAACACTTTATTTTACGATTTTCATTTGACTAGGAAAGAAAAAATTAAACTCAACACACACTCTGTAGGCAGTGAAGTTGCGCGTGCGGAGATTTTTGTCAAATACAAAATTCTATTAAACATTGAAAGTTGTAATATTCTGCTTCTCGTGACGGATTTTCTGGGAAAAAAGCCCCCCGTTATTTTTACATTTCTCAAACTAGCAATTTCCGTTTGAAATATCCCGTGAACGGATTTGAATAATCATAACACTGATATTCGAACTTTCCGAGACGAGTAAAAGCCTTTTTTTTCAGACGCGTTATCTCTTGGTTCGTCTGAGGTTTTTTTTTACTTCAAACACAACGACTCGCGGACCCTCGGAGGTTCTCCGACCACTATGCCATTTGGATTTATTTAACAAATAAACTATTAAGCGTTTTTTTTTTTATTATTCTTAGAGAAATAAAAATTCCAATAATGATAATAGAAAATAGAAACGGGAGCTGATCCACCAGCCCTCTTTTGAAATATTTTTAATATCCACTAGGTAATAGAACTCGTTTTCACAAATCTTTCGTGAATCGGATTCTCAATTAATTTCACTTAAAACGTCTCGAATTTCCACAGAAGTGAAATATTACGCGTGCTTGTGGACTAGAAAAACGACGGCAAAGTACTTATTCAGAGATTATAAAAAAAAACTTAACGTTAACAACTATAAACTGTTTATATTTTTATTAAAACGTGTTTGCAATATAAAGTACGGAGCGAGCTCAAATACATGTGGTGATTTATAACAATTTACTATTAATAATATTCAAATTATACCTACTGATTAAAAGTATTAACGAAGAGATATCGAATACAAAAAATAAATAATGAAATAAATCAGTACGAACCAAACAATTTATTTTAATTAATCGGTACAACTTAGAAATTTCTGCTGAAAATAAATAAAAAAAAGGAAATAAATGAACACTAAAAGGGTTGTAAATAAATACGAACTTTTCGTACTGTGTGCTGACCGTTAAAAACATCGGGTGTGAAAAAATTCGGAAAAACGTGCAAAAAACCGTAAAAACAATAGTTTACAACGAGAAGAAAAAAATAAAATAAACACAGATCGAGTTTTGCTGAAATTTTATGAAAATACGAAAATCCGCGCAAACATATTTGTAGCTGACCCATCCGACCTCTTTCGACGGCATTGGTGTCAAATTTTAAAGACCAATTCACCGAAATCCATCACCCGTCATCTGTATCTCGTCCGTGTCTTATATCTCACCCTTTTGAATTATGCATTTAAAATTTTATCGCGAAATAATAATATTAAATGAGACGAATATAAATTATTGTATAAAAAAAAAAAAAATCGTAAAAAATGCATTAAATAACGTGAAAAAATGATTTATGCGTATTTTTACCTTCGTTTTCAGGTTGCAGTTGTTCAGGTAATTGAAAAAAAAAATGGGTTTTCACCTTCGTATACGTTCTTGGCCGGTGGAAATATTTTTACGTCGCTGATGAAATGGTCTCCAAATGAAATCGATCTACGATTACGTCGTCGTCGAAGGAATTTGTTAATCGGTATAGACCGCGAACATACCGAGTCTTCGGTGGGTTATATAATGTGTATTCAAACACGTAGAAAAAAGCGTTAATTTTAATCGATGTGCACTCATGTTTATTATTTATTTTTTTTGATAAACGAATCTGTTTTAGTTAGCAAACTGTCGTCAAAACTGTCTTCACGGTTGTCGGAGGAAAAGTAAAAAAATCCGAAACTTAACGCTATTTTCGAGTTGTTTTATTTTTTTGAAACTAATAAAATATAATAATTCATCATTAATTAAATTACTCACTATTTATTATTTCAAAACGTATAAAAATGTTGCTAGGCATAAAACAACAGGCGGTTTTCCTGGAAAGAAGAAACATTAGTTTCACTGAAATAAAAAAAAAAAAAAAACAATGCGTTGACCGCAGTCATCAGAGCAGTTCCGCCGTTGTTGATTACCCACACTCACGTATTATTTATTATTATTGTAATTTTACCAACAGTTGAAAATTATTCTGTAAGTTTGTATTTCATTTTTCTGTTTTTGCGAGCGACGAATAATTGGCCACCATTAATGTTTTGCCACTTCAATCAGTGGTGGATAGAGAAGAGATTTAGGTTGAGGAAAATTTCAAATCAAACTAAACTAGAAAACGTCACAACAAAATCAAATATTTTCCCATCGATTCCTTATCTGAAACATACAATATTTTACTTCTATATAAACGCAAATCATTACACGAGAGTAAGTAGTATCGTACTCGTATTTATTTATACAATTATAAAGAAATTTCAATATAATTCTTTCCGATAGTCAAATATCAAGCTGTTTTATAATATTTATGTTAAGTGGCACAAATTAGGGTCAGGATTTTTCGATAACAAATGGATCTTGTTTTTACTCGGAACGTGTTTGCTCTATTTTTTTCTTTAAAGCCATTTTTGATGACATCAAATCGTTTTAGACTATTGCTCACCAATCGAGAGAGCGACACTGACTCGCACAAACATCAAATCGTGATGTAAAATACGTCGAAAACTACTTAAAGATCGAAAAAAAATATCGATTTTGTGGAAAACCAGTTTTTCTCATTTTATTAGAAAAACCGTACGACTTTAGTGTTCGAACATCGTGCAAAAAATACAACACGAACAGTACGTGATACCGTTTTTTGTTTCGTAATCTTGTCGATAACACGCGCGACGTCTGGGTAAATATTAACATCTAAACACGTAATTTTATAATAATAATCGCTACCTATCTTAATCGTTCGTTTTTCTCTACGCTTGATTCAAGGCCCACACAAAATATCGCGGGTGCAAGGGGCGGAAATTATAATCGAGTAGAAGAGAGGAACTAAAAATCCAAATTAAAAAAGCAATTTAGTCACGTGCTATTGTCGAGTTTACAGGTAACTTATACACGTCTATTAATCTAGCGTTATCTTTGCGCAAGCGTTTAATGTTTGATTGTCGTGATCGTAAAATACATTTAATATAAGATTAATAATATTATAATAATTCCAACAAAGTATTATTTTTCTTCGACTAAAAACCGGTCGTCGCAACAGATTCAGCGCTGTTGTATATTATACTCGGGAGGAGAGGGATAGGAAGTACCTATTGTCGTCGAAAAAATGTTTAAAATAAATTTATAATAAAAAAAAAAACCATTTCGAAACAATATAATAATTATTATAACATCGATGATAAAAACAAAAATCCCTAGTCGAACACGTCGACTCGACTTTTTAACTCGACACTCGCTCGTTAACTCGTTAACGCCCGGCCTCGGACTGCTGCAGTATCTCGTCGGCTTTCCTTCCCCCCGCCCCCCGAAAATCCTCGATCGGCGGCGGCGGCGCGGACGGGACGAGCGGAACGCGCGTGGGGCCGCCGACTCGGGTTCCGGCGCTCTGACGGTGGTCCGCGTCGCTGGAGGCAGCACCGCCGCCGTCGCCGTCCCGCGATTCCGACGACGACGACGACGACGACGCCGCCGCGTCGGGTAGTTTTCGCTCGCGCTCCGCACGTTCACGTTCGGCGTTTTCGGTCCGGTGCGCGCGGTGTAGTTTGGCGCACAATCATAATCTCGCGCGGTCGTGTCCGACTCGGTTCGCGTCGTCGTGTCCTTCTCCGTCGTCCTCGTCGCCGGTCGGTCGGTCGGTCGGTCGTCGGTGGACAGCTGCAGCCCGGCAGCTCACGGTGAGTTCGCGGATCCGCGGATCTCCGGGATCTATTACGCAGGATACGTAAATATTAACGCGTGCGATAGGCCGGGCAAGGATCTTTTTGGTTTTTTCGGTCTCGGCGGCAGGCGACCGTATTCTGTGTTATTATATTTAAGGGTTTTTTCACCCTTTCGTTTTATCGTCCGAAAATCACCGGTTTTTTGTTTTTTTCGTATAAACTTAATCTCGTACCAAACGGGTACGCATATTTATATGATCGTGACAAATAATGACTGATAAAAAAACACATTATCACGTATGAAATTCAATTCAATTATACTCGTAATATTACCGTCGTTTAATATTTTATTCGCGTTTTATCAAACGAGACGCAACAAATATCGTGAATAACTTATCTGCTTTCATACCGATGAAAAAAGAAAAAAAAAAGGGTCGACCAAAGAGGTGCTACAGCACTCGAGCACTCTCTCTCTCTCTCTCTCTCTCTCTGAATACACCTATTCTTATACGGTAAACGATTCTCGTAAGACTCAAAACCGTGTCCAAATAGAATTTTTCTCATAGAAATTTCCCCATCCCACAAACAATATTCGTTGAATATTCACACATTGATATTCGACGAAATTTCGAAATAAATTAGTTTTCAAAAAGTCAGTCGTGTCGTTTAGTTTTAAAAACAATAATTAATCGTTATTGCATTTCTACTCTTACGTTTTATTCGGTTATAATATTGTCTAAGTTTTATGTCGGTCCCGACATGGTTTTCACGTCGCGATCGTTAATAATTTCGTGATTGGCATAGGATTCAAAGTGATATGAAGTGAAAAAAAAGAAAGAAAGTCATCGATAGAAAGAACAAAAAGCTTTTTCACTAAGGAAAAAGTGATTTGGAAAAAATTAGATTTGACGTGATATACAAACATAACTTTCCGTATCAACTAGAATATTTTGTTGGATAAGATTACGTAAATCGAAGCGAAATTTATGTTAAATTTTCGTGCCGTACTCTCATTTACGAGAACAAAATCGAAATATGTTGGAGTGAAAAAAAAAATTGTTAGAGAATAAAACGAATCGATCTGTAGCAAAACGAATTTTCATAAAACGGCTATTTTTTATACGCACGTAACCACGTGTATGCCGTTCGCGTATTTCTAGAAATCGTATACAATATTAAACGGCCCGCGTTTTATTACTTCGCACTCGAATATTTCATCGAAGGGTATTTGAAAAAAAAAAAAAAAAAAGTTTCCATCATCATCAGAGTAATAGTTATGTCAAATTTACACAGTGTACGAAAATCATATAAATAAAATCAGTAGAAAAAAAAAAAAACACTAAAAGCGCGGAGAAAAAACGTGGAAAACGCGAAAAATACGAATTATCAAGAATCGAATTGGCTGTACGTTTTGAAAAAAAAAACGGTAACGATGAATTCATAACGTTATGTCGATTTTTTCTAATAACTTACGAATTCATCGGAACTTTAGAAAACCCGAGAAATTAAAGTAATAAAAACGCAATGAAAAAACGTTTGTAGGCGAAAAAAAACCGAATTAATTACGATCGATTAGAGACGAAACGAATTTTCGAGAAACGATCGTATTAAAACTGTACGCCATTGAACGTCCCCCATATTGTGTTTCGTTACTGCGCACTCGAATATTTCGCGGAATAAGATTAACAAAAAAAAAAACTATATCAACGAATTGTGCGTAGTGGTTTTGGATATTTATAATAATATACGAGTATACGAGTATATGGAAAAAAATAATAATGAAATAATTTTAATGATCATTTTCGTAGGTTTTTTTTTTAGGTCGTTTTTGTGTTGGTGTTTTTTATCTCGTAAACGTAGCTTTATGGAATTTCAATGAAAATAATAGGGGTGTTTTTTCATTTATAGGCTCTAGTGATTACCTTATAAAATCATCTAGTATACCGAATATAATATTTTCATAATGGCAGCGCAGTGCTGCGTAATAGTCGAATAGAACACGGATGATGAAAAACCAATAGTCTGTTTTATAGATTTTCAAGTATTTTGTAATAAATACGGTCTCTTAAACGCGGAGTAGAATGATGAAAAAAAAAAGAAAGAAAAAAGGGAAGATAAGATATGGGAATAGAAAAGAAAAGTCTGTTTCTCATCAGTCGCGGTCGCATATATTGAAACGCCGCGCCGTCGAAGGGATAGAGAAAACGGAGGACGCCAATATATTATGTATATATAGACCACGGGGCTTTTATCTTACGTACGATTGGCCTAGATTGTCTCGACTTTTCGTAAGACAAAACAACGAGTGTACGAGTGTTTTCATCGCCGAAAATAATAAATCGATTGGGACGTTACGACATTTGTTTCCGGGTGCAGTCGACAATGGCGTTTTTCGAAAACCGAAAGGTAATTTTTGCGCGGTCAACACGCGCGGCGCAACGATGGCGCATTTAAAACATTTTTAAACGCGTTTAAATTCGCGTCGGCTAAATAAAAAAAAAAACGGCGTGTAAAATCGACGATATCGTGTTCTTTGCGCGATCACTCGTCGTTTCGATCTATATTATTTACTAACGTTTCCCAAACGTCCCCCCGACCTCTTCGGTGCTCGCCCGTCCCGTCGTCACTCCGCGGTCCTTGTAAGCGATACCGACGTCATTAATTACGTTCGACTGTATAGTAGTTCCGCCTGTTGGGGATTTTTTTTTGATTTTTTCGCCCTCCGCGCATTTGGTATCGAAAACGACGCTGTGTAAAGTCTGCCGGCAATATGTCTCTATGACGGAGATTTGAATAAAATTGGAAACTCAAACGTGACACACACACACACACACACACACACACTTTGAATGGGTCAAGTCGTACTGTTTTTCGAGAAAAATGCGAAAACCGGGTGAAATAAAAAAAAAGTATTCACGTGCCACGTGAAATCGATTTCGGTTGATTTTTTGATGGTTGAAAAATAAAAAAATTGTTCAATACGTTTTACACGTTTTTCGCTCTACTACAGACTACGTACTAATCAGTAATTACTAATTACCGAGGCCGAGAAAGCCAATTCATTCTATTTTTTTTCTTTCTTTTTGTGTTTAATCCGTCGAACTTATAGTTAACATAGAAAGAGATCTAAAGTCGAGTCGTCTAAAGTTAACGGTTCGTTTTTTATTCGCTTTTATCAGTTACAATGAGTTAATCAAGAATAAAAAAGTAACTAAAATAAGTTTGAAAAAAAAAAAAAATTAATACGAATTACTTTACCAAGTTACTTTAAATTAAATCAATGAAGAAAAAACTCCAGACTAAAACACTACGTCCATAAATTAGTATACGTGTGCAAATACGTTTAACCGTTTCGAATTGAATTACCGACTTTTCGGGTCGGAGATGTTCCTCATTACTATTAGGTGGGGTTTAAAAATGTCGCGAGATTTATTTTCATAAAATATTTCATTTATGCGAAAAATAAAAACGTGTCCAAACTCAAAAGAAAGTAGAAAAAAAAAAAAAAACCGTCTTCTGGTCTAAAAGTTTTACGTGAAAAGAACAGAGAGAAAAAAAAAGAAAAAAAATTAAACGTCGTTACGAAAAATCACTATGGCTTCTTCGTTCCGCTCGGAACCTGAAATTAAAAATTTATTATTTTTCCGCATGAATTCGACGGTAATATTATAATTTCACCGAAAACTATCCTTCCGCTGTCGGGCGGGCACGCGCGCGGATCTCCTTCCCCCCCCCTCGTGGAAAAAGAAAAAATAAAATAACACGGCCTCACGAGTCCAGGACCGAACGTCCGTCTCGTGACACGTCGCTCCTTTGTCCTCGTTGTCGGAAGTCTGGAAACGCGTCGTCGAGATAACGGCCGCGTATAATGTGACGACGGATTTAATGAAAAACCCAGAGGCCCGCGCGCTCGGACGTCTCGCGCAGAACGACAGGGTCTCGCGTTTAGGGTCAAGTTGCGGGCACGCACGCAAGCGCCCACCGGACCGGTGACAACGCGGAGATAATATTATTCCTTATTAGTTTCGTTCCGAGGACACTCGTCGTAATTCGAACCGTCGTCGTCGCCGTTGATGAATATTATTGTGTGTGTGTGTGTCTCGTCGCGCCGTGTCCGAAAACATAAGCCGGCGAGACATCGCGCCGGGTCCGATGTTAGAGCTTTGTCGGCCTTGTCGATCGTGTTATTTGTAAATGCGTCGCGCGCGGGGGCGGAACAGGATAAGTCACGAGGTCGGTCAGTTTTTCCTTTTTTTTTTCCCCCCCCGATACTGCTCTCGTTTCGATATACATACACTACACGGGGACAATAATTATTACGATTTGACAAAAAAACAATGTCATAATAATCGTTCGAGACGGGTTTTTCTCGTGAAAAAACATTACAATAACAAAACGACAGCCGACGGACGAATATAAACGTATGAATATCGCCAAACAATTATTAATTCTCTGCTCGTCTAGTACACTTGCTAACTTAACTATAAATAAATTCATTTTTAAACTTATGAAAATTAAAATAAATATCCGCATTTTCAATAATTATTATTTGTTATGAGCCGTGCACAGTTTGGGCACCGCTGGTCTAGTGGTTTATTTCAAACGTGGCCGTTGTGTTTTCGTTCGGTCGGTACCGACTATTATAGCTATCGGTTTAACAATATCGCGTCGGCTGTCGTTGAAAAATATCGAGAACGCGTTCTCTATATAGACGTTCGATATAGACGCGTGTGCTGCGGATAACAATGACTTCGAATCCACAATCGCGACGGTCGGCGTGCAGGTGACGTCGTCGTCGTTCGGTCTGAGAAATCGGCGAAACGAGGCGCGCGAAACATATTTCGCTCGACACTTTGAGCGTTTCGTCAACAACTCGATAGAAACGGTTTTGTTCTCGTCGAAACCCGGTCTGGTTACTAGCGGATACAGCGGCGTACTTTATAGATTCCTATACGTACATAACAAATAGACAAAACACGTCGTTACATTTTTTTTTATGGATTACTAATTTTTATCACTACCCAAGTACAATATACAATTAATCACGGGTGCCGGATATTTTAGTTTTCTCGTAATGAATTAATCCATCCTAAACATTTCGGGAGGGTTTTATCCCCCCCCCCGCCACTGAGTGGATATATTATGGTAATCGTATGGTTTTCTCTGTGGGCGTACGAATTGATTATTCCTTTTTTCCTTTTTTTTCTTTCCCGTAAATATCTGGACGGTGTTTGTTTTGCTCTCGGAGTCTCTGTTTACGGCGGATTCGCTCTAAACAAATTATGCGCGCGCACGGGGCCGTCTGCAGCCGCCTCTGTTTCTCGCTCGCTCTCTCCCGTCCCGTCGTAATTATTCGGACTTGGTATATTATAATTCTTACGCCGCGAGACGGTGTTTTCAGCGGAAGTGTATATCATAATAAAACTCGCCCCGGCAACACGGTCGTTCGGGAATTAGAAAAAAAAAAATAAAAAAATATTAAAGAAAACATCGCTCTCCACCCCACTCCCAACGCGCCAGTCCGATGGCTCCGGTATAAATCTCTCTCCGGCGCGCGCGCGCGATTTATGCGCGTACGTACGCGACGCGTTAAATTTCAAGTCGTGTGTTTCTACTGTGCGCAGGGCGCGCCAACGATAAAAATGAAATATTAACGATAATAAAACATTTTCGCTATATTTAGAATAAATTACGATTACGGACGATAATAATAAAACAATGCAAATAATATTCAGCGACGGCTTTTATACGTATATTGTTATTATTTCGTCGCGGCCGGCCGTGCGAGTAGGTACGCGTGGGATTTAGTTACTATTTTCTCTCTAATAATAAAAATAATCGTAATTATTATAATATCTGCCCGGTAGTGGTGTTATTGCTGCTGCGGAATACTGCAGGCGCAATATTATTTTATAATAATATTATAAACTCGTCGGGGGGACGGGGGGGGAAAAAAAAATAAATAAATAAAAAATTAAAATAATAATTGAAAACTCGCATCAGTGATTTATAATAATAATATTATTATAGTGCGATTCTTTCGTCGTTAAATAATTGGATTAATATTTTATTTCGTTTTTTTTTTTTTTCATTTTCATTTTTTAATTAACGCGCGTTACGCTATAGACAGTATTGTAGCGTCACATCGCTTTTGTATGTTTTCGTGTTCACGACTTTATCTATCGTATAATATTATCGTTATTTGAATATTGTATACGCTCAAAGCCTGCTGTACACCGGCGTCCTGAAACTATGCTCTTTCAAAGGATTTTTATCGTTTTCCGAAAGTCTTACCAATACTTACCTGCGTGTATGTTATAGATAGAAAAAAATATCATATCGTTTAGTCGCTTACAAATTGTTATCGTCCACGCCATAATATGGAATATCGATCGTCCGCGATAATAATCGCCGGACAATAATTAAATCAAAGATTAATAAACCCGTTGGGGCGCAACTATTTCATCTAAAACTCGCGTACCCGCCAAAGGCACGTGCTCTCTCGTCCACTCCTCGTTCTCGTATTCGTAAACATTGAGCGATCGTTTCGCGATTTTTTTTTGTTTAATTACAAAACGACCACGTCGATAATTAATATTATGCGAGGAAAAAACGTCTCTTAAAATTCAACGAAACGTTAAAAAAAAAAAACACTCTGCGCGTCATGTGAATTATTAAGCCCGAAACGTTTAAAATAAAAATCATAATCGCAAGTGCGTAAAACACGATTTTGGTGGACTATAATATAATTTAGACTAGACCGAACTGTAAAATTACATTAAACGGGCGTACGCTCGTAATCGTTCGATATAATGTCAAGTTTTTTCAATCTATTTCGTTACGATATCGATTCGATAATAAAATAATGAGAAAAACAAAGCCTTCCGAAAAATAAACCGCAATGGTAATGCGCTTTCGTTCTATACGTATACCCCGTACGCTTTCGGGGGCGCGCGCGCGGGCCTATAAAAACTTCCGTTTCAAAGCCAAAACTTTCGGTTTAATATTTGATAACGTTACGAGTTTAATTGTAAAAAGGTTGATACTTAATTCAAAAGTTTGAGTGTTCAAATAATACTTCATATTCGCGAGTGGATTTCGGAAAACGTGAAAATAAAATCTACGTCCTCCGTGTCCACCACAGGCGATATTAAACTCGGTTTTATTTATATTATTTCATTATTATTACTGTATCGCGCGCGGAGCATAATAATAATAATAATAATAATAATAATATAAAACCTTATTCGATGTCGCCGAAATAAAATAACGCGCGCGCCTGACCGGAAATAATTTGACTGGAGAAAAAAAAACAAATACAATTTTCACGGTTATTTTTATTCTTTGTCTCGGAGGGAAACCTGCGCGGATTGAAGTTGATTGAGTTTTTATTGCGTGAAAAAAGTTTTAGATGCGATATTTTATAATAATAGGAATAAATCGCAACCTATAATAATACTTATATAATAATATCGTGGCGTATCGAGATCGGCAAACGACTTTTCGTTTCAAGTCGATGGCATTTCGGCTTTATATAGTGTGAGACGACGGCAAACAAAACGCAAACGACGATAACGTTATTTATTTATTTTTAACTAAATCAAAAAAAAAATAAATACGATCGCGTCGTCGTCGTAACGACTCCTTCTCAATATTTGAACGTCGTCGTCGCCCTAACATATTTGCTCCTTCGTCGGCTCCTTTCGCGCCGAGTCAGTCGTTCGTTCGTCCCGTCGGCCCAGCACTCCGTCCGGACGATCAAAATATACGCGCGAGTCACTCAATTTTAATAACCGAATGGCAAGAAAAAAGTAACTATAGTTGTGTCTTATTTGACAAAAGAAGAAGAAGAAGAAAAAAAATTTAAATTAATTTATAATAATTACAATAACAATCAAGCAATTCGTACATTTTGAAAATGCTTTTCTATTTTTATTCAAAGTTACGAACAGTTTATTAATCGTTCGATTATCGTTCATTAAACGGCACAACTCTCGTCATTTATGACACATTTTCGATCGTCGGAAACTTGACCACCTACACTAAATAACTGTTCGTCGTCGTTCCAATAATATATACATCATATATCAATTATTAATGTGCGAATTTCAAATTTCTTTAAAACAATGTCACACTATGATTTTATTATTTAGTAAAACAAAGCTTTATTTAACTTTTAAAACTACAATAATCACTAGTTATTTATGTAATTCGATAACGTTAAAATACTACTCGTTAAGTCATTGATTTTAAGTAATTATCTAGTTACTTTTTTTAGTGACATTGTCATTCGTTACTTAGCGAACAGACATTAATTTCAGCCTTGAAACTTTGGTTGCATATTTTTTTAAGAAAAAAGTGGATGTTTTCATTCGTTCGACCATTCTTTTTTTTTCACACTTGTTTCGAATCAAATAGAATATTATGTCATCATGATATGCGAGAAATTATAAAATTCCAAAGTCTGAAATTATTATAAGAGATCGGAAACAAAAAGGAAAATCTTACGCTTTCTAGTAAGACCAGCGCGGCGTTAACAACACTCGTTTAAAGTGTTTATTATACGAAAAAGTTTTCATTACGAGCGTTCTCGTATCGTTTTTCGATTTATCGACGGTTTCGGAATACGCGCAGTGAATCGCTATATACAATAATTCTTATTGAAATTCCCAGCGCAGTCTCCCCGTCGTTATACGTTCGTGTTCTTTTGAGAATTCGCTTGCCGCAGTTTTACATTTTTTTTTTTTTTTTCTCGTTCCACTACTCCTTTTCGAACGATTATAATATAAAACATTTCGTCGCGCAACGTCACGATAATATTATGTATTTGTGAACCGTTTTTTTTTTTTTTTTATTCGCACAAAACGCGCGGCCGCCGCCGACCGCTTAAGGTCGAATAAAACCTATTAAATATACGTATTATTATAATCCAGACGTGCGTCGTCGATGGCGCACTATTATTTCTGTAAACCTGTACGCGATTACGCGTTATTTCTTTCATTCGTTTTACCCGTTGGCGCGCGCGCAAGCGTGAGTTTTTTTTATTTTTGCGAAAAACCGCGTTGTCGGCGACCACGCGTCCCAACGGTTCGATCGATTTGTACTTTGAAATTCGAGGTCACTCGGATTTTCTGGTTTTCTTTTGGAAAATAAAATTTTGACGCGTTCGTCTGTTTCGTCGCGATTTCGCGCTAACGATCCGATCCGATGGATTGCATGTACACCCGTGTACTTTAAGCGTATATTATTATCAGCCCATATTTATGTGCGTTAGCTGAAAGAAGGCGACTTTTTTTAAAATTAAAAAAACAGATTAACGTGATCGAAAAGGCAATTTCGTATTTTGTTTTAGTAGTGTAGGTAGTTTAATTTTATTCGAGAAAATATAACGTTATAACTATA
This sequence comes from Drepanosiphum platanoidis, assembly GCA_948098885.1. Taxonomy (NCBI): domain Eukaryota; kingdom Metazoa; phylum Arthropoda; class Insecta; order Hemiptera; family Aphididae; genus Drepanosiphum; species Drepanosiphum platanoidis. The sequence goes on from OX402535.1 coordinate 5,438,985, forward strand.
CTAAACGACCCATGTTTTAACGCAGGTACTCTGAAAAACGATTTACTACACTACAAAAAAAAATGACTTCGTTAAAAAAGATGTCCCTATAAAAAAAAATTCAAATATATCTTCATTTTTAATTCTATAAAACGAATATGGTGCTTAGAGAGTCAATTTTTACGAGTAACAAAATGTACGTATATATATAAGATTTTCGTTTGAATCGCCACGCCCTGGTTGTAACGTATGTGCCTTGAAACAATGAATCACGTGAAAACTCGACTAGAATCGTGTTTTATGTTGATTAATTTGTGACAAAAAAAGAAACGAGTCCGTTATTTGATCTAATATCTAATCATATCACGGACTACTCAAAACACACGAATCGTTTTGATCGATGAGATGTACTTTATATTTTATAATATCGACGATGGAAATATTGAGTTGTCTCCCTCCGGAAAAAAAAAAAACACAACTCTGTTCTTTTTACATCCATACAGGTATAAACAACGTGCTTGTAATTAAATGTCACGAAAAACCCAAATTAAAACCGCATAAATATATTCCGATGACGTCAAAGGCTCGCTGAAATCTATAAAATCGGTCTTTTCGGTAAAAAATTTAAATAATAACACGCACATCGTGTGAGTTCTACGGTAATAGTGTTACGTCATAATATTGTAGTGATTTATTGTGTTTTTTATATTTTATCTATTAATTTTCGATTTCGGAGCGAATGTTACGTTGGGAAGTAAACGACAGGATCATTGCTCGGTAGAGTTATGAAATCGGTAAATTTTTCGGGACCGGGCGAATTTCTGAATGAAACTTATCGACAAATGTCTTTTATCGATACACACGACGATTATTCGCTAGACATTTTGTTTTATAAAAGACGATGTTGAAAATTCGTTTTTTTTGACGACGGAAATCCGAAGCGTTTTTTAAAATCATAATAAACATCTTTTGCGCACAGAAATATTGCACCATAAACAGATAAGAATTGTTTATTCGCACGTTTAATAATTTATGCGTCAATGCACGTAATACATTTCGACTCGTTAAAATATAAATGTTATATCGTTTTTTTTTTTTTTTTTCGGCGATATATAAAGAATAATACGTTTCCAGTCTGCGCGTGTCCTTGTTTTTTTTTTTTTTCTTCATATTATAAACTACACTATAAAGCATTTTTATTGATATAATAGGCTTAGCAAAAAAAAAAAAACAATAAAAACCCCTCGACTATAGTTTATAAATAATAACAGTTCATATTGCACGGAGGATTCGCGCTCGGAGGAGATAAACGCGCGCAGTCCGTCGACGCGGTTATTACGAGAATCCATCGGTGTTTAGTTGGCCGTTAAATTAATTATTTTTAGTTAAGTCGACAACAATGGCGGATCTAGAGTATGTATATGTGTGTGTGTGTGTTTTTTTTTTTTTATCGAGGTGGGGCATAAGGGGAAATCCATCAACGTTTCAGGAGTGCTAATACTTGTCACAACAATCGTACAATTAAAAAAAACAAAAACACGTTTTGTTTTGTTGTACGTACGCTGACAAAATGTAAAAAAAAGGTAAATGTTTACATTTATTTTTATGGGCCTATATTGTATTAAACCATCGCCGCAAGTCTTTAGGAAATTATCGTCTAAAGTTATTTATCGAATTAGATACATATCAACGGCAGACTTGGAAATAAAATCGTGAATGGCTCGTCGTCAAATCGTCGAGTGACCGAAGAACTCGATCACCGCCCGACAATTAAGTATTATACGTTAGTGCAGCGTTTCCCAACTGGTGTTCCGTGGAACCTAAGGGTTCCGTGAGAAATTTGGGAAAATATAAAAATTATTTTTAGTTTCCTTATCCTATGATAAAATATCTTATATAATATATATTATTTGTTATAACGCGGCTCCGGACCTACGAATCCAACTTTCAGGAATAACTCCAGATTTAAAAACAATTATGAAGAAAACTATTGAAAGATTCCAATCTTCTCATTAAATCTATTTTAGAGTAATAAGAGACAAATATTAAATTTTAAGCTTTGATATGATCACGAACACTAACGGTTAGTGTCTGTTCGTAGGAAAGCATAAATATCTGACCGTACCATAGTAGTCTTCTAGTGAACAAATAAAATCATACCATTGACTTTAGAATCTGTTCTACACTCAACTATGAACCTGTTCAGTGGGGCCCCATTATGTTTTCGAAGAAATAAACAAATAATAATAGCGCCGCAACGGATACGACTCGATTTACGAACAGTCGTTTTCGCGTGGGTGTTTTTCGTCGTGATTTTTCGAAACTACAGCGAGATGGCGACCAAATGCGATTTTCGTTTCGTTCTAAGTCGAAGACTCGTCCCGATTCGGTGAAAACGGCCACGCGGAGTGACAGTATATCGAGTAACGCGTTCGCAGTGAATATCAATACAATTTCGACAAGTCTCGTCGAACACTGCGAAAACGCGACGACGTCTGGCACGGAGATTTCATTTATTCCCGACACGAGTACCGCGCCGGATAAAATAACGACACTCGTCCACTGAAACGAAACGTGATTCCGCCTCGGACAGATAATTCGGATCAAGTTATATAATACAAGTACACGAGTAGTTGTACTTTATTCAATAATTTTTATACGATTAAAAGAAATAATTATTTTTCAGGATAACGACTATGCCTTTTTTCGAGAGGAAAGGACATAATATGCCCCTCGCACGTTCCCTACGATATCAAGCCACTGCTCGTGCTCATCAAAAAACCCTCTTTCACGCGTAGTAATAAAATGTATTTAAATTTATATGCCACAATAAACTATATGCAGTCGATAACAGTAGAGAGTCTACCGAGTAGACAATATAAGAACATTGCGTTTGGCACAAATCAATTGTCACGTAATATATAGTAATACGATAAGATGACCGCGCGTGTAACGACTGTGATGTTATCGTTTCAATCGAAATCGAGAACGTCACGCATACCTATCGCCGGACAATCGTCGTGGAAGATAGATTCCGACGAGTGGTCGTTCGAAGGTTAGATTACGCGAATTCCAGAGTTTCGCTCGGCGAAGGGTGAAGATAGACGTGTCACAATGATGCGTCTAACCGCGCCACTTTTACTACCCTTCTCCGTTTATGAGAATACATCGAGAACAATATCGAATAAAATCCACGCGCCGAGCCGCGTGAAACGTCTACTTTTAAAAATACGTGATTTCTTCGAGCGCTACTACTGAACACTTTTCAAAAATAAGGTTTCAGTCGAAATTCACCTACAACTCTACCTCCCCCCCCCCCCGCCTCGTCTTCTCAATCTCGTTCCTATTTCAAGTTTTTTTCGCGCGACGAATTGACCGACAAACAACGATAAAAAAAAAGAGAGATTATTTTCAATTTATTAATAAGACGTTCGGGGTTGTGTGTCTCTCCGTCCGAGTAAACGAATTAAATTCCAAACGCCGCGCGAGCGCGGGCTTTTCGATATTAAAATAATACCAGACGCGTTTCATAGAAATCCGACGGAATTACGCGGTACGGGGTTAACGATCACATTATCGTATCTATATAGACGATGTTTTAGATTTGTCCCGCGGACGCAAATTTCAGCCGCGTCGTCGACGCCATCGTTCCCGAAACCTCCGATTTCCTACTTCCCGCTTTCATCATTACGCGATTAAATTATATTATTATTGTGCGAGTTCGGTCGCGCGCCGCCTTTAATATTATCATTATTATTATCATTATTATAGAGTGACATTCGCTTCACGTTCGACTCTCGTGCGGATTACGCGCGCGCCGCGCCGCCGTTCCCGCCCGATTTTCTACTATACCTAATGTTTACAATCGCACGTAGCGCAACATCGTATTATTATTATTATTATTATATACTCGTATTTATTATATATACGCATATATATAGTTCGACGACGAAAGTTTACGAAAATAATTGTTCGCAAATACGTTCGATTGAGTAAAGTTTCCATTATTACCCACGCGTTCGGAATTCTACACCGCCGCGTATCCGGGGCGAACAATGTGACCCAAAACAATGTGACGTAACAGTATATTATAACATGTATGATATATTTATACGGTAAAACGTTGTACCTGTTTCGAAAACAATACATTATTATACACACGATGATAATAGTACACTCGTATTTCGTAAAACGGGGAGACGAGCACAATACGCGCGAAATAACGCGTACGTACACACGCTCGCTCGGTTCGCGTTTTCTCGCTGGCGCGTTTTTCCACGACAAAGACGAGCTACGCGCGGCGGCGTTGCGAAATGACAAATTGCTCAAACACACAAAGCGTGGACCGCCGCCGCCGTGTGATTTTAATGTCGAGACGAATATTCTTCGGCCGACCGTATCTGAATCTATACTTACATCTGAACTTAACTACCGCCTTCATCTACTCAGGCCGATTCTAAAATCCAAACTTTCAATACACACAAAGTCCACATTGTACAAATCTCTACTCAGACCCATCTGGGCATACGGTATGCAGATCTGGGGATGTGCCAAACCTTCCCAAATCCGCACTATCCAAGCTTCCCAGTCCATCACTCTCCGACTAATAGCCTCGGCCCCATGGTACGTAACAAATGAAACCCTACACAATGATTTAAGAATTCCAACAGTTGACCAACTATCTAAATTATATTATAACAGATTTCACTCCAAATTGCAACACCATCCCAATCCTTTAGTCACTCACCTAGCATCACGTACTCTTCCAGACAACCCACGTCGCCGACTTAAAAGAAATTGGTGCCGTGACCTATTAAATTAAATTAATGAACAAAAAATAAAAAAATTATAGAGGGTACCATCACTGGATGATTTCCCTCATCATGTGCCTCATGTGTATTTTATATGTATATAGTGTTATATCGATTATCTGTTTTGCTTATTGTGTCATGTAACACAGATTGTAAATTTTCTAAACAATAAAAAAAAAAAAAAAAACATCTGAACTACTACCGAACCGATCCACGTTGGCTTTTCAACGCTTTAAAGTTCGACGCGAAAGCATATCCGATTGGGAAAATTTGAAAATATCGAATATTGTAATCGTCGCACGACTATACAGTCGATTAATAAAGAAGAAGAAGAAGAAAAAATTTGGTTTTCCGCACGTGACAATAAAACGACGCGCGTCGTCGCCGCCGCCCGCAGTGTGCGCGCACACGTGTTCGTATAGCTCCCGCCCAATGTCTACCGCCGCGTTGGCCTCACAAAAATAAACACAGCTATTAGGCGATGAACAATACAACTAGAAGGCGAATTCCACAAACGAGTACAAAAAAATTGTTTTTTTTTTTCATCGAAAACTACGTCATCGCGTCACCGCGCTCTTAGCAATAATAAACTCGAAAACACCCTCTGCAATTGCGATTCGTTAACGTTTTCCTGCGAAACATTCGTCGCACAGTTTTCTCGCTTTCCTGCACTGTGCGTGCTATTATTTTGTGTAATAATATATAGCAATAAAACAGTTCATATTATTATTTTCCATCTCGTGAGACGGTCTCGTTCTACGACGACGTTCGTGTCGGCGCGAACACATTTCAACGGGTACTCTCGTTGTTTCGCGAGCGGATCGGACAGAACTCTGTTTCCGAATGGTTTTTTTTTCGTTTTACACTTGAGAACTCGGCGCCGACCGGATCGGATCCTTACTCCAACGGTCCTTTTTGGACATCCGGGGGGCCGAAATTTCACCGACTTAGGCCCCTATCTCGCCTTCTAAACGCGTCGTCGGTACCCGACGGCACTACCGAACGCGTGTATTTGTTTGACGCGTGCAAAGTAAATCGTTGTACATCGTAAACGGATGACGTATGTGTGCACGCTGCGGCGGCAATGCGGCTGAACGACGACCGCGACCGAGCGGTTTCGATAGATATTATACGGCACGATTATTATCATCATACGATTCTGGGCCAGCGCCGCCGTCGTCGTCGCATACAAAACAGCTAAGCCCGATTTATATTATTTCATGCGTACGGCGGCGGTGACGTCGTAGTACATATTATTATTATTGTGAAATATTGAATCCTAGTCGACCCGCAACATCCGTTCGCGACCACGTGTCACACGTGACTCGTTTTGCGGCCGGAAGTCGCGTTCCCATTACGTGAGACGTGGCCACGGTGCGTTTAATCCGAGAGAGTGTGGGCGAGTCGACGACAAAGTCGTGTTTGACCGAGTAAAGAGCCGATCGCGGAACCGAAAAACGTTTAAAGTCCAATACAATCGAGTGAAATTCGTTATCTAAATCGGTCGAGTCGGAGAGCCCAAACGGTCACCGACAATCGTTGTATCGACTCCTGGACTCTCGAGTAGTCGAGTTAAATTGTATTTTTTCGTCTTTTTATACAAGACCGTCTGTGTGGACGTTTATAACAAGAGTCATTAAACGCAGACGACGACGAACTCGCCCTTTTTATAAACATTGTACTTTGTTGTTCGAAATGTGCGCGCAACGAGCGAACAATTTTTTCCAATGGCAGCACGCGCTAGATACGAGTATAACCCAGACAACAAATGTTGTCGATTTTGACTTAAAAATCCTCGCACGCGGTTTTTGCGTATTTTCGCCGTTTTACGCGTGCCGTTTGGTCTGCGTCAGTGCGACGCGGACGTTATTAAAAATCGTCCGTTGAATATTATACGGTCGTCGAGTCGTAGATTATTCGGTCTCCGAAAGTCGCAGCTGACGAATGGACGGCGGTAACCGTTCCTGATACACGGATAAATGAACGGCGGGGGGGGGAAGGTGCGGCACACAATAAGTGAAATCCTCTAAAGCTGATAGCGGCACTTGATAGCCGGCTATTAGTTTTATTTTTCCTGCAGTCATCAGTCTGTCCGAAACGGATTAAAACGGCTCCTGCCCTCGGCCGCCGCCACGCGTCTTACGTTATATCCCCGCCGGGAGAATCCTTTTCATCCCGGCCGCGCCGAGGAAATATACCGAAATTAATAATAATAATAATAATAATAATTCTAGTACATTCGTTTTATCGTGCAGCGTTGTTATAACGCCACGCCAGTCGCAGCGCAATACTAACGAGAGATGGTATGATATTTTCCCCGGCCAAATATTCGTCACTATATTATAATATCTCGTATTATTATTATTATTATTATTGTTATTATACGACGTGGTTAGAATTAATTCATCGGGTTCAATAGTGTTTTAACTGCAGCGACATTGTCCGTTTTAATAATAACGCGTATTAGAAATGCACGTATTCGGACCAATTAGTGGCTTTTTTCGTAGTCGTTGAACGCGCCTTTGAATGTGATTAGATTTTTCGGCAGGAAGGACGATCGAGTGGCGAGTATCCATCCACTTTGTAGTTAAATTTATGTTTCACAAAAAACAATACGATTAAATATTATAGTTTCATTAATAATTGATGTACATAATAATAAATGAATACGTTTTAGATTTTTAATAAAACGATAGAATTTTCTTCGTTTATCGTCGCTAACGGTATTACGTGATAAATACTTAATTAAAATTTAAAAAAAATTCCAAACTCGTTTCGAAGCAAATATTGTAACTAAGCGCAACATCCGATGAACCCACTGTTTGCGAACAATTTATTAACAATAATTATTACAATATACGATTTTTGATTTTTTCAAACTATTCACAAGTATAATGATTTGTAATAAATTGTTATTATTTTCACTGAAATCCCATTGAAATCATTTTCGTTGAAAAATTATTCGAATAACGTAAAATGATTTATCTCGTGCCCGGCGAAGAAGTGAATTACAATCGCTCGTAATGTAATAATACACGAGTTACGTATACGTATTATTACAATGCACGGTCCTTTCTGGTTTTTTTTTCTCCCGTACGCGAGACGGTAAAAACGTTTTATTGTTTGAAATAAACGAATTTCACGTTTGCGAGTTGAGCTAACGTTTCTCCGCGAACTAAACGGTTTTTAAGTCTTGAAATTATTAAATTTTACAGGTGAGTATAATTGAACAAACGGTTATTCGCGGGGATTAAAATCGCATATTAAAACAAAGGAATTTTTCAAATTTATAATTCATATATATATATTATACGATTGTGTTTTCGTCGGGGAATAGATGAATAAAATAAAACGTAATATAATGATACTATCGAGACCGCGAATACGTACGTTTTTGCTCATACGAACACTGCACGCCCTCGTTAGCGAAATTACGGTTTTCACAACGGACTTGATCACAACCCGCGGATTCCGTTCGCCCGGAGTCGATCGTTTTATTTAAGACAGGAGTTTTTTTCTCTCTGAAAAGGATCTCCCGGTCTTTACACAACAGAACGAGAAACACGATCCGAAAACGATTGTATAAGATGAAAAAAAAAAAAAAAACACGTGCTCTGATATTTATACAACGTTTTAATTTGAGCAACGATTTCAACAACGAGGAGGGAAGCGTGTGTTTGTTTTTTTTGTCAATTTATTTGTTTGTTTATTTTTTTTTTTACTTTTTTCGTCACTTTTTACAAGTCACCGCTTCCGAGATGACGATTTACGTCGAGAGAAAAACGTAAAACGACCGCTGCACAGTGCTTTGAGGACGAGCATAAAAAGTTAAAAGGTTTTGTACATCTCCTCGTTCCCGTCGCGCTGCTAATAAATTTCGTTTTACCGAGATTTGTTGTTTTCTCCGCGTCATATGAAACGAGTCCACTTTTTTCAATTTCGACAAAGTCTTCTAATCCGAAATCGTTTTTTTGTTTTTTTTTAGAGGTGTTTTTCGAATCTCACACGCTCAGGAATTTAATAGGCACGGTAAATACGTAGTATCGTAATCGTACTCGGCTCGTTAATTTTGATATTTTAAAATAATGTCCGATGACATCGAGACGATTCAATCGTATGAACTGCCGTCAGAAATGTAAAATCTGGTCCAACGAGCGGCCCCCGTTTCCGTTGACGAGTCGCTGGAGAGAATAATATTTGCTTTGATGATTTTTGTTTTTCATCGTCCGAAATGAAAAAAAAAAAAAAAGTAAAAAAACGAGAAATACAAAAAGAGATTAGCCTCGACGACCGTTATTATTTCAGGTCGTCCGGACGCTGCGAATAGCCCCAATCAAAGTTCGTTCGCGAAACGAGCGGGGGGGGGTGAGATGAGAGGGGAGGAGAAACGTTTAAACACCCTCTATCGAAAATAAAAAAGAGTTATTTTCCCCTCCAACCCCGTCGTCGTCGCCGTCGAATAATATTCGGTTTAACGCGTATAATATCCGTACTCCGGGCTGTGGGGATGGGTTGGAATAGCGAAAGCGGCATTCGTGTTCGTCGTCCGCCGGACCGTTTTTATTTTTCCAATTAAAACAATTCTATAATTAGCTTTAGTTTTTCCTTTCGGGTCGGCCAACGATAGAGGAGAGCCCTTTTACCGCTCGGCCGGTGTATACGTGTATACTACACACACACACACGTGTCGTTGGCGTATCAAAATTCGATTTCGCCGAAGAGTTTTTTAAATGCTGTACGAGCTCTCGCCGCCGCCGTCGTAACGATATTACAATAATTATTCGAATGACTGTAAACGGGCAACGGATTTATGCGTATGAAATGTGTACGTTTCATCAGAACGAGCCACTCGAAATCTAATGAAAAACGGGCTCGATATCGTTCTTGTTGGAAAAAAAAAATCCATGATTTTATTTAAAACGGGTTCGCGTGGTTTCGACTTGGTTTTTTTCGTTTTAAATATTCGATGCATATTTGTAATTTCACAACGCAAACGTTTTTGTTTTTGATATTATATTTTCAATACGATTACGTTTCAAAATGGCGCGTAATAACTCTCCTGCGTATATAGATTTTACAATCGAGCCGACGGTCCACAGCATCGGTATAATTTTTTAAGTACGAAAACGACGCGGATTTTCGTGGTTACGTTTAAGTTTAAAATTCAAATAAAAACGCAATCGAAATTCGCGACTTTGAGTTTTCCACATTTTTCACACAAACAAGTTATAATATAATATAATATTATGTACGCCATGGCAGCTTTGTACAATATAAAATATTTAGGAATTTTTTTGTCAGACCAAAATAATTATTATTTTAAGAAAAAACACTGAGAAAAGTTGAAAATTGCATATATTATGGCAGAACGAAAGGCAAATATTTTGAAAATTTTACAATCTTTACGGAAAAGTATAAAAGTATTCGGTGAAAATGTCGAGTAGAGATTACGACGACGGTTTTATTTTATTTTTCACACAGTTAATAAACTCAAAAATAATTTGAATAATTCGCAAACCGATATTTATTATTGTAATTTTTCGTCAATTCTCGATTATTAGAAAACTTGTAGTGTGAAATTTTAAAATTGATCGACTGACAAAAAGTACCGACATTTGCTACCGAAAACTAAAATTAAAAAATATGAAAAATAAAAAAAAACGTACAACAAAGTATGTAAAATCAATACTATATTTCTCAGTTTCACTCGGAAACGTTTCCGTTCAAACAAAATCTACGCGACGACAGTGCGTGAGAACGAATAGGTGCTCCGATGTATAGTGCTTTTGCAAAACTCAGTTTTTCAGCTGAAAGAAATTTATCAATTTTCTAAGGTCATTATTCGTATATTTCGAATTCGATTTTGTGCCTGGTAATATGAGACGCCCGGTGCGAAAAGGTTGCGCGTAGCTCTGGAATAAAAATAATTTATTTTTCATACTCGCTGTGTGGAACTTTTTCGCCAGACAGTGAGAATATATTGAGAGTTGAAAGGTTTTATCTAGTGAAAATGTTTTCCTTTGAACTCGAAAGACGCTATTATAAGAAATTATTCGTGCGCTGATACAAGAAAAATGGTCGTACGACAATGAGTGGTATTGTATCAGTCTGTCGTTTATCAATTTTCGCATTCCCGTAGGATTAAATTTAATTAAATACATTTAGAAATTCCAAAAAAACATAACACCAACGTCGTCGTGACGACGACGTTCAGACTAAATAATAATCTACTAATAATTTGACGTGTTATTGTTATGTCGGTCGGCACAATTTATAATTGACGGTAAAGTTAGAAAAAAAAAGTCCTGCGAATATTTTTCCACCTCGTAAAAATTTGGTCTTCAAAAAATAACAAAATATTAATAATAAATTCGTGTATTATTTATCTTCGATTGCTTTTAGTAAAATTATTTTGTAGTTTTGATATATTTCATCAGACATTCGTGTATTTTATTTATTTTTTTTCGTAAACAATTTAATTTTGAAACAAAACAAAGTATTACCATAGATTAAATATACTAATGTATACTTAATCTATGGTATTACCTATTATGTTATATTATCGATTATGAAGAATTTCTTAAACTTTAAAATGCGTTCTTCGATCGATTTCAACACCAACTCAGTTTACGACCTCTTCGTTCTCGGGCAAGGTGAAATTGTGACGAAATTTCTTCCGAAACATCGTCATCGCGCGTGGCACTTAAAGTATACGTATTATACTACTACGATGTCGGTTCGAAAGAGAGCTTTTTTTTCGCTTGTCCGTGAGGTTTAGTAGGCGATAGAAAATTAGAGCTCACCACGCTTTCTTCAAACTGCGCCCGAGGCCTGGGCGAGAGTTCAACTCGCGAACACAATTAATAGCGCATGCCCACAGGAACGCTGGCGGTTATCCTTTTGCCGCGGGCAGGATTCGCGTGGCACGCGGGAAAATGTAATACGTATCGCACGGCATTTTACGCGGAGATCTGACGGCTTTTGTCCCGGTCGACTTTTTGTTTGCTCGAAATTCGAGGCTGTTTTATTTTCGAAAACGATTTCGGATGTGTTTTCGTCAACGATTTTAGCCTTTCGATACTCTGTCGCGACGAATTCGCGAAATTTACGAACGTTTCGAAATCTCTCTCGTCGACCAGTCAATGGCCATCGGTTATCGGACGACGGAAGTTCTTCTATAGCATTTTGTGTTTTCGTAGAATCGACGCGAGAACAGCAGATTCGTACACGATATTCCATGATGCATATTTTCGCGTGTTTCACCGTTTAAGGTTTAAAAGCGTGTGTATTTCGACCGTTTTTTTTGTTTATTTGACGTTTATTTATGAGCATTTTAGCAATGAGTGACATTTCGTATTTCGCACAGTTCTCGTTGTCAGGAACATAACTAATACATAGTAAAGTATTATTCATTCGGTACAATTTTCAAAGTACAAAGCTAAATAACTCGGTGATAGAAATAATATCACACTAAACGGTTTCCACCGGAAAATCGAATAAAATAAAAAAAGGGCAGAAATTCGATTTTAAATTCACTAGTTATTTACGTTTCACAAGAGTATCTATAGGTACCATAGGTATATTAATAAAATAGATTCCTATTTTTTTTTTTTACAACAAATTATTATAAACCTACACTGACAATGTTTATTTTTATTTCATATCTCAAGAACATTATTATGATGATTACATTTTCAAACTCGCTACTCGAATCCGGGGTTTATTCTCCACATAATTATTATACATTTTTTGAGAAAAATAAAAAACCATTTAGTTCTTCGAAATTTTGTGAATTCCCTCGATTGGAGCAGAGTCAAAAAAAAAAATGTCTTCATTACTATTTTCGACAGGTTGACAGTGTAATAATGTAGTTTCGATTTGTATGTAAATTTTTTACGTTTTTTTTGTTTGTTTTTTACAATCCGTAATAATAGATGCCTACCTACACGACTTTTTAGGACACCTAAAACACCTAACCGGTGAATTTACCACCGCGATATTATATTTATTTTTTTTTTGTTTATCTCCAATAGGAAAAACACACCGCACACTCCACTCCGCCGCGCCGTAATCGTTTCACTCGCGATTTACCAAATCCGTTCGATTTGTTTTCTTCCCCGCGTCCGCGGTCGTAAAACAATACTTTTAGCGCTCCATCGACGGCGTATTTATTATATTATTATTCTGGCGCGGCGTGGGATTGAAAACAAAACGCGGAAACGATACTGAGACCGCAGGGCGTCGTCGTATCCTCAATTGTCGTTCACCTGTATCGGCGGATGCAATCAATGGTATCGTTACTGTTGTGAAATCGAATATTCAAACGTGATAAACCGCCGCCGGATTCCGAGAGCGTCTTCAAAGGGGAACTGTGAAATTATACACAGTTACTTTTTAATTTTAATTTTATAAAATCTAAATACTGCGGCAGGTCGATGGTTTTAGTTTTCGAATAAAACGTAGAATTAAAATATTGAATAACAGTGTGTGTGTGTGTGAGCGCAGGTTTTTCTTCTAGTTGTATGTCATCGCTCATTTCGATTAGAATAATTGGTCTGATTTTTAATTTTAAGGAGAGGGTACGTTTGGACTTTTTTTCTGCTGTTCAAAGATATTCTAAATTGTTGACTTTTTTTTTTTTCCCCGTAAAATATCGATAAATGGTTAGTCAAACAAATGTTGAAAGTTTAATAAAAGTGTACGTGGTTCTTAATTGTAAAGGAAATACATCGACAACTCGCGGAATTTTTTTTTCTCCATTTTCGATCGAAGTTCAAAAGTCGACAAAATCACGGAAATCTGCAAACTTTTCGTACCTGGTTAAACATTCACAAAACGTTCGATTTCGTTATATTCGGCTTTGGAAACGTAACGTACAAGATTCGATAGAAAAATACGAAATATTCTAACGTATTAATTATAACAGGCTCGGGTACGCGTCCAACGCTCTTCCGTGCCGCCTACGTTTGCTACGCGAAATTCTCACGACAACCGTATCGAAAAACGGCTTTTTGAAATTTCATTTCACAAAATATATCGAAAGTTTAAGAGTTCTATTTATTTTTTCCCAGTCGAAACGTTCTAAAGACAAAACGAAACGAAAAAAATCGCCCGGCGATACGCATTTCCGTCGGGATATTATTGCAGGGTCGACCGATTATTCACATAATAATACACTTCCACTCGGGACGACTTCACGAACGCGCCGAAAGTTTCGATCGAATTATTGACCGCCGCCGCCGCGCGGTTACACGACGACACGGAGACATAAATTATTATGTTCCGCCGGTCACCTGCAGCGCTCAGCTATATACCCGAGCGTTAGACATCCGATAACTTTCGGGACCGCGAAACCGACTCTCCGCATTCGTATAATATAATATAATATATCGCGGCCCGTCTGGTTTAGAGAGAGAGAGAGAGCGAGCGAGCGACTCTACAGGGTGTTTCACTCAAATGGTAACACGAAATATTTCCGTTCGGTGAACTTGGATTGAATTGGGGTTTTTTCGAGGAGCTAGGGAATACTAAAATACACATTTTCTGATAATTTTCGAATTTTTAAGACTTAAGGCCTGCTGCGCATGCGCAATAAAACTTACATTTTTATTAAACGGGAACACCCTTTTTTTTCTCTACATATTCGGATAGATTATTTTTTTCTAAACATTTTTTCTATGAACCGTTTTTTTCTATCTACAAAACTGACCAAGTTAGAGTAAGTCAAAATTTGAATTTTATTAGCTTTCCACGCGCCATACATTAATTCCCCAGACCGTTTCAAAATTTGTTTCACGTGACCAGTGGTGGGTTTGTGTCATCCCAGTATCGATGATTTTGTTTATTTATAATAAATATTATTAGTAAATTTTGATTCATCACTCCCAAGAATACAATTTGACAATTGAAGGGTTATTCTAAAATTTAATATTGAACCAAGCTATAAATTCCAACCTACTAATAGAATCTCCTGCACGCAAATGTTGGACAAAATCGATTTTATATGGGCGCATTTTGTGTTTTTTTTTTTTAATTTTTCGGACAAAACCCCAATTCAATCCAAGTTCACCGAACGGAAATATTTCGCGTTACCATTTGAGTGAAACACCCTGTAATATCGGCGGGCCGAATATTCCGTTTCCTTTCTCGGAATTCGATCCCGATAGACTTATCGACCGACACCACTTCACACTTGTCACGACGACGAGGGGACGCGAGTCTCGCGTTGTATATTATTATTATCGTCGTCGTTGGTCGCACGCGAGTGTATGAGAATATTTACCCGTGCGTCAGACGTCTCGACGAGATAACGAAAAAAAAAAGGAAATCAAAAGGGTGTATTTAAAAAAAAATCAATCGTAACTTCCCAACTCGTCGTCTATCCACCCGATTCCATTTGAACACTCGAGTCTCGAGAAATTACTCTAACGTCTCCGCGGTTTTCGAGTTATCGTAATTTTCTAGGCCTCCGCCGACTCGTCGACCGGAACGCGGTGTAATGTCAGAAGAGCCTATCCATTGACGGCGGCGTTCGATTGTCGTCCAAAAAAGCCGCCGTTATCAGATCGTAATAGTTCTGCCCCGCAATACTCACGAGTATATATTATTATTATTGTTGTTCGAAAAACGCGATCGGAACTTTAATTATGACAGTTATTATTTCACCGACGACGATGACACGAGCATTACAGTGGCGCGAGGTCGTACTAGACACGCCCGAGCACTGGGAAAAACAAAATCGCATATTATATGATGTAAACGGCGGCGGCGTTAATGATAATTATTGGCGTCTCGCCATTTGGCCAGTTTTTATTTACTAAACTCGTTAATTTTTCACGGTTTTTGTTTGTTTTCGCGGGCATTTGTACGCTATTCAATTCGAGGTCAATCCTCCATTTCATTACACGAACGCATTCGAATAATAATAATAATTACTCGACGAATGATCAACACGGGCAACGATTCGCACGCGTGTCAGCCAAATAATAATCCGCCGGTGTGTCACGATCACACTTTCGTCGAGATTCCCATGAATGTTCATAATAAGAGTAAGACGATTTGTTTCGGGCGTAATAATTCGCAATGGCGTTTTCGAAAAAAATGTATAATTTTCTCGCAGTTTTCTCGTCGTGTTCTCCCCGGCGAAATGCACCGGCCGCCACAGATCGATCGAACCCGTCGTGTTATCGTGTTAACGGAATAAACTAATGGTTTTCGCGAACTATGCGAACAACATTATAATACCTACGGCATCGCTAATGAACGTGAAATCGACTTGTGCAGGTCTAATGAAATCACGTCAACCGTCGAACGTCGGAATTGGATTTATATTATACTCGGCTGCCGCGGCTATTTCCATCGTCAGCACATGTTTCAGCAAACCGCGCGTCGTCGTCATTTGCTCGTTTTCGATCTCCGCTCGTAACGAAAAACATTTTTAAAAATCCACCGTTTCCCTCTACTCGGACCGCCGCGCCGGACGCGAAATCTCTCGAGGATTACCGCGTTATCGCGTCATAATATATTATCGTATATATATACGCTTAAACATTTTTCACGCGCCATCTCGGCGTATATTATAAAATAATCGATAACGCTGTTCGGCGACGACAGGAACTAACGAATTAACAAGTCCCTGCAGTCCAGTCGATTCGTTAGCTCGACGCGCTGATTCGAGGTTTTCGCCCCTTACGTATTCTTTCCACGAGGTAATTTCAACGCGACGCCGCGACGTTTTCAATCGATGGGTCGATTTTGAATTTCCGTCGCCACTGGGATAGTTGTTAGATCGTGTTATGAAAATCTATCTCGATTTAAAACATTTACGATGTAAAAAAATAATTCTCTAAAGTCATGTCCGAGGCCGAGCAAGTGGATATACTATTTTCAAACTCGTTTAAATTATGTCGTTGACTATTTTTCGTTTTCAATCAAGTCGACAGTTCAAACTCGTAAACATATTTTCTAAAAAATCGATTATTACATTCACTGTTCAAGTCGACAGTCTAACAGTTCAACTTTAACTAACTAACCAAATGATTTTATTTTAAAAGTTCATCTCGAAATAAAAAATATCATGGAGTAACCAATAATAGCAAACGCGAGCTTGAATCTTGCAATAAACAAAAACCAACCGATTATATTATTATTTCGATATGAATAAAAACTCAACATTAAATCATGTTGGAACGGTTGAAAAAATGATGCTTTACATTTCGGCGCAAACGAGTCGGGATGAAATAAAATAGATAAAAAACTGAAACTCATGCGGTAAGACAATGGGTTAAAGTCGGCTTATCTTTAACTATCAGATTCGTTGATTTCGAACCTTGATTATAATACGTCGACGTATTTTAAACTCAATAATAATTGTTGCTCGGAAGTCGTCTGTACGAAATCGATTAATAAAAAAAAATGACGCACAATTAATGTTTTAACTTAATTAAAAAATAACTATTGACAAGGCTATTATTGGTATAAATATTGTGAGTAAAGATATGATAAATTGCATTTTTATACCCACGTGTGCCTAACCATAAACTACAATTATTTTGTCGTCGTTCAATGATTCATAATAATATGCGATGTAAGTTTATTCGATTTAAACGTCTTCTTTTCATAAGCGTCTCTTCTTTTTTTTTTTTTTTTCAAATAAAATTTCATAATTTTCCGAATTTATTTTTGTTCGTTTTTAACCTTTTTATATCTGGTAAAATTTTAGATTTCAATGGATATTATTTTCGCATTAGTCGATAAAATATATTAACTATTAGATTCTTGCCTCGAGCTTTCATTCAGTAATTTAATCGCATCTTGAGATCGTTGTTTTTTTTAACTTTAAATTTGATTTATAAAAACAAAAACATAATTTTAAAATACCATTTTTTTTTTAAAAGCCACGCGCAAACGCACGACCGAATTATTCCTCGTCATACAGAACGGATTCTCTCAAAATATTGGACGAAAATAATAAAAATAATAATAATAATAAATAGTAATAAAAATAAACCACTCGGCGGCGTGTGTGAGATGCGCCACGAGGGAAAATAATACTCGAGTGATGGTAACTCGGCACGTAACGGTGCAATTTGAAAAGTGACGGCTGACGTCCGGACAACGTCTTAGTTTGAAACACGTAGACTTTCGGACCATTTCTCAGTAGTAAAAACTTTAAAAATGTTTACTTTTTCTTTTCTGTTTTTTTTTTTTTTTTGTTTTTTCGTACGAATTGACCAGGAAGACTATTATTTTTTTTTTTTAGTGTAAACCGTGTGTTCTCAACCCGCGCGACGCGACGCGCGAATTTCAGGTGAGACGCGGACGATTTTTGAGACGTGAATAATATGTTTTCACAATTTTCACCGAACATTTTATAAAAACGTACGAAAACACCAAGTGGATTATAGTATCATGACGATGATAGATTTGAAAAATCCACTTTCGATTATTAATATTCAATAGATATTACGTAGTTAGGCGTAACTCGAAAAGTACTTTTAACGATTAGAAGTTATGATATTTTATTTTTTCGTTTCTATTAAATCGTTCCTGTAAATACCCCGGTGTCAAAGTTTTTCAACTTTTGAAAGTTTTTCAAATCCTAAGGATTTGACTACCCGAACTACTGTAAATGAATAATTAATATAAAATGTATTCGCCGTCCGTTTGATAAATTAAAAGAAAAAACAAAGCAATCAATGATTTTTATGTTTTCTTAATACTCGTATGTTGTTTCTGAGGTCTCGACGTTTCCGAAATCCGTAAAGATTTTCGTTTGAGATATAATATGACCTCGGTTAAACTAAACACGTTCCTAGCACTAGGTTTTTATTTCATTCTGGAAACACATAATATTATAGAGTGGTCGAGATTTGTGGTTTTTTGGTCGATTTTATTTACATACCGACTACTGTGCAGATGTTTTGCGTAGGTATTTGTTACTGATTTAAGAAATGGATAACGTGATTGTGATTGCGATGTTTACACGTCGTCGTATCTAAAGTAAACTTATTCGTCTGTAATTGTAATGTTTATATGTGTAGTAAAAAAAAAAAAAAGCAACCAAAAAGCCGTTTGATCGTAGCCGATGACCGTTTTGTTTTTTTTTTTCCAAAGTATTATTTTGTACTCGATGTTTTTTATTTCGTTCCCTCTGAAATGTCAAACGAGGTTCAACTTTTTTCAAATTTGTTTACGCCTGTCGCATTCGTATAGTGACTCGTTTGAAAGTAACTTTACCGTTTTATTTTTAACTTTGACGTTGGCGTCGACTATCGAGTAAACGGTTAAAACTTAAATAATTCGACGACGACGTCACGAGTCAATCTAATATCGCAAAGTGTTATTGGGTAGGTGCTTGTGTTTCGACTGAATTTTATCGACGGCGGCGTGGAGACGAAAATGTCCGACCGCGGGCTCTAACTGCGGAGGCTATACGCGACATCGGTAAAACGGAATGAATCGTATGAAAACCGCTTTTAAAATTAGTTACTCGTTGAACGATTCAATGCGAATTAAACGTAACGCGGCTGGGGTCAGATACTCGAGACGTCGAGGGAATTATGAATTGAATTACCGACCGACTGATTTAGAACAGAGACGAGAAATTTTGAGACCGGGAGCGATTCTCATGAGGAATTTAGGTTCATAGGTTTCGATCACGACAGAAAGTTTTTTTTTTATCTTTCTGACGGGAAAGACGTTGTTTTAAAAAGGGAAAAAATCAAAAACACTTGAAATATTCGAAGAATAAGTGCCGATTAAATAATATACGTATATTGTATAATAATTTAATGAAAGCTGCTGCATTCCGAAACGAGTTGGAAATATTTAGAAAAGTATTTGTATTCGATTTCTTTTGATAGGGACGTTTTTAAAAAACACTCGTCCCGAACGATATTACAATGTACGACGTATAATTGCTTTTTGTCGAACTCGAGAAACGCCGTCGCGTATTCTTGTAACGTTCCGAGCGTTCTAGAAAAATTCCAAACTTTAATCGTTTCCTAACAAGATCGTAATATTTTCGTTCCGTGTTAAAAACGAAATTTATTTCTCGAGAAATCACAGTACGTTTTCACATTATTATTATTATTATTTGGTATTCGCGATATACTTGAAAACACACGACGCTCGAGGGGGTCAGGACGGATATAAAAGTGCCATCGTAACTGTATTATTATATCGTTCGACACAATATGTTCTTTAAGGGCACTAAATACTAATACTTTTATCGAAGCTATCGATTAATAACAATAAACCGTGTCGTTTAAAATATTATTTCAGGATAACCCGGGGAAAAAAATAAATAAAAATTGTACCGAGTTTCCCCCCCCCCCCCGTATTACTTCTACGATAATATATTTTTATATCGCCATAATAAATTCGACATTTGGTCCTCGATAATATAATAGTAATAATATGATTTCGAAAATTCGACAAATCGAATAGTTCGGCTTAACGACCGTAGGAAAATATTAAACTGCGATTCGATTCGCTCGAGAATGAAAAATAAAAACACTAATTAAGGCCAGAGTCTTTGATGACGGCGAACCAATCAATTCCGTACAATCGAGCGGTTAAAAACTCGAAGAAAAATAAAATCGCCGCGATGAGTTTTTTTTTTTTTTTAATTTGCTCTTTTTAAGTGGAAAATTGATTATTTTTTTTTTTCGTTTCTTTTTATTACCTAATTCGAATTCGTACTAACCACACCGAGGTCGGCTAAAGACGCGCAATAGGCGTCACGGGCAAGGACGTGCTCGAGATGAGTGTTTTAGGGGATTGAATCCACGAAAACCGTGCAATATGTATATTATCTAATAATTACCATTTGAAGGAGAACAGTTTTCCCATCGAAAAGTGAAACAAAAACCGTGGCTTCTTTTTAATTTTGATTGTTTTTTTTTCTTTCAATTTTGACAACAATAATCACTGCAAAATGTAGAAATGAAAATCTAAAAAACACGCGAAAATACCGTAAAAAAGTAACAAAAAAAAACTTATATAATTGATTTTTTTTAAAATACAAAATTGATATAAGAAAATTATAATTTTGAAATAAATCGCTTTACGAATGGGAAAGGTAATGTACTCGTATTCAATCCTAATGAGAATAACGTTTTTTGAAATTCTAAAGAAAAAAAGGTGTTTTAATAATACGTGTTATAGGACGTAAAATGACTCGAAAAAAAAATAAAATAAATCAAAAGGAACCCTTTATGATACCTGGAAATCGTGTTGAACTGAAAAATGACGTATTCGTAATGCGTTGCTAACGAATCGGACGAAAAACCACGAAAACATAACTGCCACTGTTTGAAAACCACACAAATATCAAGTCAAACGTCTGCGGGCTGAAAAAAAAAAATGGAAAGTCGTTACCGACGGCACATGGTTCTTAAATAATTCGTTTTTTACCGGTTTTCGTTTGAAAACGGTCGGCTCTAAACGTTTCCACTCGTTTTTCAAGTAGAAAACGAATATTCTAGTGCGCTTCTGTGTTTCACTAGTCGTTCGATCGTGTGCGTATCGCGCGTTATACGTCGTCGCAGTTCAACTCGAAACCCGTCGACTCACGAGACCATATTGTTACGTTGCTCGCGTTATTACTCCGCGGCCTCCTGCAAAATTTGTTTACGATTCGGCGGTCGCGCTTTAGTCGTCCGTCGAAAAAACAAACAAACGGCACAATAATAAAGGACGATCGTCCTCTACGGGGGGGAGTGGAAAAACTTTCGAAATTAAACCCACCGTCTGAGGATACAAACGACTCCGTTCGGACTGACCGTTTCCTCTATCGGAGAAAACAATACGGTGCCCATTGTGCGTTGGGATTTAATTCAATTCTACTCGTATATACAGTGCATCCGCCGCCGCCGCCGCCGCCGCCACCGCCCATGTATGTATTAGCGACGTATTTCCTTTATCCGTTTTATGGGCCCCGATCAATATAACAGCGCGGTCGCGTGTTCGGAGATTTAAGGACTACTAGCGGTTGACGCAATTGTAAATCGGTGTAAAAAGCGCAGTTTTCGAAAAGAAAAATAAAAAGAAAGAAAAAACCCAACAAAGCGAAATACGAAAGAACGCCGCCGCGGCGACGACGTTCAAACACGATGATGATTTTATTGTCACTGCGAATGCTGACCGGTGAACGTCAACACACACGACAAATAATAATTGTATTAAAAACACATTGACCGTTGAAACAGTGAACGTCGTCGACACGATTATTTCGGTCCACGTTGACACTTTTGTGCTACTCACAAATGCACGATAATAACACCAATCACGTGAAATACTCGACTTGATTCGAACTTTTATAAACTTGTTTCCATACAGCTTTGGAACACGATGAAATAAAAATGTTCTGCAGAACGAAAACCCGGTCTTTTTATTCGTTGTGCTATTAAATCAGGTGCCCGCTGATATCCAGTTTAAAACGGCCGCGTGATTAGGATCTGAGGGATTTCGTCGCCTCGGTTTCGGAGAAGGTTTTGCATAAATTTCGCGAGCTCGAGGCTTATTGCATTACCGCGGTCGTTAAATTAAAAACATCCTTGTAATCAAAGTATAAATGGATATGATACAATAACAATACCAATGATGTGAGGATTTCAATACTCGAGAAAACGTTTTGTTTTGTCTCAAAGTCGATTTCCATCGCCTCGTCGTCGTCCCGAGTTTAATTTCACGTCGCATTTTTCCTACGCAGATTTGGTTTTAGCCTGTAGCGAAACACGACGATTTCCTTTGCACACAGTTTGAATGCGATTTTCAAACCGCGTTGTCTCGCGATTTTCGGTCCGTTTTTTTTTTTAATGCAATTCTCATAATAAAATCGTAATTAAAGTTACCTCGGCCGACGCTGTTTACGAACGTCGTCGCGTGTATCTTCCGCGGAGGACCAAGCAAGCAATGACGACGACGGCGTTGTAATGTTTTTATAACGAGAACGGGATTTTCCGCCGAGAAAACTCCTGCGTATGATATCATAGTTGATGGCGGGCGATTTCAAGGTTTCGTATGTCTGTTGCCGATCGATTTGAAATGCGACGCGTTTTATTATCGCGTACACACATCGACATCGACAGCTTCGACGTCGCCGTCGTTCGCGACTCTCGTGACTCGCTACGGACAGATAATAATATACGACTGCCGCAGCGTGATATTATATTACAGTTTTATCTTTGCCGTTTCACGGCGAGCTGCGCGAGTTAAATATCCGTCTCGTGCCGATATTGTCTAGCGCGAAAAAATGAATAATACGCGAAATATTTCATTCGGGGAACGAATACGAGACCGTACACGCGCGCGTACGACGTACACATCAAATATTGTACTCTCGTCTCGCATCTCATAACAATACGTTTCTTAACTCGTCGTAAATATTATTATAATAATATAGTCTTGAATTCCGAGCGAATGTATTGATTTTGCGCGTGTGTTTTTTTTATTTTTTATTTTAATTCCGGGCGGAGCGAGTAATATATCATACGAATTGATTTAACTAGGTCGCGCGCGCGCGCGCGCGTGTGTGTGTGGTCTTACGTCAACCTCGCGAACGATTCGTGGCAATAAATTTTGTTTGTTTTTCTGGTCGGCCAACGATTTCCACATAACGAACGCTCTCGATGATTTTTTTTTCAACCTGACCGATAAAAAAAATCGCGGTTTCTGACAAAATCGCATTTTCACGCGAAACACATTGTGATTTATTCCGTTCGAGAGAACGTAAACGATTATCGGGATAAATATGTACACTAAATTTCTTCTTTTTTATTTTTTTTTAACGATCACACGATCAGTTATCGTGTCAGGTCGAGTGAAAGAAAAACCAAAGTAACTGTAGATTTTTGACGAAATCGAACCACTGCTGTTTTTCTAATATTATTCGACTCGCGACGAGAGCGAAAATTACGTACTAATGTGTACGGGTGTACCACTGACTTTGAAAACTCGATTTGCGCGCGTTTATGTGGACTCGACGAGTTTGTCGAAAGCGGAAATTTCACAACAAAAAAAAAACCTGAACTCTCGCCTCGAGTCACACCTTTGAATCAGGTCGCCGACACGTGTATTATGCGCACATACATTACACCCTTTTTCGCGTAAACACGACGAGGACGACGCGCACGGGAGGCCTCGTCGGTTTTCGATCCATTCTCCTCGGCGACAGGATCCGGTAATTTAATAATTACCACGTCGCCGCCGCCGCCGCCGCAGCAGCGACGGGCATAATTAATTCGCGCCAAGAAGGATCGTCGTCGCCGAGTCGCGTAATCACCGCGAAGCCGCCGCGCGGTCCGAATTTTCCGTTTGAATCCGCTCGCATTTTACTCGCTACGTTTTAATAATAATATAACGACCGTTTGTCGTTATTCAATAGAAAAACTAGGAGAATCTGTGAAAATTTCACTCTTTTTTTTTTCACGCGGGAAGTTTGAGTGAAAAAGTTACGTCTACCGTCTGGATTCGAGAGGCAACTCGAGTGCTAAACTCAGAGCACAATAAAAAAAAAAAAAAAACGTACATTTCCAACGCTTCATTATTCAATCAGCCATTTACTCATGAGTATTTACAATCGTCTTTTGCTCGCGATCAAATATTAAATATAGTTGCGTTTATTGTCTGAGATCTAAAATAATATCTATTGACGAATGTTTATCGATCGATAATATTATTGCTCCGACGTGGTATTTTCATTCAATTTGAACGTGGACGGTCGAATTCAACTCGCTACGACATTAAATTATGATTTCCTATATTTCACGCGACCCAAAGCGCAACGATTATAACTTGTTGTTTTTTTTCTTCTAATTGTTGATGTACAGACGGGGGTTTTATTTCGGAAAATATCTGAAAAATCGACCCTCCTTTCAGCCAAAATCATAATTTCATACCGAAACAAATAAAATCGGTAGTTAAATTTTAAAATATAAAAAGCCTTTTGTGTTCGGTCATAGGACAAATAATTATAAAATGATATTTCGCGTTCGATGCTTCGTTTTAGTAAAACGTAATACAATTATTATTCAACAATAATGCGTTTGACTATACAGAGTGTTTTAATCTGAATTTTTCGATGCGGTCTGGACCAAACGAATGCGTGCTTGTCGGTGTATCGTGTGCATCTATTGTATCTATCGAAACGAATGTGTACCGTGTTTTCAATCGAGATACGTCTTTTGTTCGGCGTCTCGCGCTCAATTCTTAATAAACCGTACGAGTAATAAATATTTTATGGCCGAACGGGAACGGACGGGTCTCCGTGTAATAATCCATCGGGCGCTCGGTGCGTATAGGTATTTGTAAGACGACGCGATTCGTTTCCAAAAACAATAGAATCGATAAATTCGCGCGGGCGGTCGGTTAAATTGATATCGACGAGGCGCGCTCGTTAACAGAACGTTTCGTTCAAAGAATAATAATGAAACGGTCTTTTCGCTAATTATTATCGACTCCGCGGCGTTTCGGACGCGCGCACACGTGTACAATGTAATACCCCGTAATTACGTGTTTTTTTTCGCGCGCCGAGACGACGTTGTTTAATAATAATGATATTAAAAAATAAAATAAAAATAATTATAACGAGTAAAACCAGACCCGGAGCGCGCGCGTTATTTTTGGTATCGGGGGTCGAGTCGGAGGTCGAAAACGTTACAATACTTACATCCGATTTACAACATACGAAAGGGGTTAGGAGGCCTATCCTGCGAGCGAGCGGCGTAGTGATATAGTGGTATATACACGCGCGCGCGCGCGACACGCGACAATCGTGTTTATAAATAATGCAATGACATGGCGCGGCGGCGGCGGCGACGTATTTGCCGCGGTGGGCCACATGTTCGAACGTTTCTCGCGTCGTAACGGGACGTAAAAACGTCCGGGGGCAGGCGGAGAGACATCGGAAACCTGCAGTCGTAATAGCCCGTACGTGATTTAAACGCGGGGAGAGAGAGAAAAAAATAATAAAAAAAAAATCCAAACGCCGCGCCGCCGCCGCCGCCGACTAAAAACATAAATCCGACGGGGAACGGGACGGGAAAAGTGACTGTTTCTTTTTTTTTTTTATTATTTTTCTCGATCGTTAAAATGCAACGTTATACAATCGAGTCGTCGCGACACCGAGAACACCGAATATAGTTCGCCAGCGGCGTCCGAGTGGAGCACTGCACTCGCACGCTCGCGAAATCTATTTCGATTGAGATGATTTTCTTTTCATTTTTTACCGCTTTCCGTTCGCTATGGTTTATTACGATATCATGAAGTTTTCTTCCGAGTTTACTTTTTTACCTAGAAACATCGTCGCATAGCTGTTATTTTAACCACGTCGTCGACACAATTAATTTTCTCAGCACTCCCATTTAGCTACTTATACGCAAACGATTTCCGATAGTCGGTGATAACTTTCTGCGACGACGAGACAACGTCCATGACGGTATTATATTTTTCCGCATCCGTGCTTGTTCGTAATACTCGTACGTTTGTTAATTTGTCGCTGTTAATAAATGAATAATTTCAACAATTCCAAAGGTGTTTTTCGCGTTTTTACGGCAATTTTCCGTCATAAATTAGTATACAAATACATAATATTAACGTATTCGCATACCTAGGACGTTTGTACAGCATCGACGTCCGGGGGGTCCTAAAATAATAACGGTTTCCCGACGTAAATTGGTGGTCGCCGATTTTCTCGCCGAGACGGGTCGCGAAATCGCAGTTTACAGTCTGATTCGATTTAAATCATCCCGCGGTGTAATTATAAAACAAACGCGACTCGAGCAAATTCGTATCAGATTGATTAGGCTATTCAAACACAGGCGTCAATTATTCACTTTGTAGTTTGTGCCGTTACGGCTGCGGTTACCAGTTTCCTTGTACTTAGTGCACGCGTATTATACTACAATGTAGAAAGGAACTACGTAATCTCGGAACGAGCCTTTATCGGAGATTCTCCCGGCCCGGAGGTTACGTCACGGGAAGCACGGATGGCTTCACATCGGCTTCGGGATATTAATTTAGAGGCAAAGGCGCGCGCACACTTGGTTCACAATTTGAAAAGAAAATCTACGACCTTTACACGGCGAATCGTCGATTATTGTTGTTGTTTTAAAACTGAAATCGATTAAAAAACGTGTTGGTTTTCACTGGAGAACGTGAGAATTTTCGAAACTATCGTTTTATTTTTGTTTCGCGACAGATGTTTTCCCTCTAAAACCCAACGCGCTGAACTCGAATTATTGCGCACCGTTTTCGTTTCGTTTCGTTTTTTTTTCACGCGAGAAGCGACTATTGCGCCGTTTCGGATAGTGACCGTGTGAAATACAACAAAACGATGAGAACTTTTATGTACGTACGAAAACGTTGGAAAAAAAAAACGAAAAAGTTGCGGGCTCGTGTATTCGAGTCGACACCTCGTCTTACGACCCTTTTTTTGTTTTGAAAAAAAAAAACGAAACACGTATTTTAATCATACCGTAACGATACTGTGTATGCGTGCCCGTAACGGGACGGGATTTAAAAATACACTTGGACTCGCTACGACGACGATCGGGCGTGCCAGTGTGCAACGCCTCTTGACTCCTCTCCCATTAATCTTATTTCACGTTGCGTTATTATACGTGTCGCGCGATAAAATATAATATTACTACGTCAGTTTCCAAACTCTGTCTGTGAGCAACGCGGCGGTGTACGTATATCTATCGGCGGAGTCGAGGTCGATTTTCGGCGAATCAATCCGTGGTGTGGCATAGTATGTGTAGACATCATGTTCTAGTCGTAAAGTTACGGACGATAACAATACCACTCTGGCAATTAAATAACGAGAATTTTTAATTTTATAACATTTATTTAATATTTACAATAATTTATGCACCCATGCCTTCACAGTACTCTCCTCCGAGTCTAACACACTTGGTCCAGCGTTCTTCCCATTTCTGGAAGCACGTATAATATGTGTGAGTGTACAGGCAGTATTGTTTTCGTCTTATCCGAAGAAACGCGAGGGAATAGCTGCAAAAACATTACGACTATGATTATGAATTATTATGATATTATCAGTGCGAACGTCGTCGTGTCGCGGATACTTCTGGAGCGGCTCTGGTCGCGTGAGCTTGTATTAGAAAAAATAAATATGTTCATATCGAGTAAGAGGTTTTCGTTTTCAATCGAAGAAATAAAATTGTTTTCTGTTGCCGGTAGATGTTGGAACCGCGACGACGTATTCAAAAAATAAAAACACTAAGAGAACGAGTTTTTTTTTTCTTCTCCGGGCTCATACGTTTTAACGAACATTCGTTATACACTCTTCGTCGTCGGTCGGACAACTTTCGTGAAAAAGCGGTAATTTTCAAACGTAAAAAGCTTTCGTCGTTTCGTGTTTGAATGGTTATTATTTTTTATTTAGAGCACTGCTGCTCTTTTTATTATTTTCGTAAACAGTTTAAATCGAAAGTTTAAACGAACAATTTCGGATGTAGAATATCCTGATAGAGATGTTGTTTTAAACTTTTCGTTCGTGGCGAACTGCAGGTCTCACAGCGGGTTTCTTAGGCGCCAATATGTCCTAAACGAATCACAGTTATTATTCGTAAGACCTTTTTCATTTCCACGACCAAGTAAATATAAAAATAAAACGGGCGTTTTGAGTTCATACCATCGATTCGTCGACACGTTTCTATTAAATTTGAAGTTTTCGATTTCAATGCGTGTTTTAATGACGTTTCCGAATTTCCGATACTCGTAAAGTGGCTAAAAGCCGCGAAATGTAATATCTATTGCGTCTTGTCGGATTTTGACTTTTGCCCACGGGTGTATTTAGTGGACACTTGGATGAGGGCTCTGACTCTCGCGGAGTGCATTTTAGACCCCTCGGAGCTTAAGGCCGTCTTAATAATAAAAGTCCTTTACGTTGGTCGGTTCCCGTTTCGCCGTAGTTCCATTTCGCCGCGGTCCCATTTGGCCGCCGCCGCCGTGGCCGGTCAATTCCGCCACTAAATGTTTCGTTTTCCTAAATTATTTCTACTTCATAACAAGAATATATGGTACGCTAGAATAAGGGAGGACGATGTGAAACTTCCCCGCAGCGCTGAAAGAAATCCAAAAGAGTTTACCGAAAACATTTTGAGCTTAAACAACGAACTTTCGTTCTCAAAACGAAGAGAGACACGAGCAGTCCCAAATAAACAGAACGGATCGATCATTATCCGGGCAAAATATTATATAAGTTATTTTATCAAACAAAACGAGTAATGAAATAACTTTGTTCAAACTTCGGAAATGATTTTATCTAGATTTCAAGTATGTGTGAAATATTCATCGTTTTGTGATTTATCGGCACCTAATTTAACCGTGTTCTACACACATTAAACAATTATTGATAAATCCCGACGGAATTGTGTTTTTATAAATGTTTTTAAAAATGTTTTTACGAATCATTAAAATTGTACATAATTAATTCGGTGAGATTGAACTCTGTCGAAACGGCATACGACATTTACATTAATGATTATCAAGATGGCCACTTTAAATTCATTATTTTTCACCGTCATATTTTGATATTGCAATATTATTTTGATTGTTATTATACTACTTGTTACTGTCTATACAAACTTGATTTATTTCCAATTATTATTCTCGTTTGAGTACAACACGTTGAAGATTGGCCAAAACAAAAACTAAAGGTAATAACGTTGAAATCGACCGACCGATAAATCGCCGCGTCTTGAACTAATATAAATGATTCTAATAATACGAAAAGGACTCGGATACGTTTTAGACATAAAATATTTATATCAAACACGACCGAGACGATTACAATATTGACTATCGTGATAGGCAATATTTATTAAATAATTAAACATTTTATCGATAGTTTTGACGTTTATATAATATTCGGACCGAGAGAACGTGAAATACGATATTAGCGTGCAATTATTAATAAAAAAAACTACCGAATATTCCTATTTATACCTAATCGATGAGATTATTAATGGTAATAAAAACGAACAAAACTATTTACCATCTGCAATGTTCGCTACGTGACTGAAGACGCGTCGTACGAGAAAACGTGGTGTTTTTTCACAAAAAAAAAATGAAAATGTTCACATCGAAATCCCCCCTTCTGAATCGCTATCGAAATCCAACGGTGGCGACTGCGATAAATAATAATAAAAATAATCGATCGACGGTGTTAATATCGCGGGATGGATTTTCGTCGACCGTGCGCGAGCGTTTGTCCGGACAATCGCGGGATCGTTTAACCGCGTAGTAGTGATTACGCGAAAACAGTATTGGCAGGATGAAGTAACCACGGGCGGCGGTCGGAAAGAGGAAATTAATTTCGTCTAATAAGCTCGAAACGGATCGACTCGGGCCGCCGCGAGTTTTCACGTACATTTCGAGTTTGCGCCGGGCCCTTTTGACCCGTCGACGAACTATATTTACGTTTCGGTGGGGAAATTATATAATCACGAGGAGGGCGATAAATCTGTATTATATTTGGCAATCAATCTCTCGTTTCCTTCGTGCTGCGCGCGCGTAATGCCTTCTGATTTTCATCGAACCGGTGGCCACGAATCGAGTGCTCGTGGATCCCACAGCGGTCGTCGTCGCTTTTTCACGAGTTTTAATTTCACGAATATTTCGATGTTTTCGTCAAGTCGTTTTGTGAGCGAGGACATTTGAAACCAAAACATTAGCATTCTAAAGGTTCTGTTGTGCGATTTTCGAATCGATTTAATGAACTTCGCGTTATTTATAGGCGCTTAAATGTTTGGATTTTTTTCTTTTCTTTATCCGATCAATCAAAAGTAGTCCGATAACATTTTTTTTCTTTATTAAATCTTGAAAATTTAGATTTCTCTCGGGTTGATCTTTGAGAGTTCAAATTTTAACGCGATTCGTTAAAAATACGCGAACAACTGCGAACATCGTGTTGTTCAATCACTATTATGGCTCTTTTTTCTTTTAAAATATTTCTCACGAGTTGTTAACCACTTATAGTATAACCGTGAGAACTAAATTCAACGACACCGGCGACAATTAAATGGAAAAAAAAGAGCCCGATAGTAGGACGATGTGTACGTTTCACGCGAAGTTTAAAAAAAAAACAAAAGTCCGTCCGACCTATTGAAACGAGAATTTTATCATAATCACAATAAACGACTTTATTTTTTCGCTCCGAATCGTTATCCGAACGCTTACAGTACATCGATTTCCAAAACAATTGCGAATATTCAAATAAGAACAATTCGTCGTCGATGATATCGCTCGTGCCGCCACCTAAAAGTAGTATCTCGTCCTTCCTTTTTTTTTTTCAACTCTCGAAACACTTCGGTTCCAAGATCGAACTTGTTTAATCGTCATTGTCGTCGTTG
This sequence comes from Drepanosiphum platanoidis, assembly GCA_948098885.1. Taxonomy (NCBI): domain Eukaryota; kingdom Metazoa; phylum Arthropoda; class Insecta; order Hemiptera; family Aphididae; genus Drepanosiphum; species Drepanosiphum platanoidis. The sequence goes on from OX402535.1 coordinate 5,470,156, forward strand.
TTTTCTGATTTCGACGAGTCCTGCGGTGCGTGTTTTTAGCGCCGCAATACTTGAGAATTTTAAGCAGCCGCGGCGTCGTTATTCGGGAATTAAAAGGCGGCCGCGAAATCACATTGTTCGCGGAATAAAGGTATAGTGGATTTCGAGCGCTGTTCGACAAGACAAACTTTTACAACCGACGTGCATTAAGTTGATTAAATAAGGCCTGAAAAGTATCCCCCTTTTATTTTTTTCTTCTTTTTCTTTTCCAAGAGGATACTTAAAAAAAGAAAAATAATAATAATAATGGAAAACCGACTGCACGACGACGCCGATGTCCGTGTAATACGAGCCGGCCGTATCGATAGTTACGTTCGACGAAACATTATTTTCAGTTCGCTGTACGATGTTTTCGTAACATATTATACTCTGTAATATTTTGCGCCGCCGAAACGCGTTCCATCGATATTCATTTTTCCTCGCGATATCGGAGTTTCCACTCGAAACCGAGCTTACTACGTCATACGGGTTAAACTTTTTTCTAATTCCTATGGCCACACCGGACTCGCGTTTTTTTTTCACCCTTGAAACGATTTACTTTTTCACAAACAATCGAGTCGCGTATGTCGGAGAGATAAAAACAATATCGAGACAAAAGGTCACGGTGAGTCGGCGCTTAAATGCATAATAATGACGTTTGCGGTGATTTTTATTTATGCGTACTATAAGTTCCGAAGAAATAGCGCGGCGACGGGAGAACATTTTCATAATATAACAAGTCAATAAAGTAACGACGAAAAAGGAGAAAATTAACGGTTTTCGGCGAAATGGAATTTCTAGTTGTCGTTCGCGATGGTATCGAGAGTAGTAAAAAATTTTCGAATTTTCCATAGACATTTGAAGAAGTTTTTGTTTCGACGCTTAATATTTTTCGGTAAAATTGTAATAAAATTTGAAAATCGAACACAAAGTTCTTCGATCCTTCGGACGTTTTGTTCGATATAAAAAAAATAGAATGTTCGACACGTGTTCAATAATATAATTATTATTATATAGCTTTTGTTTTCGTTTGCGTTTTACGTTTCCAACTTTATTATTATTATTATTATTATTATTCTACTACTATGCTCGTGTTCGCCGTATACAGTGCACGCGCGCACCACGTTGTTTTATACTTTTGAAATACATTTTCATTACGGCGATCATATTTTAATTCACGAGAAAATTCAGAGTAGACATTAATTAGTTTTACTTGTACGTTAACATTAATTATAAAGTTGTTCCTTTGACATGGGTTTAAAAACAATCCCTGAGTTTCGCGATATTGTTAATAATGCTTCTTTTAGGCGGAGCGTGCGTCGCATATAACAGTACTTATCTAATTAATATCAGAAAGATTTACCAATGATAATAATAATAATAATAATAATAATAACAACGAGTCGAAGAAAGAAAAGTCTTTGCAGTTTATTATTGTTATGCTACTAGCTATACTTTTCTTCCAGTAAGTATTTTAATCGAAGTTATTTTAAAATCGTTATCGAAATATTATTACATATAGCTGCTAGTTGGTGGTACGAGGGCTTAAGAGATCGCTAGAAAACTAAATTGCGGACCGATCAAATTCTATGTACTAAGTACTTGTGAGAAAACTGTTTGACGACGGCCAACGTTTAGCGACGGAGAAAATCAATAATTATTAAATATAAAATATTGTTTCGAGTGAAAAAATCAAATGAAAAAAAATAAAAAAAATCTGAATTCGACTTCAGTTTACTTGTGTCGTATATTACTATTTATATTATTATCGAAATTATCCGTTCTGTAATTATTATTATGTCAATAAGTATATCTCGAGTATGTTGTGTGGCGCGCGTTAGTACGAAACTATTATTGTAATCGTTGTCGTCGTCGCGTATAATATAGCTGTTTGTCGTTCGACTGCGATGCAGCACTTCGTTTACAGGGTGCAATGTGCATACTGCACTGGTGCGCCGACGAGTGCATGTTGGGCGTCCCGCGGAGATCCGACGAACGTCCATAGCTTCTGTTCTGGTTCACAGCAACCAATATAGACCCCTGCGCTTATTTGTAATCATCGGCGTCGGAAATATTTTATCGATGGCCGTTAGTTTTTCACAATTTGACCAATTCCACGATAATAATTGTATTTTCTTTTTACTCCGTTACCACAACGACATTGATTTGACGTTTTTCATTCCGAGTTCCATTACGTTACATTTGAAAACACGTTTGTAACAGCTCGAGAGTGTAACAGTTATTCAATATAATATACGCACAGTAATATTATCTATTTTTATTGCGCTTTTAAATGTAAAAGTAAAACGAAATGTGATTCGAACAAGCACGTGACAGAACTCGGCGGGACACCCTGTAAAGAATACCGCAGTAATGTGCACGCGAGGGGATATCCGGTATTGTCTTGAAACACACGCCGGCCGTGAAAGAGGTTAAGGAAAACGGCGGCGGGGCGAAGGACGCGCGCGTGTGCGTGAAGCACGTGCTACAAACATATTATTTCGAGTCAAACGCCCTTTCTCCGGGCCACACCCGTCCCGCGCATACGGTTTACTGTAATATTTTAATCCGCCGGCTATTTACTACTATTCGACAACAGGTATAGACACGGGCGCATTTCTTCGGTGTTTTTCATTCTTTTTCGGTGTATTCGAATTGAATTCTCTCGTAAAACAAAAAAAATCGGGCCGATCGGGTCACGATTTCTATAGCCACGTTAGTCTCCCGGTTTTCTAATATAGAGACGTAGAGATGACGAATTTCAAAAGTATTTTCAAAACTATTCGAACGTTAGTTTCTTTCGATTACGGTCCGCGTACAATACGCTACGACGACGTGTATAACTTAAAGAAATAACAATTATTTCAATTTTCGTTATAGAAATAGAAAAATTAAAATCTAGTTTTCTAGCGACTTTTAGTCTCAATAGTTAGTTCTGTGTGTGACTCGTCGTTACTTCTCAGCCGTAGACATAACATTTATTAAAACGTAGACTCGATCTCTATCATTTTTTTTTCTTTTTTCAACTGAGATTTAACTAGTATGTTTTTAAGTTTTTGTGCGTTTTGATTTATTTCCAACCTGCGGTGACGTAATTAATTGAGAATCTGACGAGATAATGACGCGCGCGTGATAATTACGATGGTATTGCGCTCGTCGAAAAGCGTTCGCGCATTGGGTAAACAATGATGTACTTTGATTTGTGATATTTTTGGTTTTTTCTAATGAATATTACAGTTATTCGATTTCCATTTAACGATCATTACGAACGCGCGAGTATATACCGACCTCGAATAGTTTACATCTACAGAGCGTGTCATGTAGACCTGTGCGGCCTGAACGAAGAACACGAAACTCGTGTACACTCGACAGATTAAATATCACCGTCGGGTTTGACAGTATATGTATTGCCATCGAATCGTAGACGTCATTATTATAAAGTGGTACAACTGCGATGTCACAAAAGTCACCGCAACCAAAAGTTTTGACCGAATCACGCGATCGCCGTCGGGGTATCGATTCTAGGACGAAACATCGGGAGTAAAAAAAAAAAAAAGAAAAGAACCCCCGGTCAATGACATATCGTCCAAACTAAAACGTCCGAAAGACGAAAAATCAGTACCCTGTGAAATGTACTGTCAACTCTATAGTCCTCGAATCGTCTAATTTTTCGAGCAATGTTTAAAAAGTTCGTTTACAAATTAATGAAACTCATCGCATTCGAATTCAAAGTTGTTCAAACGAACCCGTCCGTTTTAAGAAAATTATTAATGTTTCCACCGGATTCGTTCGTTTTAATTATCTATTACAAAACAAATTACTATCTTTGTAAATTGTATGGAAAAAATTTAATTTTCAGTACTTTGAAATATGAAACAAACTCATATTATAAAAGGGAGATGAAAAGTTCAATTTAAAGGAATTACATTTTTTTTTTTTTTTTTTTACAATACTTCATATTGTAATCTTATTATTATTTTATAATAAGCTATAAGATAGAAAGAAAAAAAAAATTAATTTAATTTGAAATACTTGAAAACAGTTCAAGTTCTCCGAAAACACGAACTTGGCTCATGTTTAAATGGTTTTTTTTTAATGAAACGAGTGACAATCACGAGTCGTTCACTAAACGCGGACGTTAAACTACGACGTTTAACGTTGTCGCAGATATTTTCCATTCATAATTTTATTTGTAAACGAAAATGTCTTAAAAGATTTCGATTGAACTCCGAACGTCGTGAACGCGCGGGTGAAACGAGAGGAGGGCAAAGACAGGCGAAAATGTAATTTCACGACGCGTCGCGTTTGACGGCAAATGTTTTTAACGACAACGATTCGATTTTTACTTCGACGCGAGCTCCGCGCAAAGCGAATCGCGCCGATCGGCGTGTGCCCGTGTCGTGAATAGGCGGTACAAAGTGTGCGGATGAAAAACCGTCATAAATTTAGCGCCGGACTTCGGAGTAACTCGAAAAACCGTGCAATCCGAAACGGTCGTTTGGATTTTACGAATCGACGGGCTTATGTTATAGCTGATAGATTTTTACGCGATACCTGTTGCTCGCTTTCAATCGAATCTGTTTCGCTCGGATCGGTCGTGAATAATTATTGTGTAAAATCGGCGTGTCGGTCTGTAGAGATGCGAAAGAGTTAATAAGTACGCGGTTAACACCGTTTTAATATAATTATGACGACATAATATCCATTTCAATCCGAACGTTAAGAGTGCATTGGTGTGTTAACAGGCAAAGAAAAACCGGAAGAATCGTTTTAGCGGAATATCTCGTGTAATTTTCAGGGCGTTAAAACGCGTGCGCAAATCATACGTTAATCCGGGCGCGCTCTGCCGCGATCGTGACGAACGACGACGCGACGAGAGAAACGATTACGCGCCGTAAATAAAAAAATTAATATATTTCTACTCTATTATTTCTATTTTTTTCCTATACGCATGACTTCTGTTTGCTCGAGAATAATAAACATAAAGTCGAGTGGCGGATTTGGTGGTCTGCGGTCGTAGTAAATACTGGAGGGAAAAAAAAAATTAAATAAATAAGACCATTAATTTTTGAACATGTCACCGAGCGTTTTATACCGTTCGCGAACACATACCACCTCCGGCCGTTTGCCTTTTATATAAACCGTCGTCGCGACCAATAAAACCGGAGTAGTAGTAGTATTCCGCGCGCGCGTTTTATGCGTTTTTTAACGCGATTTCGTAATGGCGAACGTGGGTCGCGGTGTGTTTCGTAAACACGTATCGACGACGACGCCGCCGCGTCGATACGCTCTCACCGGTGGCGCGTGCACGTACTTTTCCGCGAAACGTTAAAACACAATCGTAGTCGAATTAAACAACCGGCCGGGTAAACCTTTTGCGTACGCGTCACGTAGTTATTGTACTGTGTTTTTTCGCAACGAGACCGACGCGAATTCGCGTGACAAGCCGACAAGTCCACCCCGCGTCGATCGATTTTTCGATTGATTTCCGTGGGACTTTTACACGTAGAATGAAAAAAGACACGAGTAGACAAACGCTCGTCGTCGAGTTGAAATTTGTTTTCGAGGTCCACATCACATCGCCCAACGAATCGATCGGTACCGCGTCGGAAACAGAAAACGTCCGATTCTCAAGTCACGCGTATGCCGCGAAGAGACAGAGCGAGAAACAGAAATTACCGCTTTCGATTCCCTCAAGACTCGAAGTTAAAACGAATACACGTATACTCGTGTAATATACAGACCGGAAACAACTACTATATTATATGGACCGCGCTAGTTTTTTTTTTTTTTAACACTATTTTCCATCGATCAGTATAGTATTGTGATAATCAAAATATATATTTTTTACACAAACAACACTAAAACCCGGTTTTGAATAAATTAATTATATTATTTATTACTTAATATTGTATCAATTAATAACTCACCCGTTATGAAAACGTACGACGACGTTTATATCTCTTTCGTTTTTGTATAAATTAAGAAACAAATCGATCATATTGAAAAGACTGTTGTTGTTTTCATTTTGCCAAAGTACCTAGTTAAATTGTTAAAAATATAATATTATAACTACCAACTAGAGTGACGATGACAATCGCTTTATTTGTTTATTAGACGAATTGAGTTTTCGTTACTATTACTTAGATTGCATATTGGTTCATTCGACGAAATAGGTATACTTATAATAATGAAATGAAAAAAATACGAACAGATATAAATATTATGTTGATTTGGATTATAGATCGGGCGAATACTCACCGAGAATTATTTATTCCGAAAATGCAGGTCAGTTTACCGTGTCTGTTGAATCGCTTCGAAAGTCTCTCCGCCGATGACATTGCGTCGAGTTAATGGGATTTACGCTGTACCAAGTAAAATTAGTTTCGAAGTCTTCTCTCGAAGACGACTCGCGTGACCGTCTGCGGACCACTAGAATAATGGAAATGCAAATCGCCGATGACAATAAACGCTCTTGCCGGTTCTCGATACGTTTACAATATTATTACTCGCGAGTCCGTCGACGCTGCTTCCGGTGTTTTATTTTGTTTTCAACAGGAAACGGCAGACTCGCGAACTCGCGTGAACGATAGCGATTTGCGTGACATTTGCGGACGTCGTCGCGGTCGTGCTGTCTTGTCCTAAGAGGTGACCCGCGACTCGGAGTTCAGGTCCCGTCGAGCAGCGCGCACACAAGTCAAACTGTCACGGCGAGTTTGACACGGTCCGGTAAGCGTGCGCGCAAAGGATCACGTCGACGGGCGGCAGGACGCGGCAAAATCATCCTGGCCGCCGCGCAGCCGTTTATCCGGGAGACGGAATGACGACGCACGGTCGACCCGAGACGTCACCCGTCCATGGCCGGAAAGGACGATTCCTTGCTACCTGGCGCCGAAGGGGTCGGTGGTCCGCGTGCATATTATAAATCATTGATATGATGTACGTCACGCGTACAGTCTCGGGTCGGCCGCGGCAGAACGACCGGAATATTTCGGCCTCTTGGAAGACTTGCGCGCACCGTAACGAAGTTACCGCGCACAGTCTCCGCGGTCTGCAGATGTCACGCGACGAAACGGGTCGACGTTCGGCCGCCGAGGGCAACGATATAATATAGTATACCCGAATAGCCGAATTGCGCCGCGGTGCGCGACCGTGCACTCCTCGGAATCGAGGCCCCCGGCCCAGTGTTGATTTCAACATGACGCGAATGATTTCGACTCGGCCCCGCTACTCTATCTTAGTTTCGGTCGCCTCCTACCCGAAAACGTCGACGAACCTTTTTTCAAAAGCCGAGATTTATCCGAGAGACGACGAAAACGGGGTAGAGAAAGTTGGCCGGCGGCAGCGGCGGGCAGGGAGCGTGTTTCGGGCGCGCTGAAACACCCCACTTGACCGTACGGTCACAATACGATGATTTACATGTACTCTCGGCACGCTTCAGAACGTCTACAAAACGCGTTGTGCGGTTCTATGTTCTTGTCACAAAGATCGGGCGCGCGGTTTGTTTGAAACACATATTTTACGGCACGACGATCGTATAATTATGATTGTATTTATAACCCTTGTAATTTACCACTCGGTCGGAGAGTGTACCTTATAGTTCAGCGGTTCCCAAACTGTGCACCGCGGTGCCCTAGGGGCACCACAAGCACTTTCTAAGGGCACCACGTTCTACAGCCCATAAAAAATAGCTTAAAATGTATGTATGTTTTTTTTTTTTAAAGTTTAAAAATGCAGTAATTTATAATTAAGTTAGTCGTGTACTTGGCTCAGAATGCTTAGATTGTATTAAGTTTAATAAAATCAATAAAATTGGCTATCAATGATCAATATTTTTTTTGTTCTGTCTTTCGTCTTATTCACAGAAGGTAAAATTTGGTCCAAATTAGGGCACCGCGGCTAAATTTGTTCCAAAAAAGGGCACCGCGGAAAAAAAAAGTTAGGGAACCGCTGTTATATTTTATACGCCGCGCCGCCGTTCACAAACCGTGTTGAATGAAAACGTTCATCTAGAAAAATTACGTGCCACAGTATTATGTCTGAAAAATTGTGTTCGCCACTTCGATTTCCTCGATTTGAAGTTTCGTTCTCGGTTTTACAAACTGTAAACAAAAAATTGAATACAAATTATTATCAAGGAAACAATTAATTACGTTTCGTACGCCGAATAGGTTTATGGAGTTCAATATTTTTATGCTGTACGTCGACTAATTACTGCGAAAATATTCGAATCATCTTTGTTTCGTCTAGTTTGGTTAAGGTTATAAAGGAGGGAACGGTGTTCTAATTAAAGTGGTAATTTCCATTGTGCTCGCTACGAAGTTTAAGTATGCGCACGACTATGGCAAACTTAATTCAGTATTTGAACTCGACTCGAGTGTCATAACTGTACATAACACTACGCCGACTAATAATTCGCTCTCGCGTTGGTTTAATTTTGTTGTTCGGCAATATCGATCGACATTCGATATTCCAATAATTGTTATGATATCGATGTGTCCCCACAAAGTCAAACGTCGAAAATATCGTAAAGTTCTAAACTCCCAGTTCGAATCCGAAAGCTGAAAAGTTTATCTCGGCGAAAATCCGTTATTCATATTTCGTTAGGATTCGATCGTTTTTAGAAATACGAGTGTATTGTTTACGAGTGTAAAAATTCGTTTTTTAACGCACCCGATCGGTGGGACCTGCGTTTGGATGGACTCGATAATTATTACGGGCAACGTTGAGTTTAGGCTTAAATGTTCAAAATTACACGGATTTATGTACTAAATATTTGTACGCGCGATGTAAACACTATGCAATAAATGATAAATAAAAAATGTAGCGCGTTTTAAATTGAAACACTAATATGAATAAAATAACAAATCGATCAAATAAACGGTGAAATATAATATTTATGAAGTTATTTAAAATTCAAACGACTCGTTTTCTATCTAAACGTTAAATTTTGTAAAGTGTTATAAAAACAATGTGATTTCACAATTATTATTGTAGATCGTAAAAATGTCGAACAGTACTCAAAATATGCCAAAAAGTAAAAATAAATAGTAATCGTTTAAAATGAAAATCATTAATTTGAAAAACGTTGAATTTAATATATATTCTATGTAAAAATCCAAGATCTCGAGTGTCCTTTGATTTCGAATACTTTTATTGTATTGTAATTGTTATTTCGTTCGAAACGAGCAGGATAAATATAATATAAAAAATGTGAAATAAAATCAAAACTGTTTATCTATTTACTCTATGTTACGGCGTGTGCGTAACTTTACAACTATTTTCCAATTAAAGAACTTCGTAATGTGCATTTGTGTGCGTGAGTGTGGCACGCGCGCGCCCGAAGAACGTTCTGCGAAACCGTTGTGTAAATTTGTTTTTGAACAAATTGTATTTTGCGAAAAAATATTTGTTCGCGGAAATTATGCCGTCGTCGCCTAAAAGTGGCAAACAATATTATTTCACGAATTATCCTCCGGTGGTGTGTTTTGTATAAACTGGATTTTTTTTTGAGGAAATTTAAAATAATGACATTTAGAACGCGCGGCGAATAAAACTTTGTTGGAAACGTTATAACAGAAAAAAAAAGAAAACGCACACACGTTATAGCAGAAAACAAAAAAAAAACGCTATGCCCAAAAAGTGTATTATTATTACGCGTATTATAGGAGAAGGAAAACTTTGTTTTCAAAGTTATCACATTTTTATTACGATGTTGTGTTATGATAAAAAAACGAGTATTATAATTTCATTTTATCGATTGATTTCGCAATATTACGTATTATCACCGACGCGAGACGTTTAAATTTTTAATGTTTGTTCGCGACGACGACGACGACGACGACGTCCTCGACTAGCTCGCTTCACACGGGGCGTATCGTGTGAATATAATATACACGTCGAGTACCCGTCGAAACGTTTTCTATAAAGTGTTCGCTTAAATTTATATTTTCTTTATTTTATTATATTTATTTTAATAAGAAGACCGGCCCCGGATAGGCACACTTGAATATTGTTTGTTTGTTTTTTGTCATTCGGTCGTGACTTTCAATATCGCTTCGTCCTGTCGAGAAAATAAAATTCATTTCGATTCGATCATCAAACGAACGACTTTGTTGACACAACCGCCGCCGCGCTGTATTACTTACTAATAAACTCTAATTAAGTCGCGTAAATTAACGTTTTGGAAAAAACGCACTTAACTCTGTGGGAAAAAAAATTTAAAAAAAAAAAAAAAAAACGTTTACGGTCTACAAACTTTAACTTCAAAGTGCTCTTGAAAAAAAAATCCGCTCGAAATTTATATCGATAGATTTATTTTTAATGAATTTGCCCGAAGGTTAGTAGTATTTAACGTGCTTGACATTAAACGAAACAAATGTCGAAAAGTGGGGGGAAATCGCTCGACGTCGAGATAAACTCTACGACTTATTTGAAGTGAAAATCGTTTTTCCCAATCGATGTTGCGTCGATTTCGAGTTTACGATAGCCGTCCGTTTCAAATCGAATCGTTTATGCCGTCACCGGCACACAGCCCTGAACGACGAGATTCTCGATTCGTCGACGACCTCGCGTGAGAGATGTAGTGTCGAGTTTCGAGTGGTTTGGCGGGGAGGAGAAAAAAAACACGATTTTCGAACGATACATTCGAGTTTACTCGTCCGTAATCGGAATATTCGGCGCGCCCGTTCGGATCTGTCGCTCCGATAAACCGAACAAAAAACAATAAAAGAGCATTGTGTGGCGCGCGCGCGCGCGCCATAATCAAATGTCTTTGAACGCACGTAAATCGACCGCGTCTGTGAGACGATGATGTCACGAACGATTTTTTTTCCTCTTCGGAGAGCGACGAGATTCTAATTATCACATTCTCGGTGGCGCGTGATTTGGTCAACGACGCTTTCGGCGCGTTGCAAACTTTTCGGACGGAACAACGGCACTCCGTTAATTATTATCACACAGCGCCGCGCCGCGCCGTGGCCAGAGAGGAGCGGGCACGGCCCTCTCATTTGAAATGTTAAACAGCTTGTTGAAGTATGAAAAATATTATCAAAACACACTGTGTAGCTGCAGTGGTGACGAAAGAGTCAGACGAAAAACGACGTTGTACACGCGTGCTTACAGAGTTTTATTAAAATGCACTCGGCAAAGAGTAGAAATAGAAATACGATGTTCGTGAAATCCTTAGAAAACGGAGTGTGAAGTGAGCGGCGGCGGCGGCGGTGGCTTTGGACTGCGGTCATTGTAGTATTCAAATAAAACGGAGTGTTTTTGAATATTCTCTCTTTTGATATATCCGGTCAAATCCGCCAATGTTGTGTGGTAGAAATTTAAATATCGGCGTTGACATCATTAGCAGCTTGTTCCAATAATTTTATTCGAAAAATTACACAACATACTCGTATTATGATGGATGATTTTTTTTTCTTCTCATTTTCAGAGCGGTTAGATAGTGTGTTGAATAAAATATAATGTGCCCACGTCAAACCAAGACCATTTCGGAACCCGACTTCACAAAAAATCTGATTGCAATACGCGCACGTGACCTATAAATAGATTGATCGTGAAAAATACAAATCGCCAAATAAATTGCACCCGCGCGACACCTTATCCGAACGACCCGCGAATGTATCGAGCGTAGAATAATTGTCAACAATGGCAACAATTAACATTCAATTCGAACACGTCACACTTTCCGCTCTCTGAGTGCACTGGCCGGATTTCGTATAGAAATAATATCTAGAAAATGGACGGAACTCGTGACGCCCGCGACGACGACGTATTTTCGTCGTGCACTCGAAGCGAACAAAAAACAAACGTTAAAATCCATAATAATATTATCAAGTCCGTCGCGGCGCGAAGGGTCCTCGAGGAAAATGGGCGACTGTTTCGAGTTTTGAGAGTGTTATTACATGTCGTCGCACTCGGGAATTAAGTATACGCACGTGTACATATTATATATGTATTATATTTGCACGCACGGTTGAATTTTCGCTCGCCCTCTTTATTGGCAGACGGCGTGTTATTATTATTTTCCGATTCGAGACGGTGTTGGAATTCGAGAGAAGAGACTACTTTGTCGCGGGTCAATACTGAATAAAAAAAAAGGTCAACGTTTTGTGTGAGAAAAAAAAAACAAAACATTATTGTGTCTTTGCACACGTCATGTTTTTCGTTATTTTCGCGAGAGAATTCCTCGAAAACTATAATTGGAAAATTCAGAAAAATGGCCTCGTTCAAAGGACTGCGCGTCTTTGTTCGGCGCGCGCCAAAGGACGTGTGCGTGCTGCTGCGCCAGACTTTTTGAGTTTTCCGCATCGCCAATAAAAAAAAAAAAAAACACGTCGTTGAAAACACGTCTCGCGTATTTCTCCGTCCCAACGGAATTCGAAAGTACGCGTTTCATTAGACTTTAATAATAATTATTATTCGGCCGGTTTCGACGAGATTACAGCGTCCGAGTCAAATTTTTTCACGAACGTTGGCGAGATTAAAAAAAAGAAGAACTCCTCGGAGTAACGTTGTCTCAACAGCAAATACATCTTTGTAGTTTATAAATGAAATGTATTACGAAACAGACGATTTATCACACGCCGATTGGCGATTTGCAAACTTGATAATAATCTGCGATGAACCCGTGTGATTGTTGATTTCGCGAACACGTTACGTATTTCGAACGTAATGTAATAATTCGGGGCGTTGGTAAATTAAATTCGTCGTTGAACTATTGAAAATACTCGGCTAATAATGTGACGCGAAACAAAAAGAAATATGAAAATTAACGAAAACAAAAACACGTTAATAATTATTGTTGTTGACACGCGGTTTAAAAAGCTATTACGCGGATTATTGTTTTAACGCGATACGAGTCCGCGCGGTCGTTACACACTACACGCGTCGTCTGCAATTTTCTCTCCGCGGAAACGCGAACTTGGCGAATTCGTAATTCGATAACAGCAGTCGGTCTGATTTACGTTGAAATAATGACGAAATCAAGACTTTCGTATTAAAAACTTTGCGAGCGAGGGGGAAACGATGGCGGAAAAAAAACGCCGCCGCCGCCGCCGCCGCCCGTGCGATCGAGAAGTCGTCTGACTGTTATTCGCGTAATTATAAATGGAAAAAAAAAAAAAAAAACGATAATAATAATAATCGTGTGTTAAATCATTTTTAACGTCGTTGTAATAAATTATACGACGGCGCGGCGTTTCATTGTGCGCGTAATGCGAAATAATAATAAAGTCTGTAACGTTGTCAAAACGCCACGCGTAATGCGGAAAATTAATAATTTTTTTTTTCGTCGTCGTCAAAACCGATGAAACGAGAATGTACTCTAAAACGTTTTATGTTTTTTTACTCGCTTTTTTCATCGATTATAAAAAAAAAAATCACTAGCATTGTGTGTTTATTACGATTTTGTCGAAAAACATAATAATATTCCGTTGGAAAAATCCACAAAACCCCGATGGAAAAATTTGTATCCGAAATAAATGAGTTTTAAAATACATACTTATCTGCGGCAGTAATGTTTTCGATCGATAGAGACGAATGGTAATAAATTGTTGCCGGAAATGAATAATTCTGGACCGAAAAAATGTCGCGTGAGGAAAAAACATTCTTTTTTTTTTGTCGTTTACAAGACGGCGGCGCGGCCATCACATAACGGTCGTCGCGACGTTCAAAATCACTGAAACAATATTATTAGTATTTTACATTCTCTATTTATTTATTAATGTAAACATTTTTTCAACGATATACGTAGTAAAAACACGAACCTTTTACTGCTGTTTTCGATTCACTCGTAAAACGTTGAAAAGTGATTTCCCGGGAACTTTAGGCTTTCGCGGTACGAAATAGCCGACATAGGTTGTTACGTTTGAGTTTACGCGGTAAATCGTTTTTTTTTTCACCCCGAACAAATTCGTCGTACCTATACGCAGTACACACGTCGAATCGAATCCATTCCGTCGTGTCGGACACATAATTCTATTATATCGTTTGAAGCGAGGTTTTTACGAATTAGGTTACGGTTCTCGGTGCTTTGGCAAGTCAAAATTTTCGGTTCCGGTCTATAGTTCGTAGAACGACAAATATTTAGTTCGCACGTTTGGAAATTTGTTTTCTCGTCGTCGGTCGTCGCGAAAACCCAAAGTCGGTCGTCGTATTTGAAAATCGTTAAACCAAAGGTTCGGTCTCTAAAATGTTAAAGTAAAGTTTTCAGCGAGGTTCTCGATGTCTTCGAAAGGTTCTGCGGTCCTGAGCCCGGTTCTTTTCGGTACGGTCACAGTCGGGGGCAGACACCGGGGGGGGGGGAGGTAGTTTCGAGAACCCGGCTGACCCACGGTTTTGATATGGAAGTCAAAGGAAGGAAACGTGATTGCGAGACGATGAAATTTCACTGAAATCGAGAGAGAAAATCAATTGCGGTGCGCTTCGTGGCATTCATAAGCAAACGACGATGTCGAGTTTTTTGACAAAAGATACATTGAGTCAAGGGACATATAAAAAAAATAAATAGGAGAAGCCGGCTGAGCTAGATGACATAGAATTCACCATGGGTGAAGAATTGTAGAGAATTAAAGGAAATCGGACAGCATAAATTCATTTGACAAGGATTCAACCTATTAGACAAGGGCGTGGGCAAGACGAACTCGATTAGGTCATGTTTTCTTTTTTCGTGTTCAAGTTGACTGTAAAAACTAATAGACAGGTGTTTTCAAGGCATTATTATAGTAATTATATTTAAAATCGTGTTAACAATTTTGAGTTTTAACTAATATAAAATTTTAGTCTCGTTATTCGATAGAAACTGTCGAGACTTACTGCGGGAATCTTACAACGAACGAATAAAATAGTTAAAATATTTTGATAGCGATTCAACTAAAAGTTATACATACTTAGTTGAAAAAAAAAGTTCAAAAGTTACAATTAACTATATTCTTAACTACTTAATTAAAATGGTTACCTGGCTAACCTGGCCGGTATACCAAAACTGCGGGTATAATAATTGACACGGCGGGTTTCCGTCCGATAATATTGTTCGTCTGCGGTACGCTATTGTTCGGAATAAAAAAAAAACCAAAAAAATACATATTAATATAAAAAACGATAATTATTACTTGGTAGGTAAGCGTAAAAATAAGCGATCACTCATTGTAGTTTGTATTGTATTGTTTTCAGGGCATTCGAGGGAACGTTGTTGGAAAAAGAAAAAAAAGGTAAGGTTGAATAATTCACTCGATATTCATTCATTCATTCGTTCATTTATTTATTTATTTTTTCATACCAGTACGTCGTGTAAATATCCTATTATAATATTTATATCAGTAAAGGTACGTATAATAATATTATTATTGCAGCGCGGCGGCGGCGGCGGCGACGACGTTGGCGTATAGAACGCGACGGCGACGTAGTCGGCGGTTGTAGTAGTATTTCTTTTGTCGGATTTAGGTGCTCCTCAAAAGAAGGGAAAATATTTAAACGTAAAAATTCAAACGGTTCGCGTAATAATATTAAACGATACGGCGACGGCGCGGCGGCGCGAGTATTCGAGCGCGCAAAGGGAGAATACTGCGAATTTTCCTCGCGTTTGATGTTCGGATTGTCGAACATCGACGTTACAC
This sequence comes from Drepanosiphum platanoidis, assembly GCA_948098885.1. Taxonomy (NCBI): domain Eukaryota; kingdom Metazoa; phylum Arthropoda; class Insecta; order Hemiptera; family Aphididae; genus Drepanosiphum; species Drepanosiphum platanoidis. The sequence continues at coordinate 5,485,797 of OX402535.1, forward strand.
TTTTAGATACTTTTGCGCGCGCGCGCGCCAGTGTGTGCGTATCGCGAAAAGAGAAGTGCATCATTTAAATACTTTGTGAAATTCGCAAATTCCCAAGAAAATACGAATTAACGTCGATTCCCTCCCCCCCCCCACCCCGGAAGACGGTATTTATACACGGCGAAGTATGTGAGGGGTTCTGAATTCGAAACGTTTGGAAATCGCAAATTTCACTCATTTCGAAATATTCGAATGCGATAATACTTATGTTTTCTAATTCGTGTTATTCTTTCGCTTAGAGTGTTGCTCGGAGACCGCAGGTGGGCTTGATAATTTTGAACGTTGCGACATTTTGACCGTATTCCGCCTTTTAATTTCGTATTTTTCGGTACTCGTGATAATATAGACTCGAGATCTTTTTTGATTTTAATATTTCCACGCGATAAGTACGTTTTTAATATATTTTCTTATATATTGTTATGAAACACACTTTTTTTCGTTTGTTTTTTCAAAATAATATTTCGTCGATCAGTTACAACGTGAAATCAGTCTCAATCACGAAACTCATCTGTAAACATTTTGTATTCATTCGTTTACTCATAAAAAATAATAGAATATCATATGTATTAAGTAATATAAGGTACATTTTACCAACCACTCACTATACTAAAGAAGTGGGGAGATATATGTGTATGGTTTTTTTTTAAAAACCAAATTATTCGAAATAGGTTCCAGTCCCTGACCAGGATCAAGTGTAACATTTGTAAAAATATGAAATCGGTAAAGTCTTATCGTCCAATATTAGATCGTCGATCGAGTGGTGTGAGTCTGTCGTCCGCGTTCCGGCTGGAACTGGGTTATCGAGAAACACATATTGATCGGATAGACCGCCGCGGCGTAATATTAACCGACATTAAGTATATTAAACGAGACGACCTGTCTTGGAGCTTTTGCGTCTCGATTCCGATATGAGGGAAATTTACATTTATTATATCGATTAGGTTTTAATTAACTTTGTTTCGATATATTTTGATCGTTATCGCGACGCTCTCGGAACATCAAATAACGTCAGAACTTTGATGTTCGCTAATGGCCAACGGAATATATAATATATATATATATATGTGTATATCGATATATAACACCGAGATGTTTACGACTTTATTGAGGTACGAAACGATACGTTAATTCTTGTTGGTTTTCCTTTTCGAATACGTCATCGAATCTCTTCGATAATGACCAATATACGTATCATGTGGCCCCGTGGTTTTCAACCGGCGGCGCGGCGGCGTGTCTCGACATTATTATTCGAATTAGAAAACCACGTCGTAGTCGACGAACGAACCGACTAAAAACTGCAGAAATCGATCTGAAACGTGTTGATTGTGGTACGACGGGGTTTTAATTTACATATTATTGCGTAATCGTGTAAAAACCGTTTTTAATAAACGTCATATTACACGTGTCTTGAAATCTCGTTGAATTTCACCAAACTATAAATATCGTCGGCCAGTTCGATGAAAAATGCGATTTTCCGTCCATGTAAATTGATTATTTCGAAAACCGATGACTGTAAAAAAAAGAAAAAGAAACGAGGACAAAAGAACATAGATGATTTAAGAAAACACAGAGCTCTGTATGTCTTCGTTTCTGTGAACCGAATGCGGAGTATCACGGTAGGAAAAAAAAGGTTGAAAAGTACTGCTGCTGCAGCACCGGCCGATAAAATATTTCTTCGTCGATCGCTTTTTCTTTTCTTTTCTTTTTTTTTCCCCTTGTTCTCTCGGAAATGCTAGGTTTTAATTCTCGAAACTCAAATATCTCGACGAAGTGAAAAGACTTAGTTGAAATTTCCTCGTATCTCTCTGTCGAGAGAATTTAATATAGATCGCGAAGAACCGTAGTTTTAATAACATATTATAATATTCCAACGGTATAATTAGAAACGAAACATCAAAAAGTTTTTATACAATACGTATTCTCTGTGTGTGTGCGGGCGGGAGAAAAAGTAGTTATTTAATCTCGAGGACAGTGGGGTCGCACGAGTTGCGAGGAGCAAAATTACGCGAGTCTGTTAATTCACTCTATTATAATAGATATTATAACGCGCGGACACGGTACAGTCGTAATAGTCCGTCGGACCAAAAGACAAAAAGCCGTTTCGATTATGTTTTTATCAAGTATTTAAAAAACAAACCGTAAAGATATTACTCGGACGATGTAATAAAAAAAAAATCGAACTGAAATACTCTGGCTATATATTTTAAGAAGACATTGTAGTTTCTCGGAAATAAGTAGTGATGCACATTGATATCGTATTTCGATATCGATATCGGTATCGAACCATTTTACCGATATCGATGTGACTAATTTATAGTTTCTTTTTATTTCTATGTCAATTTTAGGCTTTAAAGTGGATACCAATTTTTAATAAAAAAACAAGTCCATTGTCGCGCGTATCGATATATCGTATATTGATATCGATATCGATATATGTGATTCGATATCGATAATTGAAAACATATCGTTGTGCAACACTAGAAATGAGTAGCTATATTTTCGACCAGAATAGCTGTCCCGGAAAACGGTGGGATTGATCGGACAGCAACGCGACTGCGTTGTTTAAATCACCGACGACGTTTCGAAAACGAGATTCAAAACACGTTTTACATTTATATAAATCCAGCTCCGCTACAGCACAAATCGATGGGAAAAAAATCGCGACCCTAAACCCGATTTATATAATTCCCGAAAACGCGTCGGTTTTCCAACGATTTCCCTGTCGGCCCAGAGGTAAATTTTAGACGCGACGCGCCAGAGTTCACCGAACGGCGAATTATCGCGCGCTTTATATTGTGTTCCGCGTACAATACGCGTATAACTATAATAATAATAATAATTATTTAACTCTCGCGCGCACACAACAGCGTTTTCGCGGTACTTTTTCTCTTTTTTTTTTCACTACCCTCCATTTATTTCGCACAAATTTATTGTCACCGCCGCGCCGCCGCCGAGCGTATATTATATTATATTGTTACGTCGCGGGGCGAGTTTTTTTTTTTACTTTTTTTTAATCTAAAGCGATTTAATTGAATTTTCGCGGTTACTATATTAAAAAAAAAAACATTATATAAAGTGAATTATTTTTCATTTCACGACCGATATCGTGTGTGCAAGCCGAATAATATTATCATCGTTATTATTACGATCGCGTGCGCGCGGAAAAAAAGGAAAAAGAACATTTCCGATCGAATAGAAAAGCGCGCGGCCACGACGTACTTAAGGTCGATAACGATACGCATACGTTTGCGATTGTTTACGCACGCGTAATATAATTATTATATGTATACTCACGACACAACGACGGACGTCGGCATGATGTTCAGCGCGAACGCGGGATTAGCTGGTTTGTTTAAAACACTCGAGCGTTTCGCGTCGACTGTCAGGTGATACGGGCCGCCCCATACGGGTCTAAAATATCTCCGAAGAAGCGTCGTCGTCGTCTTTGGGTCATACACATAATGATATGTGTAAACGTATTCGTCCTCTCGTCGTCGTCGGTGCTGTGAAATTGTATTTTAAAAAAATTAAGTCAACGTAGGTTCAAAAGTTACGCGAGTTCGAGCTCAAGTCTGTGAGCAATACGCGATACCTGTTGAGCGATAAACTTTTGAATTTTCACTGTATTATAGGCGCGTTGTTTTACCGGCCGTGGACGATTCCGTGGCTATTTTGTAGTGTTTTATTTTTTTCACCGTTTACTCCCCGGCCCGGACGCGAAATCGTCTGAAACAAAGTGCAATGTGATTTCAATAGAAAATCGATCGGTCGTTCAAATGTAATTATAATAATTTATAATTTATATTTACGTTCCACTTTGCGTCCACGAATTAACAATTCGATTGTTGTTCATAATAATCATCGACAGGGGTAACTCGAGCTTTTATTTACGTATATAACGATATAAACTTTAAAAATTAATTTAAAAGAATATGAAAACTGCAGAGAGAACAAAATGTAAATATTTTATTTTTAGTAGCTTGCATAGTGTATTATACCACAAGTCTCTTAATATTAATATATTATTGTTGCCTACGTCGTGTGTTTAATATTAGCTTCGTGTTATGAGTTTGAAATCGTGTTGAAATGCAAATTGTATCGATATAAATGTGTACGACAACGATTATTATAATAATATTCGAATTAAATCGAACGTTAAAATGTTATCCTAATGTTTTATAAAAAGCTATGTTGCGCGGCGATAATTGTAATAATAATAATAGGATAAAGCGAACACCGTGTCAGGTCGACACGGCGGGAGTGAAAATCCGAATCCGTTTAAAACAAGTGATTACGTGAGACGTGAAACGTCAAATCGCCGCGTGCTCGAACAAGTCTCCAAGTCTACGCGGGACTTCGTCTGCGCCGCCGCGCCGGATCGAGTGCGATCGATGGCGATCGATTATTGTTATGCCGAAAAAGTATAGAGTTTTCGCGCTCTGATCTCGTCGCAACCGCGTCGCCGAGGGCGCGAGACGGAGAGCGTGCGAACGCGCCGAGGCAAGATTAATCGTGTTGTCGAGAGTATTTTTCCGAGTCTTGAAAACTAATAAATAAATAAGACCCTCCAGCCGCACGTGACGAGTTTTGGATCGCGTCCAAACTGTCAAATGTACCCGTCGCCGCCGCCGTCGCCGCCACCGTGTACCTTAACGCGCGAGGTCTCTTCCGCGAACCCCAAAAACGATAATAATAATATATCAAAAAAACTGTTCGACTAACAATCTGCGTATAAAATATTGTAATCCGCGCTCGCGGCAGTGCGCTAAACGATGGATTTCCCGAAACGATATTGTGTCTGCGCAAGTTCCGTGAGAGCCCGTGAAACGAGACAATTCGAACCGATTCAAATATAATATTATACGAGTGATTATTTTTATTTTTTCCCAGTAAAATAATTTATAAAAAATAATATAATAACGATATTGTAAAAAGAAATCAAACATTGTTTTCCAAAGTGTAATAAGTATATTATAATATAGTGACGGACAACAATATCGAAAATAATTACCGAACAAGTCCACGCGATCTCATGACTATCTTTTCGATTAATTATTATCTATGGCGGCGAAACGTCCGTCGATTGGCAAAATCGCTTTCCTGCGAGTACGGAAACAAAGTCGAAAAAAAAAAAACAATAAAAACCACAAACGTGTAAAAGTCGTTTTAAGGTTTATTTTGTTTTCTTATATATATATATACGTATAATATTATTTGTCTTGCCTCGCGCGCGTTTCTCGGCAAATTTGATTTTTGGGTGGTGAAGCCGAAAAATCAAAATCGAATGAACAGAAATCACTGGATCGTACGGTTTTCGCGCCGTGCGGCAGGAGGACGGATGGAAACGGGGCGGTGGCGAGGCGATATCCAGGACTTTGTGAATTTTTCCGACAATAGAGCAAAACGTTACGACGTATACGCGCGTACGCGCAGCAATAAAAAAACCGGAACCGGAAGAAGCGTTTTAAAGGGCACGTAGAGGTGCGTCACGAATTCGTTCTTATTTTTATTTTTTTTGTCTTTACGTTTGATTATAATATACGTATATAGTTGCCACAACACAGATAGGTACAACCGGGAAATTTCGTTGTATTAATTCGTATGGGTTCGATATGCGTAGATATCGATAGAATATTAGTCAAGTTTAAAATATAACAATAGATTTCGACGTTTAGTAAGTGTTTTTTTCCCTACACGTTTATTTTTATTCGTTTCGATTATAATAATACGCACCGACCAGCCGAGAGAGTATGATAATAATTACGATTAACTTCGGAAAATGTCGGTTTGAATGGGATGTAACCAGGCGTCGTCGTAAACATGACATTTTCTAATAGAAATGAAAAAACTAACATTTTACTCACGATCGATTGTATGTCCTTGGCATTTTCCACGCACGGCATTGTGTTATTCGTCGGGCACTTGAGATTTCTCAAACAAACTGAATCGAATTCGAAAACATACGAATGATTCGGTTATAATCATATCGAAATTTAACTTCGACTGGTCGTGTTATGATTTCAAAATGTCAAAGAATTTTCCGGTCGTACGAAGAAAGGAAAAAAAAATCATAATAATATCGCGCGTCACGCGACGTAATAGTAACTCGTGTCGATTTCAACGGCCGGCGATGAAAAATTACGTTTCCGTCTTGAACGATATCCCGATAAGTCTTTTGGAATATAACGTTTGCGGTTCGTCATTGTCGTCGCCATTAAAGTGTATTAAAATATTATCGATTGCAACTCTGACGGAAATCTAATACAATAATATATTATAATCGCGTCGTATTTGTTTAATACAGTGCAAAAGTCGAAAACGCAATTTGTCCGCGTGATATATTTTAATCCGCGAGCGCGCAAAGTCTTTCTCCCCGCTATATCGTGCGCCGAACTCGCGCGCGAAATATTTGCTCTCTAGACGTTTGGGCAAACACGGAAAATATCGTTTCCGATTTATCGCGCGACGGAGAGAGCTGCGCGTTTCAATCGAATTGATCGCGACGTCGTCGTCGTCACGGCGGCGGCGCGCAGTAAATATATCAGTGCGCGCGATACACATACGATTTATGACGTATAAACGCTCACTTACTCGTGTCGTCGTCGTTCGTCGTCCGATGGATGCGAGGAAATGAAACACTTTTCGTTTCATAAAGTTGGAAATTATAATATCTTTATATTATATATAATTCTACTGCACGCGTGTATGTCACTGAACTCTTCCTAAACGGCCGGACCGATTTGATTTTTTTGTCAACAAATCAGCCCGGCAGATGGTTAAGGGTGGCCCAACGCGAATATTTTTAAAATCTACCGTTTTACATGTACCTACACTGTAACCATAGTGACAATTTGATTATAAATTTTGTTTGCGAATCGTTTTGAATTAAAATATAATATCTACGTGTTTCATAATAATTGTGAAATGTGAAATAAAAAAATATTATCATTATCCTGTTTTTCACGATCAAGTACTTGGATTTTTTTAGTGATTATAGTTAATCGTAGACGCCATAGTTTTCGATTAAAAAATATATACGTGTTTATCATATACTTTTCGCATACTTACAATAAAAGTTAGTTATATTTTATACTAGAAATATATGGCAAAACAACGTTTGCCAGGTCAGCTAGTAGTATATATTAATAATGACGTTATGTTATCGTCGAAACGTTTTTCGCCGCGTTTCGAGTGCCCAATATGTTATTACTAGCGTTTAATACTTTTATTTTTCCAATACGATAAATTTTTCGTCGTGTTCGTCCTGGGAAAACGCCGCGATACGGGTTAAACTCGTCCGGGGTTATATTTTAATTTAAAACGAGAGCGAGCGCGCGCAAATAGGTGTTCGGTTAACCCGCGGCGACAACCACTGCGGTTTACGCAATCGCCTGTTTACGCGATATAATTAATGCCGCGAGTTTTGTCGCCGTAAGAAGACACGTAATATTTGACGGTTTTCGCGGCGGCGGCGGTGGCGGTCGAAACGGACACGGGGAGAACGTCATCCTTCCACTCCTTTTAGAGAGCGTTTTCCGTCAGTTTCCATCCATCCGTTTCCCAGTTGTTAATATTATTTCGTTCGAAACGGCCCGACGACTTTCTGAGAATATTTTTATTTTTTTCTTATAATATTTACGACGCCAAGTCGTTAAATAATATGCATCCGAGTTTTTTAAATAAGCAAAATCGTACGAAAAAAAAAAATTATTTATTTTATTCACCAATACTATTTGGCTCCGTTGCCTTTCGACAAATTATCGCCCCGATTTGGCACCTTTAATGGTGAACTCTACAAACTATTGATTCGATCACAAAAGGAAAAAGAAAATAATAAAACGGTTTCAAACGAGTCTTATGACCAATGTTTATGAATCGATCTCTATGTAATAACGTACAGGATTATCGTTAGATAATAATGCATCTTTGAATTAAATAATAAATCGAAATCTCCAGACATTATAATAAAAATTTCAAACGGATTTTTAGAACGGAAATCAATATTAAAATATGACATGATAATTACCCAATTGTTCTTGGTCAATTAGGACCACCGATTGGAACGCTTTTTCGGTGATACTTGTTTTGATGATACCGATGTGTTCAGCTCTGCCGTTCCGGCCGTACGGCGAGCGACGAAAATCCTTTTCTTTCGAACGTTCCAAAAAAAAAAAATTCAACGATTATTAATGAATTTATAAAATCGCTAAAACTTTGAGGTAAAAAACCGCGTTCGCCGTACATATCGTAATTAAGAAAATGTATTTCAAGGGATAAAAACGCCACCGAAGTAAACCGGAAAAAACTCGAATATGTTTTTGAATAGTCCAATACAAGTGTAATAGTGTATTAAAAGGTCGTTATTGTCTGGAGAAAAACGTCAAGCCCCGCGGTAGTACCCCTCTCGGTTACGCTATTGAATTACTCGACCGATTGAAAAGTTTTATTTTCTTTATTTTTTTATCGAAATCGATAATCTCAATCAAAGTCTATCAGATATTAGCGATAACAAATAAAAGCCCGATTCCATTAGGGGAATCAGTCGCTGCCGCCGTAAGATATATCACGCGGACGACGGTGCAGACGACGACAATCGGAACCGCGTGTCCGGAGTATATTATACCGGATGATTTTACTCCGCGTCGCCGCCGCGCCGGTCGAGGGACGACACAAAGGAAATTATAACCGTGCGGACGACGAGCGTCGAGGAGAGAATAAGTCAGACGTCGTCGTCGTCGGGAGAGACAGGATATGACGGACGGGAGATAATAGGGAAGACGTGTAGGACGTAGACGACGAGACACAAAGAGATTTCAACGGCACAAAGGACTGGAGCAACGGTCAATCGGAGATATTATTATTTTCGTACGATAAAACATCAAATATTTTTATTTTTATATACGCGTACAACGCTCTCGGGGGGTCTGAGCACAATGCGCTCGCATAACAGGTACGTTTATTATTTTAGTTTACTCGTACGAGTATTATATTATGAGGGATGTTTAAAAAAGAAAAGAAAACCTATAGAATTTGTTTTTTCGTATGCAAATATGATTTCAAACATATTTTATGAAATGCGGCTACGATGATTGGTCAGATCGAGAGAATATTTCAATATTGAAAAAATTGATTACTCATTTGGTTTCACGCTTTTTTACTCGGTTATATTGGCATAAAATATGAAACGCGGTCAGACGTTGAATTAAACTAGGGGCACGTATAGATTTTAATGTTTTTTGTTATCGAGTTTTTAACTAGTATAAATAATCGGTCGTGTTTTAGAGTCTTTGGCAGGAAATTGATCGGCGGTACTTTGATTGTTCAATCAAAATGACGTCCTCCACGTCCTCGACAGAGTGTTTCCAAAAATCGAGACGAAAAAAGGACGAAAACGACCGAAACTCGGAACACCTGTTTTCGATCGGAACGAATTTTCGTCGGTTTACAAATGTGAAATGTGACCAATCGTCATTCAAAGTCCTTAGTAGTCTCGTTCGATTTGTTTTGCTCTGCGGCGGCCCGAGAAATTCGAGACGCGCTCGCCACTGTTGTACGTATTATCATCGTCTACGTCGGTTTTCGTCCTCGTGCACACTTAAATTGAGACGTTATCGTACGGCGGAGTTCTTGAATGTCGCGGGGCCGCCGTATCCGTTTTATTGTCATATCGTTATCCCGCTGCAGCAGACACCGCGTCGGACACCGGATACGCGCGTAATATTTTCATTACGATTATCTTCATCGCCGATCGGATGTTGTTGGCGCTACTCCCCGGCGGGGATCGCTTTACTGCGACCCGTGTTTCCACGTCGAATCGAATTAATTGACAGGACACCGCGAAATATATATAATATTGTATTACCATATCATTATTAATACGCACACGTACGGTCGTCGACGTCACGTCACGCGAGCGCGGACCTGCTGTGCAACGTCGTTCCGGACGACGATATTACGGCGGGTCCAGAGTTCACAAACGGTCGTCGGCCAAGACTATTTCGGATTACGCAGCGAGAAACACTATATAATATAGAGAGCGGTTTTACGACGAGATTTTCGTTCTTCTTTTCTTTTTCTCAATTATTACCAGACGCGTTTCCGTCCGTTTTCCGATAAGAGCGTTTATCTACTCGGGTGTACACGTAGGTAGTGCTTTCCAGAGGTAGTTTTTCGGAAACACTGCGAAAACGTTTGACGAGACAAAGACGTTATATTACGGGAAACGTTTCGTGACGAAAATACGTCGAACTCATAGCCCGAGTATTGATAATTATTATGAAAAACTAATAATAATCGAGCCCGGATTAGATAATGGGGAACGGCCCAAAATGATTCGGGGTGTTTGTTTTTTTAATAGGAACCTGTATACGCGCACGAGTATGCCGGGACGCGAAATCGTTCAATCATCGGTCGGATCTCGTACCTCGCGTGATATTATAATTTTATACCGCGCGGGACGTCACGTATAAACGCGTATCGTTGTATTCCTGGGGGGGGGGGGGGGCGGGAGCGGAGAAGGATCGAGCTTGATACGGCGGGATTTAATTATATCATGTCACACCCGGTGCGCGCTGAATCGGGGCTCCGGGACGTGACGTGATTCGAACGCGACGACCGGCCGTGTGTGTAAGGATTTTAAAAACAACCGAATTAGACATCCGGCTGCGGTGGCGGTTTATGAAAGCGTGATTAATGGATAACAAGCGCGCGCGGGGCAAGGAAGAGAGGAAAGGAGAGAGGCGAGGAAGAAAGGACGACGACGATGATGATAATAATAATAATAACAATATGTAGTAAACACACGTGTGCGAGTACCTTTTTACGACGTTTACGAGCGCGTTCGGCCTTTCGTCCGTTGCGCCGCCCACCCGCATCGCACTGCGCCGCGGCTCTGATTTTCCCCCGGATCGCGCACATCTCCAGGCTTCCGTGTACCTCTGAAACATAGTTTATACTTTGAAATCAACAGAAATTGAAAAAAAAAAACAAACGCTTAACCCGTTGAAAAAACGAGAAATTCCGCGAGCGTATCAATACGTTATTTTATACACTTTTGTGCGTTCGTACGTCATAGTAAGCTGTTTTCAATTCGTTGTTAGACCGACTGTTTTACAAGGTTTAGTTTCAAAACGTTTTCAACGTCGTCGTTTAATTATTTATAGTTGAGAAATCATTTAAAACGAGACTAGCACAAATAGTTTGACCACGTGTTCCAAATGGAATAAAAGTATGTTCGTAATTATTTCTAATTATGTTTTAACATCTATATTTCTATCGTGTTTATTATTTTCTACGTTATTATCGTTATTAGAATTTAGATCTCGATGGTATTCGGTTTGTTTCCAAACAGTCAAAAACGAAACTTTATCGACTATAAACACACACATATAGAGAGGGGCACGACGCAAAATAAACGTATAATTTTAATTTATTTTTATTTTGTTTTTTTGCACGTCGATTTTTATAATGTTACTTTTTATTTTATATTTTTAATGCCCTTTTACATTTGTTGTTGATTTTAGTGTATTTGTAATTTTTTTTTAAACGAAACATATTTATAGTTTTTGTTCGTTCGTTTTAAACTTTCGAATTAAAATGAAATCTGATATAAATAAAACACTCGCTTGTGGAGTACTGTAAATATAAGGCCATTTCGTCGAACAAATATTGTACACATTATTTCAAAACAGTTTTTAAATAATTAATGAATGGTTTAAAAAAAAAAAAAAATGTAAATAAAAAAAACTATTGTACTGCGAAAACCATGTCGAAATATAGCGAAATGAAACGGTTATTATATTAAAATATATACGGACGACAAAAAGTCGTGTCGACAATAAAAATAATTTCTTATAAAAACGTTCAAATCCACTTACAAAATCATTCCGTTTGGTTTTTGAGCTGCAATGTCGTTTTTACTGTAACGTCGATTTCGATGGTCCATAAATTATCTACTTCTATTTTGATGGCTGATTTTGAACAATCAAATCTTGTTGAAATTTCATAAAAACACGAAAATCTGTAAACTTTTTGTAGCTGACCCCGTCCCCCCGATCAACCGTCAACCGTAAATCGTCCGCGTTTTTTATCTCAACCGTAACCAGAAAAACGTAATAAAATAAACGATTGATTCATATAATTATTACGATATGCAACATGCGAATTGTTTCTATTTTTCTGTCCTCTGATAAAACGTTCTTTTTTCCATTTTTATATTGTTATTCCTTTTTCATCCTGCGACGACACGTCGGTCATCTCCTGTAGGTGCTGCCGTCGATTATAGAAAAATTCGCTGTTTCTATTCACCGCCGTACGGTTTGGGACGCCGTGTTTTCGTCGAGAGGATTTATTTTATAACAACGTTATAACGTTTGTGTTCTTTATCGTACGGCGGCGGCTGATCGTTCGTATAGGTCGTTTCGCAAACACGCGCGAGTAGATTTATATCATACGCACGAATAATATATATGTAAATCGAGCGGGTTGTGTAATAGTATAAATATATACGTATATATGATATATAATGGTTTTACAATGACGTCATTTTTTCGTTTCGTTTCCTTCCGTTTGGTTTTTTATTTTCGACGATAATTTTTTCGGAATAGAAAATGTCTGTAGTACGAATTTTTCGCAGGTCGAAATTGTAATAGCTTCCTGTCGTTTTTAGAAACCGGTTATCCGGATTATAATGTGTACTTTGAACTTGTGATTTTTCGATGTTCCTTATTGTGGTGCTCTGAAAATGTTGACGAACAACCGTGTGGAAAAAATCCGCGACGGTGAGACAATAATAATTATTCTTTGGCCGTTGTCTGAAGTTTATATTTCGTTTATTTATTTTCTATTTAAAACCTTTTATAATCCCGTCCGACTTTGATATTTACGAGACGGAGGAATTAATCGTTGTCGGGCACAGCGTTCGACGTACAAAGAGCGCGCGTGTGTACGTGTGTGGAAACATTTCGCGAAAAGTTCGATGTCGGAGAACAGCGGTAACGAAATTCTCGCCGGGAACCGCGTAGGGACGATATGCGGCCAGACGGAAAAATAATAAAACGGCGTCTGGCGAAAACACGACGAAGACGATTTGTTTGGTTTTTATTTTTTTTATTTCGAGCATTCAGATCCAATAACGATCGTACGTAACGACGACGTACTGCGCGCGATCGTACAAAAGACTACGGTCGATTGTTTTATCGTATCGGAGAGGAGTAGTCTCGACGATCGAAACTAATAAATACCGCGGGGGAGGGAAAAATGATCTTTCAAAGTATTACCACGCCGACAACGTGCATTGTCCGTATTGAATAATATAGACTCGTCCGCTGTTATAGCGAACTCGTCCGAGACCGAGTACCATACCCGAAATCGCCCAGTGAATGTTTAATAACGCTCAACGGACGAGACGGTTCGTTGAAATCGGGTCTCTTAAACCAGTGGTGCGCAACCTGGGGGTCGCGAGCCCCGAGGGGGTCGTGAAATTTTATCAAGGGGGTGCGCCAATTATTTAACTCAAAACGAAAAAGTTATATATTTTAAAATTATACCGCCGACGGCCGCGTGTAAATCGTAATAATATTATGTCATATCTTGATTTAGCGATAGCGAGTAATATTGTGCCAGTATAAATGAGTCGTTTTTAAAATCGGTAATTCAATTTGATCTCACGATTATTATGTCGTAATTAGTCGTGTACGAGTCGTCGAGTTAATCGTATCGATTGTATAATTTGTAATCATCATTTGTGTTGTTTTAAACTGATATTTTTAAAATATATTATAGACTTATACATCGATATGGATACGTTTTTAAAATATAAAAATTGCATAAAATTAACGATTTGATTTGTACGAATAAAACGTTTGTTTTACATTAAAACCATCGAGTAAGTATATAATATCATACGTACACTTACTCAATGTTGGTAGGAGGAGGGTCGTATCATGAGAATAAATAATTTAGGGGAGGTCGTGGATCGAAAAAGGTCTCGCGCCACCGTCTTGAACGGTACAATCTTCGCGACGCGTTCTTGATTAACCAGCCGTGATAATCGCCGCGCTCGACATCGACGTCTATTATCGCAGTAACGACCGCGGCACATTTATCATCGATCGCGTTATCATGAGTCGTCGCATAACAATAATCATATTCTGTTGTAATATCGGCGGTTTCGAGCGCGAATTAAAAATGAATGACGTCATAACATATATTATCGGTAGATACTTGTAATTTATTCTTTATTTTAAATCGTTGTCTCCGAGAGGTACAATTAATAATACTATTGGCACGGTTACAATCGCGAGGAGCAGTGGCGCCGATTGGGAGAAACTACTGGGGTAGCAAATCGTTCCAGAAAAAAAAACCTCCCGAAATAAATGAATCACATTTTTAATCGAAAATGGAACAGTGTACCTATTTTAAAACTTTTAAGTAATTCGTTTTTACTGGTAATTGTGTAGGTACTGGTTTATAGATAAATAATTGATGATTATAATAAAACGAAATAAAAAAAAATTAATAAAACAATTTGATTTGATCGTTTAACAGATATTTTTGAAATGAGTTTCATGGAGATGTTTACGAATTATTTTTACGACAGCAAAGACAGGTTATACTCGTATCTATTATATCATTATATTCGTGATTAGTAGGGCTCGGATTTTGTAGCAAATGCTACTTTTAAGGGGAGTGTGATGGAAAGATAATTCGTATTATATAATTACGTTTTGAATCGTTCTGATTTCAATGAGTTTGGTCCTTTTTTATTAAATTTAACTTATTTCAATGTATAATATTATACTTGGACTATATTATTATTACCAGAAATGATAAAACCAGTGAAAAATGTACGACTGATAAAATAACTATCGTTATTGTGCCGAAATTGAATGTGGAACAGTATGATTTAAATGATTTAGTTTATATGAAATATACACCGATTACATAGGTTGATGTGGAAAGGTCTTTTTCTACGTATAAAAATATATTAGCACCCGATAGAATGAGTTTTAATGAAAGTAACTTGACCAAATAATAATATATGGTCGTAAATTCATTTTTTTTTAATATTTAATTTAATGTGTAATTGAAATTTGTTTTTTGGAATATTAAATTTAATAAATGATTTTTTTTTTGGCTACTTAAAATGCTTTTTTAAGGATTTATTTTGCTACAAAATCCGAGCCCTAGTAATTATAGGTACCTATACTAATAACCGAGCTGTTGGATTGTTTTACGCGTTTTTGGGGCAAAAACCACGATTTTTATAAAACGGGGAAGGAAAAATATGATTCGGCGCCTATTACTACTCACTACTACCTATCCATAGACTGTAAATAAATAAAATAGGTACTACTTACGGCTTGTCGGCGGGTCGCTGTTGAGGTTCGGGCGTTCGAATCGGCTTGTGTGTAATAAAGTAAGTCGTAGATATATTATAAAAGTCACTGGATAAAAAGTTTTCATTAAAAACGATTGAAATCGAAAGAGAAAAAAAAAACACAAAAGTCACGATTAAAAGTTTGATTAGTCGCGTCGACGAGAGATAAATACGTATAATAACGTTATTGACTATTACGGAGCAAATGAAAAAGAAAAAAAAAAACCGAAATCCGAGACGAACTACACGAACCGCCCGTCGGCACAAGACTGATCGTCTGCACAATGCACTGGTAAGCAGCTGCACTTTTGGGCGTCACTCGATCGGTTATCGGTTCGGTTGCGCGCGCGCGCCTCAGCTGTTCATTGGTCGGGTGGCGCGCGCAGACTATAAACAAGTTCATCGATGACGTCAACTTTCACGTTTGTTCCGCAAATTTCACGCAAACACACTCGTAATTATTATTATTATTACTATTACTATTGTTACATAATTATGTAATCGTAACGAACTGTCTTACGTCATAATAATCACATACCTATTGATCTGTTCGATTGTCTTGCGCAAAAATCACGATTTTTTCTATAGAGTGGCAAATTATGACTTTGTTAACGGTCGCTGCACTTCGCCACCCCCTTTTCGAATGAAACTGCAATTATCTATATATGTATATAAAAAATGGAGACAAAAAATTCGAAATTGCAACTGATGAGAACGGCTGGGCCGATTTGGCTCAAATTTTTTTTAAATGATAGAGAATGTCGGGGAGCGGGTTTATAGCATAAATTATGGACCTAACTCCTGTGAGTTAGAGATTTAGAGACAAAAACTGAGTTACACCAGTGGCGCCCTCTAGCAGATAAAAATAAAAATATAAATATAATATAAATAATAATACAAATATCGATAATAGCAGGGCTAGAAATCGATTAATATCGATAAAAATCGAAAAAAAATATATATTTTTATATTCTGGTTGATATACATTTTTTATTATAGACACTTAGAACTTTAGAGTAAACAAATATAATAGTTGGCACATTATTCATTTTATTTTGAAACATTATCGTTTCATAGACTAGAAAAATTCGCCTAGCCGGAATCGCTGGAGTTTTGAGTATGAAATTTGGTCAGCAGTTTCGTTTTATATAGTGGGGACCCCTTGGGAAAGGATTTTCCGAAATTCGACCCCTAAGGGGGGTAAAAAGGGTAAAAATGAAAAAAATAAAAAGTTGCACACGGGCGAAGCCGGGTTATTCAGCTAGTTAATAATAAATATGCCGGTCGTTATAACTTTCAGAGCAATTATGATGTCTGTGGAATGACATTTTTATCGCGTAAAATCGCACAGTCACAAGGTGATAATAATATCTCGTAATGTATATTTTATTTCGCCGTCGTTTCTGACTATAATACGTAATTTTATCGACAACCTTATAAAGGTGATATTCGAAAACGTTGTTTCGGAAAAGCGCAACGACGAAATCATGGACGTACAAGTGTAGGGTACTCGACTCGTCAAACAAAATCGGTACTCATCATACGGTTGTAATTCGCAAAGTTTCAATATAAATCGTACTCGTTCGGTGTGTTGAAAATCAATTGAAAAAATCAAAAAAATAATAATAGTCACGCGTGTACCGCATAGTCGATTACGGTCTATCTAAATTATTATGTAAAACAAGATGGCAAAAAAAAAACCGCACATGATCGACGTGTTGTTCAAACGACTAGCTGCTTTTTCGCGATATTTTTTTAGAATACCTGTAAAACGTGTACGCCGTATACTCGGACTCGTTGACTTTGAATTAAATCGAGTAAATGTCTCCGAAAATAATGTACGTGTATATATAATATGTATATACGTATTTCAATATTATTATCGGATTATCCAATCGAATATTTGCAAACTCGTCTCGGGCGAAACACGACCCCACTCCAACGAAGCGTGCACAAAGAACGCGCGCGCGCGCGCGTACAAAAGATAAAACACTCGTAATAATCGTCCGACGACGTACACGTTGTAACGCGAACGTGGTATTCAGGTGGCATTCGATTACCATAGTGAACTGGCAAACACTCGAACGGTTTTTGGAATTCGCCGAGATTCGACGAGAGCCGAGTGAAATATTAACGCCTCGCGTAGAAAAAAGATAAAAAAAAAAAAAAAAGGGAAAAGCAAAGTTATCAAAAATCCACGCGGTTTTGGATAATATAAAGCTGCAAAACCTATTACGACGGCGCGCGGCGGTGTATGTATATTGTGTTATTAGTTTGGCGAGAGACGAAAAAACACGAGGGATTGGTTATAAATAATTACGTTTTCTCGTAACCGAAACTTCTCTATTGTCGCCGCGCGACTACTTGAGAGATTCGATTTAATTAAACCGCACGACGTCGACGTCGCGCGTATTTTGCCGAAAATATTAAACCTCAGCTCCGCGGCGAAAATCCGCCGGGTTATTATATTTTATTTACGTTTTATCTGCGCGCGCCGCGAAAGACTACTTTGTATGTGTGCGACGCCGCGCGGGGATACATAATAATAATATCATACCGTATTTTCCCGGGACGGCGTCGTCGTCGTCGTCGTCGTCGATTTTCCTCGCCAGCAGAGTTTCCTTTTTTTCGCGACGACGTGTTTTAATCGTGGCAATCGAGAGACGGGAGCGGCACTTCCGCCACAACGACGTCTGGCCCGCGTCAGATCGGAACCGATATTAATACGTAATAATAATAATAATACGTTTTATGCGAAATGGAGATTGACGTTTTCCACGTCTTTCACGTCTGACGGTCTCGGGCACGCGTCGCGCGCGTATCCGTCCGACGATGATTCGTCTGCAATAGCGTTTTGATTTATGAAAATTCATTACGAATATAAACAACGTATCGAACGATTTCAAACTCTTTCTGATGTGTAGGTAGTTTTCAAAATTTTACTACCCGAGCAGCCTCGATCGGCAAACGTTTCCGAGACGGACACTGGAAATGACCGGTTTTGGAATCGGAAATTCGGGTACCTGACTCCTCGTCGATTTCCGCCTTATTTAAAAAGGAACACTCGATAAAATCGAAACCGAACACATGCTTTAACGATTAATAATCAAAGTGCAACGTTTTGTTGTTTGTCGGTAAAAAAAATAATAATAAAAATACACACCGACGACGACGTGTGCGCACAATCAATACGTGAATAATAAATAAATCGTTAAAAAGAGGGAAAGAAGTTTTCGATTTTTCTCGAGATGGAAATTTTCCTATTTTTGAACACAAGTGTCGTCACACCGAAGCCGAAACGAGTTCTATACGGTCTCTGTTTTGAATATTGTTTTTTAAACCGCTGTAAAATTGATTTCAAACGAGCACGACGAAATATTATAATTTCATACGTACACGCGGATCCAATAGGATTGTCCACGTGAACTTTTTAGATTAAAATAATAATAATAATAATAATAATAATAATAACAATTGTTAATGAACCCGAGAACGTAAAGGTGCGCGATACAAAAATTATGACGGGTTTGAAAATAAATAATGATATGTAAATTTAATTCGAAATAATAAAATGTAAATTAGAAATTCGAGGTATGTATAAATATGATGACTTTGCGCCGATTCTAGTCCCGACGAATAATGTATTTTCGTCTTTTGTTCAATTAGCACGATCGGCACGTGTATCGTTGTTATCATATATTTACATAAATAAAATTACGCGCGTGTTACTATTATGACAATCGTCGCCTAGACGTCATCGTTTGACAATTCGGTGCTGATTGTAATACGGTAATGCGATTTATTGTCATCTCGCCGCCATGTTACTCGCGTGATTTTAATGAATCGACGAGTCCTTATTATTGTCTTTTTGTGGATTTTTTTTTTTGTATTATCTTATTCGGTCGAAGCGTTGCCGGGTGTTTTACGATTATGTGTTTTCGGACGTTTCAAATAGGTGTATTGAAAAGAAATATTTCCATCTAACACGTCGATTTCGACGATTTCCATCGATTTACTCGCTTGTCTAATTTTCGAAACGGACCGTATTCACGCCGCCGCCGTTTGGTCGAAATATTAATATTGAGATAATGCAATAATTACTACTAAAATACCTTGCGCGTTTTCAATATTATTCGTCCGATGCAGAGTGCACAATACCTGCGGAGTATAGTTTTTTCGACCTTTTAGCGCATTTTTTGAAATGACGTATACTACGTTTTCGTAAAACGTTTTTTTTTTTCATAGAGTATACTATTACTGTATGGATTTAATGCACACTGCCCGAAATCTATCGCGTTAAAAGACGTTTACCGACCGCTGCGGCGAGCAGATTTTTCGGCAGAGACACTATATGATCGATTCGAATGAAGCTTTCGTTAGAAATAGACATCGATTCGTCAAACCGTGGGGCCCATAGTGACTATAACCTCCTAACCGAAGCAGAGTCTGATTTGTAGATACATTTTCAAAACGACGCCTGACGAAACCTTTCCATTCGCACGCGGAGACGCAAAATAAACCCTAAACTAATCAAACTAGAGGCGATGTGAGTGAATTCTTCGAGCGGCGTATGGGGGAGTTCGAGAACCATTTTTGGAAGCCGTGAGTTGCCCCCCCCCTTCGATTCTCGCCCACGCATTCCAAACTGTTGACCCGAATCCGCGAGCTATCACAATAGACCTCCGGCCGTCGTCGGATCGAGTGGCGGCTGCGACCTTTTCGTAATGTCCGTTTGCTCGAATCGACTACTGGCGGCGGGGAGGATCACGTCTCGGCAACGGTTATACGCACACGAACGGTATAATAGTCGTCGTATCGTTTATTACCGCACGTCCGCACGTCATATTCTTCTAAAACGGTTTTCGTTCCCATTACCACAACTATATACTATACCTACCTATTCCTACAATTATTACTATTATTATTATTATTGCCGACTATTATTACCAAATATACGGGGCCATCTAGTACGTATTATTATTATTATTATTATTACTATAAAACGTACGCGGAGAACTTTCAATTCAAAACGTGAATTTCATATTATTATTACGGCGGCGGCGCGGTCTATCCGTTCTACACGTCTTGATTTTCACGTTACGGCGCGCGCGCGGTCTTCGGATCGTTAAAAAAAAACGATTTTTCCATCTAGATACGATTTGAATTCTGTAATTCTATAATTATTATCGATGAATTTAACAGTTATGATTATTATAGCGATAAAAGTAATACAAACACAACACTTATAATATACGCGCCGCCGCCGCCGTCAAAATATTATAATGACGCAATTGGAAAATTCAATATTTCTTCGCTAAAACAATACCGTTGTCATGACATTTTTCGAAAAGTTTTACCATTGTTATTGTTTTTTTTTATTCATACCGATTCGCGTCCGTTTGTCCACGTGGGCGAAGGTTTCAGTCAGACTCTTTAGAAGGGGCCCACACATTTTTTTCAACTAAACCTTACATTTAAACGGGCATTACCCCAATTATTGGTCCAAAAACGGATGAAAATATAATCGAATTTCAAAACTACTTAAGATTTTCCCCCGATGTCCATCGATTACAAGAGCACGTCAATCTCGGTAATACAGAAAGCGCCCGCGATGCTCCTGACTGAATCTTCGGGACAACGATCTTGACAAGGGAGAAAACTGTTAAATAATTCGAAAACAAAACAACGGCCTTCGACCGTCGCTGTGTGGTATATTTTCGATGCGAATCGTTATTTGACGCGTTTCCCAACACGATATATACGAGTATATATATGTAATAACTCGTTAAAAATCGTCGTCGTCGGGAAAATATTCGCCGAAGAAAACAATAAGTAATCGTTTTGTTTCCCAAACGTTTAGCAGTTAAACTGTCCGCGCGTTCCATTAATAATAATAATAATATTGTCCACGTGCGAAAATAGACGATTCTTGTTTATCGCGCCGTTGAAAAATAACGGCTGAAAACTTTGTGCAAGACCCTAATAATAACACGTTCGGGGGGGCGGTATTGCCGCGGTGGAACTGCTGTTTATCACAAAATAACTTTGCGTTTTTTTTTTTTCTTTCACTCTTTTTATCGCGCTCCTCTCGTCCCGCACACGGACGTTTGGAAAATTAAAAAACTTACATTACAAGCGTGTTCGAACACCTAAGTGCGTGCCATTTGAAAAGTTCCGAAGATTTTTTTTCGTTTTTTCTAAATATTTCACATTACTTAGCTCGCACACGTCCGGAATATTTATTTATCTGGCTTTTTAATAGCCGCCGCCGTGCCGAGTGAAAATAATATTACTTTTTATCATCGCCGCGAACGACCGACCTGCTGCTTTTTCATCGCGGCTGAAAAATTATAATTAATTTTCCGTTACGAATATTTTAAACGGACCCGTCACGTGAATAAATTCTGCGTTACGGTTTTAAACGACAACGACGACGAACACAGGACGAGCGTATGAATAAAATAACGTTTGAATAATTTTAATGCATTTTTAAGTCTGCCGCGCGCGAAACGTCAAACTATTTGTTTTCGGCGGGCAAATTGTTAAGAGAACTTCTGGGAAATGACGGCGAAATGAT
Source organism: Drepanosiphum platanoidis (assembly GCA_948098885.1). Taxonomy (NCBI): domain Eukaryota; kingdom Metazoa; phylum Arthropoda; class Insecta; order Hemiptera; family Aphididae; genus Drepanosiphum; species Drepanosiphum platanoidis. The sequence continues at coordinate 5,507,792 of OX402535.1, forward strand.
AATAAAAAAAAAAAAAAACAAAACAAGTTAAGCGCGTCATCTTTTCGGTAAACGACTCCGCGCAATCGATCGTATATTATACACGTCTGACAAGACGACAGACGGAAAATTCGCCCGTATTGTTCTCGTAAACGACAGACGCGTATAAAAATAGTCGGTCGATTTTTCGGTCAGCGCGTCAAGTCGAAATAAAATAATATTATGTAAATTTAAATAATTCGACGTTGCCGTGATGGCGACGAATTGGCTGACGTGCATAAACGACCAGTCATTGTTGTAATAATAATCAAAATATCAGCAAAGAAAATAATAATATTGAAAAGTATAAAACTTAATATTATAATAATATGAGCTCACTGTTATTTTTCTGGAAAACATCCGGATTCGAACACACGGAACAGTGTTAATCCAAAAGTATTTTAATTCAATTATTCTTTTAATTGCTGTTAAAAAGTTTAGGCTAGAGGAAAAGTGTCACGACTCGGCTGCAAAAAGTAGCTTGTAAATATATAATATTTTTTTTCATTTTTACTCGAGTTGATTGAAAGTTTTGAGTTTTCTTAGGGTTTTTTTTTTTTCCGCACAAAATGTCAATAAAATAGTTTTGATAGGAGAAAGAATTATACCTTGACGTTTTATACAAAGTATATAATTTTTTTTTTTTACCCAAGAGAAAATATCGAAAAATCTCTCGTCGCGATATTGTTATTAATTATAGCGTTTGAATTTCACGTTCGAAACACTCTGAATGGGGGGGACTCGCCGACATTTTTATTTTAATTTTTTTTTGTCTCTAAAAATCTAATTAGAAAAAATCATTTTAAACTTTCGACTTTGAGTAGTTGATAATATTTCACGTCGAAATCAGATTTTTACGAAACCCTGACTAGTCACTGATGTGCACGAGCTCGGCGGGGGAGAGTGGTCGAACAAAAGATTTCTCGCAGTAGACTAGACGCGCGCGGCGACGAAGACGGCGACGGATCGTTGAGCCAACAGCACTCGTCCGAACGAATAGTAGTGGTGCTGCTGTCCAAAGAAGACAGCACGGGATAGAGCGATTTAGCGAACGGTGCGAGACGTACTTACGAGAAGTAAAATTAACGATTATTAGGGCCGCTAGGAGAGTTTAGGATTTTGCATTTTTCTTCATCCGGAGCAGAGAAATACGGGATGTGTACATTTATGAACATAAACGACATGTGATTTATAATGTCATTATTGAGTGGATTATGTTTTTGATTTTTATAGCATTTTTTTATTCTTACGTTTGAATTAAAATCCGAGTGGATTTTTTCTTCTTCCCGTCAGAAAATATTTCTTATTTTTTGAGCGGTACCCACTCATAGTGACGTGATGGTTACGAATCGTAAATTCATATACGATTCGACGAAAACAATAGGACATGAACAGTATAAATATTTTTAAAATTTAGACAGTTTCGTTGCCATAACGTCGATCGATATTTGATATAAATAAGAAAATATTTTAAAAAATATTTCAGGTATAATATTTACGATGTTAGAAAAAAAAGCAGTTTAATAAAAAATAGTTGTCGAGTATAATATTTCGATTAGGTCTATTTTTATTTCCGAGTGATTTTAAGTTTTTCAATCGACAAGGTCGTCGAAAGTATAATTAATTGAAACGGAGCGCTGCTTTTACAAATTTATCGGTCGTTTTAATTTCACGATTCGCAGTTTTCGAGCCGATTCGCACGACGACGACGTATTATTATATAAGTAGTATAATACACCTACTATTTGTAGCGCATACGTTACGCGCGTATTATAAATATTATTAATTATCGTTATAAAATCTGAGAATGGATGCCGAACGGATAGTGTCGCGCGATATTATGATAATGTGCGTTTGTTTGCGCGGAAAACACATTCAAGGTGGCCAAAACGTTAAGAATATTTCATGTAGAAAACCCAATCGTTTGGAAATTGAATTAGGACGTCGGCGGCGCTTCAGTATTTTATCGAAATCGTAAAATCGTCGTACTCGTTACGTTGTATGAAAAAATATATTATAAGTAGGTCGCATCATTCGGGAACGTTTAAACCGTGAGAGATCGTACGATATTCCGCGTCGTTTTGTCGCTCGGAAAGCGTCTCGGTAAAATAACAAAATAATAACGGCCGCGGACGGTTTAGACTGTGTCCCGGACGAACATTAATTACTTTTAAATAGTGTTGTTCGATTCGATTGAATATTATAAAATAAAATGAAAAAACGCACGACAACGTGATTTTTACCGATATTTATCGGTTGGCGTGTACGGCGTACAAAAGTGAGCTCGAAATTGTGTGTTTTTATTTTTTTAAATATCGTGTCGGTATATTATGGAACAAATTTTTCGCTCGAAAAGCGCAATTCTAAAACACTTCTGGGTAGAAATGCAATTACCATGTGAATCCACTGCCCGTAATTTATGTGTCAAAACAATTAAATATTATGCGAAAAATCGACCGCGCGCATATTTTTTTAATTGATTATTTCATAATAAAAAAAAAAAAAAAAAGAGAGAATTATTTGATCAATTATTTTACATCATTATGGCATATTATGACCGGCGGCGATGTGAGAACAACGATTTATTCGAGTGAAAATTGCACGCAAAAATAACGGAGTTGGAAAAAAAATTTAAAAACTTACATGCGAACATATAATAACATCTGTTCCCCGCTGCGAATTGGAAACCGGAACAATTGCGCGATTTCGACACAATAAAACAACGAAATAATAACGTGTAGATTATGTGATTTACCTGCTTCGGGTAATAATTCGTTTGCATCTCGCCCGACACACGAAATTGATTAGATACGACAATATTGAATTGAGATATTTGACGTTTTTAAAACTGACGAAATCGATATTGGCTTCGGCTTGATAATAAATTATTCAAACAAACAAATACTACCTGAGCGTGCTACGGCGAAAATATAAACAAAACATTTCCAACGACGTGATGACGATTCGAACGAGACTGAAACGATAGACACTATAATTAGAGAAAAATATAAACTTTATGACCGTTGCGATTAAAAAAAAAAAGAAAAGAAATAACTTTTTACACGTTGTTATACTATGGTTGAATGTGTTCTTTGAATCGAATGTCGTCTCACAATATTGTTTTTTTTTTGTTTTCGCTTCAACAATGAACAACACTTGTAACACTTAAATACCGAGCAAAATTTCCGATATATAAATTTCCGATCCGTCCAAATAAAAACAAAGACGAGGAGAGCGATTTGTCATCGAATGTCCTGCAAATTCCTGTATCGCTCCCGATGAAAAATTAATCATTTTATTTCCAACGTCGTTTTTATTACCGATAAAGCTACTCAAATGAGTTTCTCGGGAGAGCAGAGTAAATCTATATTTAATTTCCGGTCGATTACGTTATGTCGAAACATAAAACATTTGCAGGGTCCCGTTGGCTGCTTTAAAAAAAAAAAAATAAAAACGTTCGCCTTGTGCAGACAAAACAAATAAATAAAACACACTGTAAAACCAATACACCTCCTAATCCTGCTTACTCCTACGGAATCCAAAGCAACGTACCTTATTACGGCCATCGTGAATAGATTAAATATTTTTATTGCTATAAACGGATAAATTGGACGTCGCCCAACGTCGAACGTTGTTTTTAAAACAACGAGTTGTAATTCGAATCGCCCGCGCGCGCCGCGTCATAGGCGTGTAGACCCACCGGGAGAGGAAGGACAAGGGCGACTGAAAAAAAATAAAAAAAAATAATCTACATAGACAACTATAGCTTGTTTTGTTTAATTCGTTAACGTCTAAACGCCCGCGCGCTTTAGTCGTTGGCTCGTTCCTGCGTCGACAATAATAATAATAATAATAAAACTGAATATTATTGGCACACTCCGGGGGGGGGGGGGGGGCGAAACGGCTCTCTGCGAGCGACGGTGGGGCCCGGGGACCCTTTTCAATATTGTCCCAGTACAAGACGTAGAAAAGTATCGTCCGTCGGCCGCCAATGTCGAACGAAAACGATATCGGCGAACAAATTTTTAGTAGTACACTACCTACTTCGTGTCGTCGATTTTCCCCGAAAACTATCGAAAGTCATTTATAATATTATTTGAAAACAATAACCGATACCCGAGTTTATTAGTAAGACCTTTTTTTTTTTTTATTTTCAATTTAGGCAAGAATACTTAAAACAGTTTTTAAATTTCACCAAGTGGTTGTTCTAATACAGATGACTGCAGATTTATCAATGTAACGTTTTAAAAAATACTATTTTCCATAATCGATAATAAATTATTTGAATTATTACATTTTGCGAGTTACCTATCTCAAAATACGATTTGAAATCAAATCGATCGTATTGAATACGATTTACCGGCAGGCAGACTACATTTTCAATAAAACGTAAATTTAAACGCACCAATTTACGTAAGTCTTTACAGAACAAATCGTACACAGTTCAAATATTAAAAAAAATAAAATCGCCGAATTACATACATTGTTAGTGAGCCGGACGAATCGATGAGAGTTTAGAAGAATGCCTGTTTTCACGTCCTCGAGCAGAGGACCTCGAATGAGAGCTGCTGCCGGCACTCCGGTTAAAACAAATTTTTTTGTCTCGCGCCGCGCGTCGATTTAATCGATTAATTCGTTCTCACTCGTTAGCCGTAGTAACAAAGTTATTTGTTTGTTTTAGGTTTGTGCACAGTCGTCATCTTTATCGTGCCCCCTCGGTGCATCGCGAGAGTACATCGTTATCCATTTTAAAAGCAAACAATACGCTGCTCGGCGTCAGAAGCTCGGGGAGAGGGCCTCGCAGCCGTAGTCGCGCGCGGCACGACAAACGAATGTAATAATTATATTTACAGACCGAGTTTGTTAACGGTCAACAAACACACGCGAGATCCGTCGGAGTAACGAAACGCGATAGTTACGTCGCCGCGCCGTTCTCGTACCGATCGACGATCGCACACGATTCGCGTTTAACAATCGTGATCATCATTATTATATTAGCGGACGGATTAGAGTCGTCGTTCGCGCGTGCCCTCGTTTCGCGGCGGCGCAACGATGGTTTCAAAGTGCCGCCGATTATGATCGTCCGAGACCGATTCGCAACCGTTTCGGAACCTTTTTTTTGATTTTTCGGTTCTCGGAAAAGTAAAACGTCGATTCCCGCGCGTTCTCGGAATAGGATCGTTTTTTGATGGTACGAAAAAAACATACACGTTCGCGTTATGTAAAGTACACACTCTGCCAGGCTTGTGGTCGGCCAAATCAATCGTAAAGAACCTTTGCCCAAACCGAATAAACGAATAAATAATAAAAGATTTATTGGTTATTTATCGGTCGAATTCTGTGCGAAGCGATGAGTTTATTATATTAATACGATGTGGGATTTTTTTAATCGTTTACTTTTTCCATCACGTTTTCGACCGAAAAACATCGACAACTTCTTTCGTCTTTCTCTTTCGTGAGCTCTGCGCCGATGATTTGTTTAAAATTTGTAAATTTAATATTATATTCAAGTTTGAAACGCGAGACTTTTCACCGGTCGATCGTTTCAGACCGTTTCGATCGCCACTGAAAAAGCGTCACGAACGTTAGAGAATTGAATTCTAACGAAATCGGAACGGTTTGCCGACGGATTTTGATTAAACGATTTAGATACAGAGGCCGCCGCCGCCGCCGCCGATCCCCTTCACTCGAAATCGTTTTTTTTTTCTTCTTCTTCTTCTTTTTCGGCACACCGGTCTCGAATATTATAATAACGATCAATACCAATCACCCGTCATCGGCTGTATCTCATCCGAGACTAGAATGAGACTCGAATGACATCGGGGGGCCGTCGTATTATGACGGCCGTTCGTAATTTATGATTCCTTATCAATTTCCACGAGTGGTTTACTTTCTTTATTTTCCATTTCGTTTTGTTCATGCGGCTCGTAATCGGGGGCGCGGCGCGAACGTCCCTCGACGAATACGGCCGTGTCCGTACCTACGAAATCTATACGGCGGCCGGTGAATTATCAGCGGGCCCCCGCCAATGTCGACCCCGAGAAGAATTATCGCTCGGCCCGTCGCGTCGTCCTGCCTCCGCCGTCCCGCGGCTCGCGCAAAGTGCGAAGGTCTTATCGCGGTCGCCGTCAGTCGTAAAATTAAGAAACATTGTGTTTCGCACGGCGGCCGACTCGGAGGCGCTTTTACGGCGCGAGATTAACCGAAATCCGCGAGAGAGTGGTTTTCGGACCCTCCGCTCCCCGGCGGCGGCGGCGGCGCAGGCTTACGTTGCTCGGACGATTTTATTTCCATTTTTCGGCGCGTTTCCGCCCCGTTTCGATCCGATCGCCAGACACGTTTACGGGCGCGACGCGACGTTCGGACCGCACGATGCGGGTCGTCGCGATTTATCGAGCGTCCGCTCGTCACCGGACGTAAAAAATGATTTCAAACGATAATTACGATATCGTTGTGTAATTATTATTTACGCGCCGGAGTAGACTACTCGAACATATTATAACACAAACTGGAACTCTATAATAGTCCGGCCGACGAGTATTTTAGAATAAAGCCCGTAATTCGACGACATTCAGGTATATTTAGCATGCTGTGAAGACGTGTTCGTTGAAATTCTCAACGTAATTTCATATTAAGAATGACGTATACAAAGAGAGGCCGAAAGGGGAATTTACGCGGAGAATTTAGATTACGACGAAATAAAACCGAGTTTCCCGTCGGAATCTTCAGAATATTATTCAATAGTCTCCCGTCGCGTCGTCGCCGTCGTCGTCGTCGTTTATTTTTGCACCGAGCAGAGTGATGTAAATATTTCATAGTATTCGTTCGAAAAAGAACCAGTCTCTAGAAATACGACGACAAAACGAACGGTTTAGTAGATTCGAGACCAACGTTACACGCGCTTCGGACGAGACCCGTCGCTGTGAGTCATATAAATATTGAAAATTTAATAAAATTCAAAGTAACGGTTTCATCGCGCGGTGGTACGCGAGGCAGATTTATTTCGAGTAATCAACATTATCATTGTGAGAAAATAAATTGGATGTACGGAGCCTTTTGTACGCCGCCGGCACGACACACTTGACGGCGCGGCGGCGTGATGTCGAATGTTTAAATTTTATTATCTATGAAATTACTAAGCGAATCCGTAATACGCGCCACGGTGACTCGTTTTACGCGAGATATTGTCAAACGATTTTATTATGTTCCCGCAGTAGAAATACGTCTCGTATTTCACTATCCGGATGTTCGCGATCGTTGTCGCGGATTTCTATGCGGAGTAAATCGAAATTAAAATTTGGCATACGCCGAGACGACGATATAATAATATTAAAGCCGTCGCAAATAATAATTCCTCGCGATACGGTTTTATCACGGCAACGATACAGTACTATAATGACTACAATAATCGCGAGCGGCGGCGGCGACGGTCGTCTTGGATTTCGGCCAAACGGGAATTTCCGTTATCGTCAGATCTCCTTCGGTTCGAACTTTTCCAGGTACCCGGACGTCCGTCCGTCCGTCCGCCGGGTGCAGTTAATAGTCCGGTCCTGAATGTTATCGGGGAAACACGACGACATGACCCCGAAATCGGTCGAAACAACAATGCGGTCCCGTCGCGGACCCTTTCGGCTCCCTCGTCGCGCGACCGGGTCCAGGAGACGACGGGGAAACCGGGGTGACGGGTCGTGTCGTCTGGAAACTACTGCCGGTGGCGGCCTCTCGTTTTAATTACCCCCGCGGAGACCGCAAAACATGGGAATCGATCTCCAAGGGACCAGACGACGGGAGAAACGGAAGGGTGGACGGCCGCAGCCGGGGAAGGATGCGGAGACTAGGCCATAGAAGGAGAAGGACGAAGAGAGACGAGGTCGCAGGATGTGTGTTTGTGTGTGTGTGTGTATGTGTCAAAGTGTGGTAGGGAGGAGGGGCGTGTAATATGAAGAAAACCCAGAAGGTTCTATTATTCATGAAAGGACCGCGCGTGGGGGAGTGGGCTTCGCCGACAATGTCGTTGGGTCCGGTAATTGATGATGCAGTGCCGTGCCGTTACAAAAGATGATTTTTTTTTTTCACTCACATACTCAGAACGTCAGAGCGAAAGGGGTTTTCTCTCTCGCCATCTCTCTATTTCCCTCTTTTCCTTCCCCTTCCCTCTCCTCCAGGATTCTGCGTGGACCGGTGGCAATAGCCACGACGACGTCGTATAATGTGTCGTTTTAACGAATTTGAAAACGTCGTGTTGCATCTTTAACGTTCTTCGGCGCGACCAAACATTGTTATATCATGTACGTATATATTATATCATTGCGCAAACTGACCGATGATAAACAATGAATAACAGTTTTATAATAACTCGTTGATATCGATCGGTCTTCCGAGGTGAATTATTGTCGATAACAATCGCCTTTTTAAATTCATACGCTTCGAATGGAATCCGAAATCCCGTGGGTAACGGTGTTGTTGGCGAATGCTTACTCGTTTTTTACGATTATACAGTTTTTTTTTCCCCCGTTTTTTTCTACTTTTAAATACGCGACGAATTAAAATGTATTAATCTGTTACTGTTTTCGCGGAATTTTTTGTGTAACGGAAAGAAAAGTGTTCGATAAAACGGTACGGGGAAACAAGAAAAGCGTCAATTAATAATCATCAAGCAGAATTTCATTAGGAAAAAAAAACCACTACTTCGATTTATAATTTAAATTCATAATTTCTCGAACGTTAGTTGTTTTCGTCGGGCGGTTTCGAGATAAATCACGACGTCGCGACGGCGACGATATATTGATAATTACGAATTCATCGCGGTGTACGACATATACGTAAAACACTGTGCCGCACGTGTCCGCCGGTTTTCGGTCGGATTTTTTCGCGTTTTTCAAGTCGTTTTTTTTTTTTTTTCTTTTTACCGCAGACAATAATTTTTACGGCTCCACTATCGGACTATAAATAAAAATCGTGTACACACGAGCGTACAACATATTTACGGGTTTCACCCCCCCCCCCCCGGTCCTTTTGTCTAGCAAAGTGCGCGACGAGAGTGTAATTTATCGAACGCGCGTACTCGATGTAAAACACGCGACAGTCACAGTCGTATTTCAGCAGTTATATTAGCGATAAAGTTTATGTGCGTATAATTTTCCCGCTGCGCAGTCTACGCTACTCCGCTTTAGTGCGTCTGCAGACGGCGAACGCTCGGTAACTTTTAAGTATCGACATTTTGGATTTGACCCGTTTAGTTTTACCGCGCTCCACGTCCGAGCGTGTATTTATAAATACGATAATATAATAATAATAATGACGAGGGTGCGCGGTAAATCATCGTTTAAGCGTCATAATTCTACAGGCGGCTCTTATTACGGTTGCGTGGAGAGCAATCGAGTGTTGGAGATCGGAAATCGGTAACGTTCGAGGTAAACGGCGCGGGGCGCTCGAACTAACGTCGGGAAAATCCGATAAAACCGTAAAAAAAATGTAATTAAAAACGTTATTATATAATATACGAGTATAGGATGATTAATATCAATTTTATTTCCACTATTATAATAATATAATGTCAGGGCCGTATTAGGGCATAGGCACTATAGGCACTGTGCCTAGGGCATACAAAAATAAAATCGATACCGAAAAAGTTATTGAATCATTTGCAAACAAATAATGTCGTAAAAAAGTTTTGTAACTATAAAGTTATATTTAAGAAAATATATGCTACATAATATTGTTATTTTTTTTTTGTTAATACTCTTAATTATCTTTTGTTTATACTTAAATACGGGGAAGAATAACGCAAAATTGAAAATCGTATACAAAAAAGTTGCTAAAATTAAATATTTTTAGGATGTGTAAAAATTGTTATCAAATATAAAATAAATAACAAAAGTTATCGTGTAAAAGTTAAGATTTTTATGTCGTAAATATTTTTGATTTAAAGGCATTGAACAATTGAACAATATTTAACACTGAGATTCAACACTACCTCTGAACCTCTCCCAAACATAAGGTTTTTTTATCATTTTAATACTGTACACCAGGATATAATTTATGGATTGCTTTTGTGAGTGCCGGATGATTTTCGAATAAAAATATAAAAGACGAAAATTCGCATTCGTATGAAATCAAATCGAAGAAGAAACGACCATACGTGTCGAATATGAGATGTAAATCGTCGAGAAACGCGTCGGTTTTATTTCTAAATATTCGGTTCTATCGTCGTATATAAAGTATCAGATGTTAAAACATTGAGAATCCGTTAAAAAAACCAAACGCTGCGAAATTCCGCAGTGTTTACGACGAGAAAAAAAATATACCCCTTCCTCCGCGATGGAAATCCGTTATTTATATACGCGGCGTATTGTGCAACTATGTACACGGATCGTTAGTTTTGAGTACGTTCGGGAAATTAATACGACGCCGCCGGATTCCCGATGAATTAAAACCTTGTTAGATAGATGATACGGCGATTATCGGAGAACAAATCGTTCGGCCAACGATACACGCTTTTATACTGGGTACTTAAAATCAGAATTTAACAGGACTTTGGTTTTTCTTTCGGCCCCGTGCTCGGTGAGACAATAGACGTCGAATAATACGTAAAATATGCGTTTATTGTTTATCTATTGTGTTCTACGGAGTGCGCGGAACGCCCGGTTCGCGTTCCAAGCACGAGAATCCCAAATCGGAATGTACAAAAAGAAAACGGATCTCGATACCCGTGCGCGAATACGCAAAATAAATTAATAATAAAAGGCGATTTTTTACGATCGGCGAAAAGAAAAATATCGCGAAACTCCGAGTGATTTTGGGCAGGACTACCGCATTAAATGATAAATTTAAAAAAAAAAACCGCGATCTAGACTCTATAGATATCGCTAAATTCTCAGCCAAGACGTGTTGTCACCAACGGGTGATTTTTTAATCGAAAACGATTGTACTTAATAATAATATCACATATTATACTCATTGTACGTATTGTGTATACTTGTTGTAAAATAAAATAAAAAAATGGTAAATTTTACCAAAATAAAACGATGAGATAGGAGAAATAGTCTTACCTTTTTTTTAGAAGTGGATTTTTTTCCGATTTCCGAGCTTCCGACGTAAAAGCGGCGTTTTCGACAATTCGTCCGTCACAACTGGATTCAACGATGATGAAATTTCGATTAAATTTCATTTAAACGTTTAACGTTAAAAAAACAAAAAAAAAAAACAAATCGGTTAAGCTTAAAAGAAAAAAAAGAAAATAGATTAAAAACTACTGAGTGCGCGTGAGGCGGTGAATGAATATTAACGACATATTTTACACGGAGCTCGACGCCCGACGACGATCCGAATACAACTGACTAGAAAAAGTGCGATCGATTCACCTCGTCACGTATATTTCCGGGTTTGTATCCGGAAGTGTTGCCACATAACAGGAAGTGAGACGATGTAAAAAAAAAAACCGGTTTCCGTTTGTTCGTTTAAACTTTGAACGCGACCCTAAAGTTCCATTTTCTAGTAGGCGGTGTGACGTTATAACAACCGTATTTATTTCGTTTGTTTATTCGAACTCTGATTGCGTCCATTTCATTATATTTCGTACGATTTCAACAACGTTCGACGACGGCGTCGAACACAGCGCAGCCGCCGCCGCCGCAGACCGATTTTTCGGGCTTGACGTTTTGATATTTTCACTTTGAAAAAAATCGTACTGTACGCGAACCGAACGATTATGAATTTGTTCAATGTTCAAAGTCGTGTTTGCGTTGCGCGCAGGCCTGTTTGAAACGGTACACAATTTAAACATGTTTGCACTGGCGTATATACTTTTCCGAATTATATTGAAAAACATAGACAAACGCGTGTTGTAAAATGAATATTACTCGCGTTCCGCACGTGGACCTAGTGTAAACACGAAACAAAATAAACAACTGAACTAAAATGTTTGCGAAAAAAAACGAAAAACTAACAAATTATTGATCGATTCACAACCATATGATATTTATTATAATATGCTTATGTTCTCGTGTATAGTTTAGTCGGAAACGAGAGCAGCCTATTAATAAATTAAATACGGTAAATAATTAACAAAATTATAATAAATTTCAATAAAATATAGAATTGTTATTGACGACTAGTTCGTTAATTTGTGGAAATAGCTTTACGGTCTACTAGCGAAGGAAACCTAATAAGGAGTACACGTCGTCGTCGTTTCAAAACCATTTTTCTAATTTATCAAAATAACAACAAACTTTTATAATAACATAAAAATGAGTTTCTAGACGTAATAAACATTTTTTTTTTTTCTATTGAAAAATACCCATGTATTTATATCATTTTAAAATAGTCGTCGAGTTATATTTAAAAATATATTATGTATTTCGTAGTGTTGATATCGTTCTGTTTTTACACATTTGATTTATTATTGTCATGCAATAGTTGATATTCGCGAAAAGAGGAACGGTAAAAATATGGAAGTGTAAATTTGTGTCTACTTATATAATTATGTCCAGGAGCAATAGAAACACTGACCGGACAGAGTTTACAATGTCCGAGTTATTCAAAACACGTGGATAATTATTCATATAGACCAGGCGTTGTACACAATGACCAGTGCTGAAAGTGCCAAGTGAACAAAATACGAAAACTATTGATGACGTTTATATTTTTATTTGATATGTTGGAGATTAGACGACTATAAAAAAAAAAAATTGACCGATTTATTACATAATTACTGCCAAAGTTTATCGTGAGTGACTTCGAGCACTATCTACGAGTACGTCTGGTATTTTTATTTTTACCGATTATCCGATTTTCACTTCTCTTCTCTTCTTTCCGAGGTAGATTTAATTTTATTCGCTCGCATTTCTAAATTACGAACCGATTGATTTCTTTTTTCGTGATTATAACGCGCTAAAATAACTCTGATGTTCACATTGCTCGCACCAGTTTTAGCATTGTATACAATGCGATGACTTGGACATAATACGATCGTAAATTCAAAAAAAATCAAAGCCTAAAAAGGTTTTCAAAAACCAGTACCCGATATCCTTGCACGCGACATCGATGGTCCTCGATATTACTCCTCGTTTATAATATCCGTAGCACGCGTAGAGCGATATTTCAAAATCAGATTCGGTTTACGGTGTGATTTAAAACGGTTTAACCGAGACGGCGAGACCGTGATATGATAATGTGGCCCGGACGTTCGCTGCGGACGCGTGTTGTTCGGTCGTTTAAGTACCCGAAGTTAATTTTGTTTGTTTTCGCTTGCATATAATGACGGGACGTTAAACGTTATTGGGAAAAAGTTCGCCGGCGCGTAATAAACTCGCGTTCGGCGTTAATTATTATTATCGTCGCGTACGATAAACTCAATAGCGTTTTGTCGCCGTCCGACAGAGGTGTACGATGTGACTTACCGGACGACTCGCGTTATAACACTATATAATATAGTCGTTGGTAGGCCTTAGTAGAAAGCCTAGATACGCTTTCGATGCACAAACGGTTCGAATAAAAATTGCGCGCGTTTGACCTTCTAGAAACAATAATACACGCGGCGAGTTCGAGCAATAAAGGTGCATCTGTGGTGGTGGTGGGGGGAGGGGGGTGGTAAATTATGTCTTTAAGTATTCTATTTCAATACGAAAACCATAAATTTCGAGACAATCTAGGGGAAAAAATAAAAAAACAATTTAAATAATAATTATACGTCGGCTAGCTCGGTCGTAAAGTCTCGACTTAATTTTTATTTCTCGTTCCATTGTGTCCAAAACGCATTAAATTTTATTTATTAGGTTTATTATGTTTTCAAAATAACTGTCGTCATTATATTATTGTTGTTGCAATAAATACTACTACTACTACTACTACTGCTTTGAATATTATTCCTGCCTGAGATTTCGTGTTGCCGACGCGACCGCCGCCGTGTTATTGTTGGTCTGATTATGTTATTGTTTTCTTGTTCGCGGCGTTTTTTTTTTAAGTTATATTTTGTAATTTACGCGTGATTTCGTTTCGTTTCTATTTTTCCAAATGTGTGCGCATACGTACGCACCGATATAAAGTCGTCGGGACTGTATTTATTCCGACGGCAGAGGCGCGTAGAATTAGCCCCTCGAACTCTAGAGACCTTGATCGATTACACCGCGGCCGCGCACGAATCCGGCAATAAGATTTTTACACCTAAAACCTTAACCCGGCGGCGCGGCGGCGGCGGTGTCGTCTGCGTTATTTAAAACGTATTTTTACCTTTCTCGAGACGTGCAGGATAAATCTAGGCCATAAATTCCAAGTGACTAACGATAAATTACTGCATTGTTTCTGAATTTTATTGAAAATTATTGTGAATTTGTAAACATCGAACGGACTATAAGTACCATCTGCGTCCGTTTCAGAATAACACTATAGTGAAGCACTCTCTGCTTTTCTGAAATGTATTTTCCCGGGCGAGAGAGAGAGAAATAATAATAACACCCAATCGTTATTGTAAAATCGATAACAGCTATTCCTCGCGGAATCGAAACGGAATATTATATGAAAACGAGAAAATATTCAATTTAAATATGTTAATGTGTCGGGAGAACCGAATATAATTTGATCGTCTGCAGCAGTTTATGCAGCTTTTCCGTTCGCGAAGTCGGTACAAATCACAAGGACGCTCTAAATTAAAAAAAAAAAAATTTGACTCGGGTAAAAAATTAAAAATATTTTATAACTTTTCCACCGAACTATCATTTATATTGATCGACTTAATAACTCGACCAGTTGGAATACTCGTTGTTTTAACTCGGCTTTTTCGTGTAAATTCGAATCAGTTTTGTTGAAATAATAGTATTATTCGAAATAGAAGAATAAACAAACGTTTAAGGACGATGAATTTAATAAAACACTAAGAAGAACACGATATCGTTTTGAATTCCGCGAGAGCATTTTAATAGTTAAATTATCTCTTCTTTTTTTTCAACCGACTCGAGTTAATATAGTTCATACTGATTTTATTAATATTAACGGCCTTTGCTATACTCGTATTATATGATTATATAATTAATAATAATATATTATATTTAATATTATTTGGCAATTGTTGTTTTCGTTGACTTTCGGTCGCCTTTCGTTGTACGAGCTGTATCTCGTCCTGCCTAATCGAAAACGATCCTTCTGTTATTTATGGGAGTAGTAAATCACGAATGATTTCGATTTCGAAACTCTGTAAAAACATAATATAGAAACGAGATCGTTCCCGATTGGATTCCGTTGCGAAACGCGACTGTTGTCAGCGGACTTGACGTTTTTTTCGGTCGTCATTCCGTGGTCTGTATACCACGATATTATACATCGATACGAACGCGTTTGGATAAGTATTGACGAGTATATTTTTTGCGATCTGTGAGTTCGGTCGTCGCCTTCGCCAATGAGCTCGTAGCTGCTCCTGATCTATTTATTTTTTTAAACTTTCCTATTCGATATATTTTGACTGCACAATTATTGTTGGGCGGTGAGATTTCATCGGTATCGATGAGAAACACGCGGACGGACACGAAAGGGCCATATAAAAAGCCAATAAAACCATAAGGGTTGCGCGATTCTATAGTGGTTTGGCCGCGGGACCCGCCATAAGGAATACATAATACACGCGTTCCCGGACCTTGTGCGATTCATTCGTTTCGATCGCGTGTCGTTTATAAATGCACGTGTTTTTCGACAATCGACCGGGTTCGTAAATTACACGGTAGAAGAAAAAAAGTCAGCACCCCCCCCCCCTCGGACGTTTCGTTCCGATCGTTGTGTATCGATCGTATTTTCGTCGAAATGGAATGAAAATTATTTCTACAATGGATATTTTCGAACGGGTCGACCGTGTAAATTGGACCGTTTAAATTTCGACGAGGATAGTTTTTTATTCGTTCCAAAAACGTCAAGCGCTCCGCCGTATTCGGCCGGCATTTGATTATCGAAATATTTGAACGCTGACGTTTCGCGATCGCCGATTTGCATATTATTACTATTATTGTTTGATGTAATATCCGAATTCGTAATAATATTCGTTTTATGAACACAAACGGAAAAACAATCCGAATAACGTTAATAATAGCAATAAATGTTAAATGTAAATACAAACAGCACGAAACGTGTATCTACCGGCAGCCGACGACAATATTATACGGGACGTCCCGCGGAGATCTGACGAATGTGATGATATAACTACTGTTGTTCCGTTTAATATTTTTAAGTTTTCGTTTTTTTCATACCGTAACGATTGTGCGTAATGCCGGTCTGCTGAATGCATACGTTTTCAAAACGGATCCCTTCTATGAGAATGGGATAAAATATAAAATACGTAAAACGATATTCCATTTTTTTTTTGTTTTCTTTTAAATCAACACGGTATTGTTTTGTCGGCGTACGCGTTTTAGACAAACGTCGGCGGTCTGAAACTTTTAATCAACTTATGGCTTCGTTAGATTTGATGAAACAATTTTCCAAGTCTGTCGAAATGTTAATACCAAGAACAGGCAACTTGTTTTTCTCGCTACTTCTGCCGCGTAACGTATAATCACGTTTATGATATACTCGTATTATCGTTATCGCGCGATCGACGAGACACCGCTGATGAAACGTTCGGAGCGAAAAAAAATCACCTTCGTAGATTAGACGAACGACTAACAAACACGACTGGTTTGTTCGAAATTAGAATTACTAAACGGCCGTTACGGAGAGATAAGACAAACGAAAGGAAACGTTCGGTTTTCGTCACAAAAGAGCGTGAAAAACGTCGCGCTCGCGGATCTCATAATATACGAACAGCGAAGTAAATTGATTTTATTTATTATTATTTGTATTGTTATTGATCGCTGCTCGCTTTCATAACACTCGTTACTGTTTTCCACTCTCTTTTATATTGTTCGGCGGCGGCGGCGGCTTTTACGCCGCCGTTTGTCCGGAGATCTTTGTTTTAACCGGCGGCGCTCCGCCTCCCCCGTCCCTACTACCGAGCGCAATCGCACTCGATTTAGAGAAGACGACGGAAAGCCAAACGCTTAACACGCGTCGTCAAACGCTCGTAGATACGTCCGCGCGCGATAACTTTTACGACGTTTGGCCGGAGGAAAAGCTTACCAGAATAATACGATAGGATTTCGCAACGGTCCGCGGCCAGGACACGGGACGCGGGAGGACGCGGTTATGGAAATGTAATTTACCTCCGGGACGATCTTCTTTTTCTTTTTTACGACTATCGTTCTTATTTCACGTTCTCGCGTGTGTTCGAGCACAATTCACTCGCGCGATAAAATAATACGGGCAATAGGCCGAAGAACGTGTCGGCCCGTGAGTTCTAACGCTTCTTTTTCTTTTTTTATCATTTCGTTTTCCGCGAAACGCGCGCGCGCGTCTTTTTCGACGCGGACTTTGAATTAGGCACCCCTGAAATCGATTTGAACCTTTTATTTCGCATTCGTTTTGTTTTTTTTTTTTTCGAGCGTATTTTATAGCGTCAAACTACGAATGAATGAATTATTTTTGTAATTTTTTTAAAATTCCACGCGGATTGTCGTTCTCGACCGAAAACGTATTTATTTTGAGACATATCATTCAGATTGCAGTATGACAGCGCGTGCATTTTCGATTCGATATAAGGCGATTAGGATCATTAAATCGTTAATTTTGCAGCCGAGAAATTCCAATGATTCGTTTTACACGGCCTTGTTCAGCAGTAGTAAGAACGGATTTGATTTTTGTTTTTAGCGCGTTTTTCAAGAATTATATCGCATTTCTTTACCTCGCGATTTTCGTAACGTTAAATGCATTTTTAAGACATTTTTAGCGCATTTCCACGATTTCAATCGTCAACACTTGGGGCCATTCAATACTTCTAAATAGACTAAACATCATTTTCCCCGTCATTGCACGTTTTTCACGTTCGTCCCTCTCTCGGCCGCTTCGCCGATCACGCAATAATGTTGATTTTCATGCAAACGAACCGCTACAAAAATAATAACTAGTAAATCCGTCGACTTTGATCGCAAAACGTCCGTAGTCAACAAGGATCGAGAGGCGGGCTTATATCAACAAGCTAAATATTACCCTACCCCGCCCTCCGCCTTCAAAAAAAAATTCATAATATTGTTTGTTGCGTATGAAAAGCGATTACAGTGAAAAAAAAAGAAGGATTTACACGGTTATTGCAGCTTAAAACTCAAACTCGTAAAACAAACCGACAGTCTTAATCGAAAGAGATTTATACAAAAAAAAAAAAAATTTACGAGACGAAGTGATATTGTTATCTTTCTGTGTGTGCACTTTTTTCATCGATAAACAATAATCGTTGGCTTTATCGAATGCAAAACGCATATTTCTTCATAATTTATAAATAGTCAACTTTAGATTGCTATGACTTTTGTGTTTCAGATAGAGTCACTTGGTGCGAAATAGTTTTTGCCTTTCTGGGTTTTTCGACATTAAAACGTGTCGACTAGTAAAATAACAATACTCGACCGTTTCATTTGCTGATAAAAGAATTATTATTTTCTTTCGGCGCTTTGGATTTTCAGAACGACCGACGAAAAAACTATTGTTTCTGTTTTTGCGGAAAACGGTTTTTTTTTTTTTTCAGAGTTGTAAAATGTGTTGAAAACTTTCGCGTTTCAAAACAGTACACTCCCGGGCAAATATAAGAATCGAAAAAAAATTATTTTTTTTTCAAAAGTTTTTGAGAAAACCGCAGTAAAAATATAACGATAGAACAGAAAACCGTTGCACGATATTAATTGTGTGAAATTGTTGTTACGAACGGTTTTAGTTCGTATTTTTACTGACATAATCCCGTCGCGTAGGTACTTTACACTTATAAAACGAGTTGAAATGTTTTCAAACAAAACAATAACAATATACACACCGCGACGAAGAATACGTGATTTACGCCGCCGCCGTAACAACAACGATTTCTTTTTTTGACGCGCCATTTGTTTTGAAATTCGTGTTTCGATTGTACCAGCAAACCATGCGTAATCGTATTTGGAAATAATATTATTGCTGTGTCGATATGATAGAACAAAAAAAATTATTTCTGTTTGTATAGATTTTATATGTCAAATGGATTCATAATTTCCCAGAGATTTAAATCCGTTCGCTTTGAGGCTTTATCAAACGCGAGTTTTTTTCCCCGCGTGTTTGTTGTAATCGTTTCGTAATAATAATAATAATAATGATGATATAGCATGATCTGTTGACTGTTTATGTTTTTAAAATTGGTTGAAAACAACTGCAGTGAAACCGAAAATAAGTTGTTTTGGTTGAAAATTTGAGCACTTCGCCGAACTTCTAGTTCGTAACCTTATAAATCGGAACCCATTACGTCGGAATCATAAAACATTTTAAACCTGAACAAAGCCACGACTGATGTTTTCAATGACAAAACGGACACCATGCGTAACATTTTTGTAAAAACGTAATAATAAAAATACGATTGAAAACGATAATACCGATTATTAACTATGAACTCCGGTGTTTTTCGTGAGACGCAAGTGCGTCCGACTATAAAATAATAAATGTTTACGTTTTGCTCGTCCTTGTAATATATTATAAAAAAATCGAAACGAAGCCGATTTTCGCGAAAAACCGAAAAGTCGAAAACGTTTCGGCCACCCGGTGCGCGCGTTCGGGTCTCTTGGAGTGTTGCGCCGCGGACAAACGGCGTCGTGAAGTGAAATATCGCACCCCAGTTTTGATAATAATTATTATCGTTTCCCGGCGGCCGTGTCGTTTTAGAGCTTTTTTTCGTCTCCGTCTCTCGTTTATGCCGCCGCCGCCGCGCCGCTGGCTCGTCGTATAGCAGTAAGGGCGTTAATAATTTACAAACCGTTCGGCCACACCTCCCGACGGTGGTTTTATCTCTTAATGCGTCTCGCGCGTCACCCTCGTAAGTGCCCGGGGGTCGCGATTAACAGCCGCCACGGTTTCTCGTGCCTCCCCCCCCCCGAGACTCGTGGTTTTCGAAAAGATTTTGAAACGCGTTGGTTCGCGTTGTACTCGTCCTTCGATTCGGCACCGAGTCCCGCTTCGAAACGCGTTAGAACTCCACTCCCGACCCACTCTTGCGAGTATTATACAGGGTGTTTGAAAATGATTCATCCGATTTTAGTAGACTATAAATATTGATCCTGTAATTTGAGGTAAACGAAGCACCAACCATCTGAAAGGTGAGGTTATCGAGTTTTTATCGATTGCTGATAAGTCGCGATAATGTGCAGTTTAGTCATGTGGCGTAACTTAATTAGTTGTTATCGAAATGTCGACTGAGCAATGGATCGGTCGCTGTAGTGCTAATAACGCTACATTTTGTCCATCGCCTGATCTTACAATCTGTGATTTTTTTCTCTAGGGTTACATAAAAAACCATTGTTTATGTACCTCCCCTTCCAAAAGATCTTGACGAATTGAAAAATCGCATTACAGACGCCATCAACTTGGTTACAGTCGACATGCTTCAACAGGTTTGTTTATGAGGAATTTGAATATCGCTTAAATGTGTGTCGTGCAAGTAAGGGGGGTCATAATATTGAACATTTATAAGCATAATATTGTACCTAAAACTTAAAATAATCCATTAAAATGTAAAATTTATTTTAACATGATTAATGAAATTTTACAATAAATATGATTTTTTGAAATCGGAAGAATCATTTTGAAACACCCTGATACTTTGAAAAGCCGAACAAAACCCATTGACGACTCGTAGTGTATCGCGAAAATATTTTATGATGCGTTAACGTCACAAGTCACGACGACGACGTACAATAATATTACTATGATAAATATCGAATTCGGCGATGGAAATGTTTGTCCATTACTCTCTCTCTCCGTCGCAAGAACGTATTAATTTATTTAATTTCGTTCGACAATATTTTATACGTCACCGATACGAAGACTTTTTGTCCCAAATTGATTGTCTCTTATAACGTCTGCAAACCGTACTGTGCGCTGTGTATTATCAATCGATAACGTTTTGCCAGTATTTCGACGACGTTCATACGCCCCCGTAGACTTGCGTAGAGACTATTTTTATTTTCACTTTTCGGTCCACGTACGTATATGATATTAATTTTTATCCGTTATTCGTTACCGTATAGTGAAAACGTAACCGACCCACAGCGACACGTTAAGTCGCTCGAGTGTGCGGGGGAAACCCAGGATTTTAATATATATATAAAATATCGGTAATCCGGAAGATTTATCGAATGCGCACTGAAAAAGATCTAAAGGTAAAAAAAAAATAAAATAATAATAATAATAATAAAACGACTCACTTTTACACGCAGTGACCGTTTTATCTGTATAAAGTGTTTCAGACAGCGGGGTTAAAACAAAACATGGAAAGAAAAAAAACCCCGAGTTTTCAGAGCTCTCTACCGATTCACGGACTTGCGCATACGTAATTGAATTCGGTCGAATAAATACCTTCTTTTCTTTTTTTTTATCGTCGTCGTCGTCGGTAAAAAACAAAAAAAAACCTTTTTATTAATAACGGAGTGTGGATTTATATTGTATTCATCGGCGAATATCGGGCGGAGAGGGGACTTACGGAAGCGTGGCCACCTCGGTTTTCAACCTTCTCCTTCTCAATTATACGTGACATTTGACTGGTTTAATTAATTTATAATACGTAACATATTAATTTATTATGAACGATCAATAGTAACACAACGGAAGACATTTCTTATAGTCGAAGAAAGAAATTTTTTTATTTTTTTTTTAGCCAGGCGTAGTAACGGCTTTAAAATTACATTTATACGGTATTCAGTAATATCTTTTTGATGAACCATCGTCTTATAGTTATTGTATTATTGTCACGCGATGAACAATGTTTACGATTAAGAGAGGTACACAAAACGTTCGGTGATCATTAACTGCGCTCAAGTACAGGTAGTATAAAAGCATCGCGCGCGTAAACTGCGTGAAAATAATCTATAATTTATATTTGATTTGTATTTATAGAATCGTATCGATAATGAAACACGTTAAAATCTCACATTACAATACCAAATATACGCCGTGTACCCGTGTATATTGAAGGATTTTTCGGCAGTTTTCAAGTTTTTTGGAATTTTTCTAAAATCGATTTCCGAGTCCATGTTCGAATCCAATAACGATTTCTAGAAAAATCGTTCAATTTGTCAACATACCGATTGTCATCACTCGACCATACGTTTTGACGATTGAACGACCTACTGGTTTTCGGTACAAAACGTACACGACTTTCAGGCGTTTATACCTATTAATTATATAAGACGTCGGGGATTAAACGGATTAAGTAGTTGTCGAGTCGGGAAAAGAGGTCGTGTGCAAACGTGGAAAAACTACGTTGTCAAAAGTACGCCACCGAATAAAATATGTGCGTTAGTCGCGTTTACTACTACTAAGTAGTAAGAGTGTCGGGAAAGACGTTTTTTTTTATAAAACCAACTGATAATCTGTGAATTAGGATATAAGGTGGAAAAAATCGTTCGATTAAACTCAAACTTGTACATTTTTTTCTATTACGTACGATTTCGATTTCCGTGCGCCGCGCGCCGCGCCGGTACAAAGTATTAATATTTAATCGTGAAAATAATATTATGTACGGTTACATTTTGACGTGTATCATTATTAATTTGTGTATTGGCTCGCGAAGATTGTTGTGTTTTCGAATTCGAACACAGTAGCACGTGTGTGACACGGTCGATTCCGTGGACGACGTGTATACGCGGACATTTATCGTTTCTTTTCGGCTGGTACGCTTGGCCAAACTAAAAGCACGACTTTTGCCGTAGTTTACAAGTACGCGCGTGCGTGTTTGGAGACGTGACGAGGCTGAGGATTACGAGAGAAAAAAAAACCGCACGCGCGTGATTGGCTCTCTGTCGCTCTCCTCTCGCTCCCGCTCTATTTCTAGGACACGCGCCCGAGTCCGCTGCAGACTTTGGCCCCGATGACACACACACACACACACACACACACACACACACACACACACAGACTGTGTGTTTCGGCTCGATATCAAACTCTATTGTCGGCGACTAGAGGGAAAGAGAGATGGCGAGAGACGCGGGATTTCAATCTGTACGTGAGGTGCAGTGAAAATTTCACGTCGCTCGTGTGAGCTTTACCCCGAAACCAGGGAAGGGGGGGGCAGAGGCGCGTTACGGCGGAGCTAATGGCATTATCGACAAATGCGAAGAGGGTTACGGGTTCGCGTCGTCGTACGTCACGGTTATATTTTTTTTTTTTCGCCCCGCCCGCCCGCGCACTTTTCCCTCCGCGTTTCGCCGGACCGCCGCTATTATTACCATTGGCCACACCGCTATGTCGAGCTATCGACTATTGTCGCGGATTTTCCTGATCTCGTCCTGCCGCCGCCGCCGCCGCAGGACCTTTTAAACCCGGTCGCAGCCGGGCTTCTCCGACGTCACGTGTCTCCGCCGTTATCGCGCGCCGCCGCGACTGACTACCGTAACTGAATACACAAGTCCTGAATGCATAATATTATTATATAACATTATCGTATTCTTATTTCCGCCGCAAATCGTACCTACATCTGCTCGTGCGGCGACCGTAAAAAAGCATATATTAATATGTCTATCCAACTCGTCTGTAAATAGCGTCTCCACTGTAGAACGCCGTAATATACTGCCGTCACTGAAAAAGCTGCGGTGATAATAATTAGGGCACACGTCGTTTTCGACGCCTGAAAACCTTCAAAAAAAAAAAAAAATGTATTTTCTATGATATGTACTTTTTTAATTAAATTTTATTCGAGGATTATATGATAAAACCTAAGATTTTTTATAAAATTATACATATAATTTTCTATACCAATAATAATCTGAAATTTTATGATAAAAAGGTAGTATAAAATAAACAAAAATGTAATACGATTTACTATGGCTGTTGATAACGATTAGAAGTAAAAAAAATATACTACGAGTAAAATTATAACGACAAAAAAAAAATGAATGAATAATAAATTCCTGAAAAAAACGCTCTCGATTACTGGATACGAATTTAAAACGAGCTGAAATTATAGGAAATAACCTAAAGATTCAGAACATTGATTATTGAGTTATTGAGATATACCGCAGCCTGCAGGCATATAAACTGAGATTGGAAAAAAGGAACGACAGTAATGTTATTTCACAATTTCACGTGGAAATTTAAGAGGGCGTTTAATTTAAAATAATAAAATGAATTATGTAATTGTGTAAATTATCGGAAAAAACGAAAGATAAAATAACGTTTTTTATTCGTAGTTTAATTTTATCCAGGAAAATATGACGTAGTGTAAGTAAGGTGCGGTTCTATGCATATTAAAAGAACGAATACAAAACGAAAATTCAAAATGAAATTTTAACTTTTTAATTTTAGATACGACACGTGAATGCGTATAAATCGTGCTTGAAAAACATTGTTCTATAGTTCCGAGGAAGAAATTCAATTTAGATATAAATCAACTTTCTATAGTTATGACTTGTGTGTGTCAAAACAATAAATTATACGAACGGGCGACGCGCGTGTTTCGTGTTGATTATTTTGTAATAATAAATGTAATAATAATAAAACCCAATCAAAGAGAAAAAAAGAAATAGAAAAAAATGTTCACAAACACAATCGACGACGCAAAAATAAATAAACCCTTACCGACAAGGTACAACAGCGGTATTGACACATACGACGACGCGACTGTCCGATGATGATTTTTGAACTTTGCGGAGCCAACACATTCATTTCGGTTGACTTTCGGCCGCGCTTACTTTTTTCTCTCCGACTAAATCGATTTCACTCGAACGGCGCGGAAAGAACCAACTATCGTGTCGACCGGCTTCGGATGAAAATATAATATACGAGTGCGAGATAATATCGTTATTGCTATATTCGCGTTCATTATTGAGATTTATATTCGATTCGGTTCGTCTAGTATATTTGTTACGGTGCGTATCGAGTCTCTCTTCTCCGTTCGATCGCGATGTGTCGAAACGAATATTGCCGGCAAATTTGGCAAAAGAAAGAAGAAAAAACCGACACACGTTCGATAGCACGTCGTCGTATCGGAAACAAACGACGACGAGTGAACCGTTCGCTGTGTACACGCGCGATTTACGTCGCGTCTCATCAATAACACGTGGGTGGAAAAAGGTCGGCGCACGCGCGCGCGCGCGCGCGCTATCGTAAATTTTAACCTTTTTTTTTTCATCTTCTTCTTCTTCTTCTCCTCCTCTTTTTTTCCTCTCTCGTTCTCTCGGTCGTCCCTCGTCAAAGGGATACAAAAGTTTCGGGGTCGGAGAAACGGGCGGCCCGCGTGTCACTGTAGTTGCCCGGACCGCAGCGGCACCTAATAACGGCGTATCATAAATTACTTAAGTCCTCCACCCACTTGCTCCCATCGTCATTATTTCCCCGATCTCACTATAAACTTTCATTTTTTTTTCCCCCCATTCTCTCTCTCTCTCTACTCGAGTTTCTCTATCTGACCGTATCCTCCTCACCCGATCATTTTATCTATCGTTTTCCGGTGCACTTTTTTTTTTTTCATTTTTCACATTTTTACGATTAGCCGCACGAAAACGCCGTCTTCCGTGTTCTCGCACGTCGTTCCGGATTAAACGCGTCTAGTTTAGATTCAAACCCTACGCGTATTGTTATACTACGGTCGGTTGAAATCGAATCGCTTATTGCAGAAACCCCATAAGTGACACATTAGTTTTCGCGAAATTAATAAAAACTTATCGTTTTCCTAAAAGCTTCTTCTTTTTTTCATTCCTGAAAGGTTCTATACACAACAGGAGGGAAGGGGTATAGAATATAAGAAAGTAATAAAAAAAAAAGTCGTTTTCCGATTTCTGTCACTCGTGGGGTTTCTGCAATAAGCGATTGAAATTATTTCTAACCGTCGCGTCGCGAACGACGACGACGACGACGACGATCGTTACTCAACTCGGCCCGGTGTAACCCTAAACGACTACTCGAAAACCAACAGGTGCGCACGCGGACATGGATTGTGGAATATTATTTGGCCGAGCCAGAGTATTATTTCGCGCCGCCGCCGCGCCGGTCGTCGTCGTCGTCGTCGAGAAGAGATTTATGTCGGACTGCAGCGTTCCGTCTGACGAACTATAAATCTGGCTGCGGGTCGTTTCCGCGACGGACGAGACGCGCGCGGGCGCGGGCGTTTTGTTTCCCGACGCGACCGGGTTCCCACTTCAAAGTATTACGCGGGCAACAATATGTATATTATATTATTATTATACTCGTGCTAGGGAATCTATCCGACGAATCGCTTCAAAGGGAACAAATCCAACTACTCAGAAAACTGCTGCGCGCCGTACATGCTAATAACACGCGTGCCACGAGCACCCATCTCGCCTTTGACTTCGTCGGATTATAAATTTCGCAAATACGATATATTTTTCCCCTGCAAATCCGTGCCACTCGGCGAGTAAGACGTAAAAAGAGCGGTTTTGCGAAAAACACGCGACGAGTATATATTATACGATACAGCTGGTCTCTATTATTTTACTCTGACGGTTCTTCTACGAGCGCCCACGACCGGGCTAAAAATCTAATCCGTACAACCGCTTTATGATTCTGAATATTATTAGGTATTTGCGTTTTCCGTCAGATTCCCTTTTGAATACGTTTTCATACATTATTTTATAGGTCTTTTTCTTTTATTTTTCCATAACAATTTGAAATCCAAAGAACGTTCATTTTCACATCGGTCTGTACAAATATTTATACATGTTTCCATATTATACCACAGCTTCGCCCTATTTATTTTCTCCGCTTATTCATGTTGCTGCTTTGATTTTTCCGGTCGTTTATTTTTGTTTTTAATTCTCAAGGAATTTTCTTTCACTTGAGCGTGTTTCGCTGTTTTTTAGATCGTTAAAATCTTATATAATATATACAGACATAGGAACACCGAACAAGTAAACTGAACGTCGAACAACGGCGGCGCGGCGGCGGTCTCGTTTCACTCGTTCTCCGATGTAGAATTATAGTCATTACGACGGCTTTACATTTCATAGAAATACGAAAATAAATCGTTCGGCTGTGAATAAAAAAGAAGGATTTCGAGCGTCGATATTATATATAAAAAAACCAAACATAACTTTTGAATTTTCCGTTGTAATTTGAACCGCCCGCCCGGTCGCCAATTCGGTAAGATGAATTTTGAACAATATCGCGTTTCAGACGTTTTAAAAATTCATAATATATCCACTCGAAAAACGTCGATGTTTTATAAAATTTATATTACTTCCATTGTATGTTAGTATCGCAGCATGAAAATCGAATAAATTTTCATGTGTTTAAATACGTCTTTTTTCACAACAATCGCGCATTTTCGAGTATCAGTGAATTTTCTGGCCCCGGTGTAAAGGTAAATATGGGGCAATAAATCGAACGGCTGTCCGGGACATAAAAAAAAAACGTTGATCGCCGTAACATTGTTTGCCAGAATATCGATTTCATTGAAATGAAAAAAAAATGCGAAAATTTACAAATCTAAAACTCTATAATATAATCTAGAGTCGTCTATCTAATATTATTGCGCGATAATCATAAATCATTTCCCGTCGTAAATCTGCAGTAACAAAGTATATAATATTATAACAATGTATAAAAGTTCGAAGCTCGGACGACGACGCGTACGCGAAACTTTATGCCCCGTCGAGAGTGTTTCAAACAGTTCCCGAGAAGGAGATATAAAAATATAATATAACGTCAATAATAATAATAAATTAAAACGCTGATTTCGGGCATGTATCCCGTATACAAGGGATTTTGTTTTTGACGCGCTCGTGCCTGCAATCGTATACATTTTAATGAGTAAAACGATCAAATCGCTTTGCTATTTACACGCTCTGGGGCGCGATTTTCGACGTTACGACGGAAAAGTATTTCTCAAAGTAATATTATTAACGATACCGTAATTATTATTATTCTCCATTTTCCACGTTACGAGGAATTGCTATTTGCTTCTTTCGTCCGAAAAATATTGCGTTTAATCGAAAACCGAAAACAGCGTAATATACGTATAGTTAACAATAATAATAATATTAAAATACCAAACGATTACGGCGACCGAACCGACAGGATATATTTTATCATCGATAAATATGAAATTGTTAAAAAAATATTTACCGTAAAATGATTACGCTGATGAGAAAACGCCAGAGAAAAATAATTCTCAACGCTTTAATCACATTATACTTGCCCATAATGCAGCTATGAGTTGCGCGTAAACAACTGCGGTTACTGTAGTGTATAAAATCGTAACATAATATTTTATTAGCAGTGGGATATTATTTAAAAGATGGTTTATTTTTTTATTTGTTATCTCGTTTTTTTAATCTTTTAATTTTAACCAACGCTGCGATGTAATACTGCGCAGATGGCTAATTTTTCTTGTGTCATGCAACATTGACGAGTCTGCGGAATTTTTTCTTATCCGTCCGACGAAAAAGCAATATCATCATCGTCTTCACGTTCGAATAATGAAATTCGCTTATAATATAGTTACGGTTTTGAACACTCGTCGCCATTTGATATTCGTCGCGATTCTTAGTGACGGAACAAAAGTAATAAACGATCTAATCTAACCCGGACCGATGTGAACAAATTATTAATTATATTATCAGCGAATCGTAAAAAAAAAGAAAAAAGACCGTCTGCTAAACGCCTCTCGGTACCACCCACACCCACATCGCTTCGACGTCCTTGGACACGAAATATTTTACACCAATTGTCGTACCACCGGCTTTGATAGCACATTGTTTTGAACGACGGACGGTTATATTATAATAACAATATCTTCCGTAGTTTTAATTCCCGTGGATCTGGTAAATTAAAAAATATACTTCACAATAATAAGACTAATAATAATAATAGTAATAACGACGACATTAACTACTCTTGTTAACGTTAATTACTTTGCCGAGTTAACGTTTCGGTATAATAATAACCATTAGTAACAACGTTAAACGAAAAAGAAAAAAAAATACCGAAAAAACTAACCGCAACAACAACATGATAATAATAATAATAAGACCGACCCGTTACGACGACGTTTAACGCGAAAATTTCGGTAACTATATACATAAAATATACGTATATATATATATATAAGTAAACAACTTTACAATAACGACGTACGCGACATTTATGTGTGAGCACAACGTTTAAATTCTTAGGGACATTAAACGAATGTCGTTTTACTATGCACTGCGGCGGAGCCGTTTCTTGTATTCCGTTTACGCTTCGTTGTCGTCTTTCTTTTCTTTTTTTTTACTCCGAGTGGACACTATCGTCTATTTAGACATCATCGTGAAAGAGTCGGGTTTTTCAAAAGCAAATTGCTCGCGTTCTCGCCAATCGTGTCCGTCCAAGTGTACTCCGTAAACTTACTGATTCATTAAACTCGCTGAAAAATTACTTTTATTTTTCCCCATGTTCCCCACTATTCCTGCCCGTTATTCCTTTGAATAAATATTATTATTATTATTATTATTATTCTGAATGAAAACCCATTTTGATCTCACCTCGTATATTATGTGTAAATTATTTCAATATTCTTGGACGCGGCAGTGTTCGTTTCTCTGCACAATATTTAATTAACGGCTAATCGGCGACACACGGACACGATGCGCGGCGGAGGCGTGAATGAAAAAAAAAAAACAACGGCAGCGACGTTTAAATAACGCATTCGTCAAAATCAAAACCAGGAGGGTATTTTCCTGCGCGTGCTGACCGTTTGTTTTTACACTAGTTGCATGGTGAATTGTTCGTTTGGTCGGTAGGAAAATTGATCGTTATAAATCCGTGGGGTTAATTATCGCATCGAGTCGAGTCTTTTCGTCGAAAACGATTTTCCTCGGTTCACGCGGGATCTTAAAAACAATGTACGCCTCCTATGAAAATTCTAGTTTTGTAGAGCAACGCGTAACTCCGATTCGTGTCGCCCTCTTTATCGCACGTAAAGTTGCAGGATGATGATTTTTGAATCTCGACACGATAGCAGTATCAAAAACAATCTAAACGATAATTTATCGTCTCGCACTACTATTCTCTTTGCGTACGTGTTACGTAGGTATTGTGCGTACCTAATCATTTATAGTTTAATTCGGTGGAATTCCGTTTTTCTTTTCGAAAAACTTTTCGCCGGATTATTTTTTAGCGATTCATCAGGACAGTAACTTATCGGCGGCGTACGTACGTATGCCCGCACGCATCGTTAGCTACACCGAGTCGAAACGAAACGTAAAACAATATTGATGTTACGTAAACTTTTATT
The DNA here is from genome assembly GCA_948098885.1 of Drepanosiphum platanoidis. NCBI lineage: Eukaryota > Metazoa > Arthropoda > Insecta > Hemiptera > Aphididae > Drepanosiphum > Drepanosiphum platanoidis. Next base: position 5,538,114 of record OX402535.1, read on the forward strand.
ACACGCGTATTTTTCGATGTTTAAAATATATATTTAAACGTTCGTTAATAATATTGTTATTGTTGTTATAATTATTATTACTTATCGTTTTTTTTTTTTTTTGTTTTGTTTTAGGTTTCCGAGCAATTATCAATTCATTTTTCTCGGACCGTCAAAACGGTAAGTAAACAATGCATTATACAAGATAATAACAATCGCGTTTCGTTATTGTAACAAAGGGTTTTTTCCGGCTCAAAGTTTCCACTTCGATACGGTTACAACTTTCTACGCGTCAAGACTTTCACGATTTGTCGACGTGCCGATTGTTTGTTTTATGAAATCGTTTCGTTCGCCTGTGCCGCGAATCGCTGTATCATCGACACCGAAATAATAATAATAATTAACAAAAAATATAATATATTCCCATTGTTTATTATGAAAAAAACACGCGAACTTACATCCTCATCGTCACGCGATTCAGTTTTAACATACCAGGATAGTATTTGTGTGTGGGGGAGGGGGGCTCAGGAATTCTCGGCACCTCATGAAATTAAAACATAAATCAAGTACAACTGTACTATTGAAATCTAAAATTGTTTTAACTATTTAAGAATATTGACTTTATTGATATAATAAATATTTACCGTTTAAATGTTTGTTCATTGCACAATCGTTCATTCGTTCAGTGATATAATGTTTTCACGTACTTACTCCTCGTACGTCCAATAAAAGACGAATTAACTTCTATGTTTGGTTTCAGTATTTACATTGGTTTGTGTCAAATACGTAATGTAGAAATATGTTTGTTCATAGTAAATTACCAAATGGCCCCACCTATAACACGAGACTGTAATATATATAAATATAAACGTCTTTAATATTTAATTGTTAAAGGTACACCGTGTACAAGATATAAGAAAACAATTTACCGAGACACACTAGTTGTGAGAAAAATGAGTAAAAAACCTAACCAGGCAGTTTCACTGAAACATGTAACATCACAAATTGCGTTCCTTATATGTATGAAAAACATCCCCAGGACCGTACGTATTTGTACCGCAATGATGTCTTTCATGAAACGTTCAACTAACATACATTTATAACATCCCTGCAACATTTGTAATATTACATCAAATTAATTAAAATCAATATGTTACTTACAGTTGATACAACACTAGTATTAGACAAATTTACTCGATTTGCTGAAATAACAATTTCCTTTTGTTCAGCTTTTAATAATCGTTTAAAATATTTTGAAGATACAGTTGATAAATCTTTTCTTTTCTTTACATAACAATTCTAAAATCAAACAAATTAAGACAATTATATAGGTAAGTAAGTAATATTATGTATTAATATAATGCCATAGGTATGTATAACATATAATATAATCTCGTAGGTTGTGATAAATATAAATAAGATAAAATGTCTTATTGACATTGAAATGTGATGTTCCGTATAAAGCCAAAATCATACATCCCAGAGATGTTAGGCAACATAAAATGTTTAGTGGGTAAGCTCTTTTGCATATGATTGGAGATATAACTCGTACAGCGGCTCAAACATACCCGCCACTTAACCGATCGACGGTAAATCACACTATTGGAATTTCCATTCCAACCTAAACTCACACTCGAATCCTTCCATATAGTCAAACAACCGTGCGTCGGCCGTCTCATTTCCTGGCCGCGGGAGACGTGAACGAAAACGGTCTAAGAGCCTAGAGCGTTTCTCGATCCCCGTGGGTCACGACCCGATTTCCGGTGGCAAATCATTTCGAGGGCCGTCGTCGTCCGACCGATCGAAAATTAACACGACGGTTCTTGTGATTCGCTAACGTTTAAATATTGTATAGCGATTTCGATTCGTTGTTATTTGTATTTTTCCACGGAAATTCGTCGATCTCAAACGAAAAAGTAGAAAGTGTCAAAATTGTACCCTGCCCGGGGGGGAAGGGGGCCGCCAAACTTACCGACTGGCCGAGATCGGGTAGCCGCAGAGTTTTGCTCTTTCACACGTCTTGTGTTTGATATTGTTTCGATAATTCTACGAAATGATTTATCAACACGACGCGCGTGACTCGTAGAGTTGTTATCGACGACGCGAAATAATAACCCGAGAAAAACTTTACGGACCGCCGTCGTTCTTTCAACCCTTTTGACGTACGACTTTACTATACGTACGAGGACGTTTGTGTAAACAATTGTGACACAAACGGGTTTATTTTCATCGGCCGTCTGAACGGCAGCTTTCAACAAACTTCGGCCGTGTGTATTATATTTATAATTAAAACTTAAACGAGTAATTAACTTCAGACTTTGTAAATTGAAAAGCTAGACGAAAATCAATGTCGGGATCTTAATTAAACACACGCACACGCGCGCGCGCTTTATGCCGAGGAAAAGTTACTGATTCGTAATTAATCCTCTTCTGACTAACCGAATTATTAGCGATACTTAATGTAAGGGTCGAAAAAAACATTTTTACGTTCTCCCTCTCGGTGTTTGTAAGGCTGTGAGAACATTAATGATTTCTATTGTAATTTGATGTATTATTGAAAGATTAAAAATATATATTTAGTATCATTTCCATACAGTATTGTATAATAATAATATTATTTAAACGTTTTGAAACGTTTGGATTAGAGATAGCAAACGTCGATGACGTTGTAAAAGCCGATATCACGCGATATCAAATTATTATATTTGTTTAGATTCAAATTTTTCATCTCGAAATTCCAACATTATTACATCAACGAGGCGCAACTATATTATAAATCAACTCGCGTTTTTAATATTAAAGAAAACGTAATGGTCTTTACTCCGTATTTTATATTATTCGTTGCGATTTTAAATGATATCTATACATACGTAATAATAGTATACCTACTCGTAATGCGGTGACTCGGAACTTGGTTTCGGAACAGCTCGTTTAACGAAGCCGTTTTTTTTTTGAGGGAGGTTCAGACTTCGGTCGAAATCACGAGTGAACAATCTGATAAAAGTGAAAAGAATCAGATATAATATTACAAATTTATGGTATTTTGAATTTTTTCGTTAAAAATAAATTGACATTTTTCAAATCCGTAGTTATTAAATGAATAAATTGTAATACCTACGGATAAAATCTGCGGGAACGAAAGCGGTTAATTTTTTTTTTTTTAAATTAACAAGAATTCGACCGAAAGTGATCAAAACGTGATCGGTTTTAAAATGATAAAAGAATTAATTCAATTAGGTCATTAGTTAAAACCTAATTGAACATTTGGCGAAAAAGTTTCATAAAAAAATCTCAAAAATTTTATGTCGGACTTGAATCGATTTAAATAATCAATTAACATATTTAATTAATAACAATAGAACAACGCGAACTCGCGGATAAATCGACGGAGTAATGACAGCGTTTAAGAATTAAAGAAACGCGAGTTTTGTCGATTTAGGATATAAATAAATATGATTATTATTCGGAAACGTAATAAAATATGATATTGGTCTGATTTCTGAATAGACGACAAAAATTATTTATTTCCGCTCTGTATACGAGTACACAGTGTGATTGAAGTGGATCAAAATTATTGACGAATCTTTAAAACCAGTTAATTTCTGAATTTTGGGTTTTTATATGGAAAAAATATGAAACCACCGCCTATTGTCTATTGTACTATTGAACTTCTAATAATTGAAATGTATGAATTATAACAGCTTAATTCGAACAATTTTTTGTACCGAATACAACGTACCTGTCGAACAATAGATTTTGTGAAATCGTTGAAGTTTTCACTGACGTTTTGAGTTTAGGAAAATTATGAATTATAATTTCATCTTCTTCTTTTTCACGATAGGAGACTATATAAGCTGATAAAAATGGTGGAAAATAAAAAAAAAAGTGATGAAACAGCATCTCCAACTTCGAGTATATCGATATGAGATAATACCTGATATCGTGTGCCGTTAGCGAGACCGTTGGATCCGCAAATTTATCGTCCGAACGATTATAATAATATTTCGGTCGTCGTTTTCGCGATAATTCGCCGACGTCAATCGCACGCTAGACTATACTACTTAAACGTTCGGGTTCTCGTCGCCGACAGTGTCATATAAAAACGATTCGAAGAGGGGCAAAGGGAATTTCGACACGGCCGCGATATCTGAAGCGCGAGGATCGTTTCAGAGTAAACGCACTGCGTTTGATGGCTCCGCCGCCGCCGCCGCCGTCGTTGTTTTCTCAACAAACATAATATAGCGCGCGCTCGTATTTAACCCCGCGAAAAATGAAATCAACTGCGCGCGAATAGCTGCGATACGTTTTCAATACCCATTTGCGTCATATAAACGCAAAGAAGGGTTCTCGCCGCGCCGCCACCGCCGCCGCCGCCGCCGTCGTATCGTTTGAACTTTCCTTATGAAAATTATAGCCAATGAAATGGGTGTCGTAATAACGTCAGTGCTCGAATTCGTTTTGGAAAATTATAGCGGAACAGCTCGGCCGAGTGAAAAAACAAAAAAAAAACAGAAGAACAAGTGCGTTTCGCGAATAAATTTATTTCTTCGTAACGTAGCCGGGATTAGTTTATTAGTGTTAAACGCTGCACTTGTTATACTCGTAATGCAATATTGTAGCGCTAGGAATCGTTTGACACGGCCGTTTAGAAATTGATTTTTGAAGGCGATCGAAAACGAAGACGACGCTTTTGAAAACCAATATACAACGTAAATAATATTGTCCGTTGTCGATTGTGACGAAACGACGGCGGCGATGGGTAGTTCACTGAAAAATCGTAAGTTAAACCGCGTTTGTGCGATGTATTTCTGTCCCTGTCTAGAAGAAAAAATAAACAATAATAATGGAACGCAAAACAACCGACGATAAAAATAATAGAGACGTCCGTCCGCTCACGTGGCTCACCACGTTTTGAAATACGAGCGGCGGCTCGCACGGCCGCATACGCTTTCGGCGGATCCGAGAGGGGCCGTATTTCGTTCGGTTTATTTTTATTACATTAAATACAGATATTACCTATCCGTTTTCTTCGTGTTTGCGAGCATTGCGATCGTTTGTTCCCCTGTGCGTTCTCTCTCGCAGACGTTCAGATTTATCGCCGGCGATTCGATAACTTTATAACTGATGGCTCGACGTTAGAATTAGCACGAAACCTGTGCATCATTTTACGCGTTCGATTTATATACGCCTTGGGGAGTCGAGATTACTACACCGACTTGTGTAATTTCGGACGTTTAACCCGTCGGCGAATAAATAATTAAGCGTTTGATCGATGGGACGGCATGATAATACGGAAATAAAAACTAAAATGATCTCCTCTTACCTCGGGGGGGGGGGGGGGTTAAATTAAAGACCAATAAACGTGATATTATAATATATGTCGCTAGTTTTAGTCGTAATCTTATACACAGACTAAAAGTTTATATTAACAGAGAACTTTTAAAATTGCAACTATAAAATAAACTTCAAGAGTTATTACATTCGTATTCGCAGGCACATTTTTTTTTTTTTTTACGAGCTTTTAAATGATCGTGTTTTGAACGAAATTCTATATGACCGCGAAAAATCTGAAAACTTTTTTTCGCCCTGATTTATACCCAATCTTTTTTACTTGAAATCGTTTTTTTATTTATTTATTTTTGTTCGACCGTAAACGGTATGAGGGAATTTTTATTTCCTTTTATTTATCGAGTGTATTTAATTTTTATTCGTGAGACCTATTAAATATTTTAATATTTCAAAACAAAGACCGTTACAACTCTTAAAATTTTGATTACATATTTATAAATGTTGATTATATTATATATATTTTTATAAATGCATATTATTTTATGCCTTTTAAGTGCATAGAAAAATGGACTTAAGACCATAAGATAATTCTTAAACTTAAATAATCATATTTTTTAATTGTTAAGTTATTTTTAAGTAAGAAAAAATAATAGCTGAATTCTCCACGTAGTAGAAAACCACTACAGTTAATCCCGTAGGATTTTTCAATTTATTTATATTATTTACTCGTACCGACTCGATTAATATTTAATTTTTTTTTTTTCATTCCTATATTATATAGGTACAGAGTTTTTTGCATGAATAAAATTATTGCTCAACTGTTAATTATAGAGTCGGATAACAGTATGTATAATGTACTTACTATATTATATAATATCGTGTAATACTATGGGTATGGTTAAAATCAAATTGATTAAATTAAAAACATAATCATAACAATAATAATGAAAATAGCAATAAGGAACAGATACTGGAACGGTCACGACGACGATTTATTATAACGATGTAATTTTACGTGAAAAAAAAAAAAGTAATAATAATATTAATGCTTTCGTTTTATCATCGAAACACGTATATAATATATATTATATTCGTATATGGACAACACGTCGTCGGCTTAATTAAATGTGATAATCGTATCTAAACAGACGTGAATAATCGTGTACGGAATCGTTTCTAATACTACTTTCAGCTAATTGAATTAAATTATCGATGTTTACAGTTATTTTACTCTGTTCTTTATGATATTATACGCTGTACCCGGCTGTACTAATGACTTTTCAAAATTTAAATATAAATAAGAAAGTTGGAATCTAATAAGACACCGCCACAGGCGATTGATATGGGTAAATTGATCTTTTATATTTTTTAATCAATGTGCTTAGAAAAAATAAATAAATACATCTGAGCGATAAGAGTAAATTAATCAACCCCTAAAAAAAAAAAAAGTCCAAATATTTTGAAAACCACACCATCAAATCATTCTAGAGAATGATAATGTAATAGTAATCTATCTATGATAATACGATTATTCATTTTTGAATTGAGACAATTGAGTTGGAAAAAAAAAACTAGATTTTATCGTAAACCCACGTTACCTGTTAGGTTCACATGTTTGGTCACTTTTTCGTCAGTTTTCGTCAGTTTATTTCGACTTGTGGAAAAACTGTAACAACGTTCTTCTGATATCGATCTTTTACAGTGTCGACTATCCCAGAAACCGTCCCTGAAGTTGAAAATACGACTGATTCTTCTAATCAAAAAGTCGTGATAGACGTACTGAAAAAAAACACACACACACACACGTCATGGTAAAACACTACTCTTTGTTTTCAGTTTAGATAAACTGAAAGTTTTAGTCGTCCGCGTAAGTTTTCGCGCGCTGTACGAAATTGGACGTGGCGTGCGTCGTGACGCGTGACTACGCGTTGTTTTATAAAATCATTAAAATCACGTTGAACCCGCCGGATTATTAAAACGGAGGACCAGACGACTCGTATCGTACTTTCGGGGGTAGGTGTACAGATAACAGTGCACGGTGCGACGGCGCACGTGTGTGTGATAATACGAAAACGTCATTAATTTCTGGTGAATTTTATAACGCGATTGATTGAATCTAATTAAACGCGCGTAGAACGTCGGTACAGGTTAGGTATACACCACCGGCGACGGCGGCGTTATCGAATTTTCAACGGAAAATTACACCCACGCGTGCGTTTTATATAATAACCGTCGACGCTCGCGGTGTGGCTGTGGCCGTTGTTTCCTTTTAAACATCACGTCCCGAAATCGTCTCTTCTCTTTATTACGTTATCGTTGATTGTCGGTTTACCTGCTCGCGTTATAATATTTATATCGAATTAACGGCGGCGTGTTTTGCGGGACTAAACGCCGGATTTCGCGTTCGAATCGATTTTTGATGAGCTCCGGTCTCTGCAGGACGCGACTAGGTTACTTTTCACGATGGTGACTGCGCGGTGGGAGGGAGAAAAACGCGTGTCGATGAAATGTACTGATTCGCGAACTATTTTACTATTCGCCGCCGCCGGTCCAAAAATAAATCGACTATATTATATTTGTCTGACCTCGAAACGTGAACGACGTCACACTAGGCGCTCCGATACGAAAAAAGTCGCCATCGATTCGACATACTGAAATTTTTTTATTTATTCGGCACAGTATCGTTGGTTCCATGTGAATCGACACGATTTAAAGAAAAAATGGCAATATTTTTAAACGGCCGACGGAGACTTTTGTAACTCTGAGGGGGAACATTTTCATTATCGTCACACTATATAATAATTTATTCGTCGCGGCGATTGCAGTCGATAAAACAGTTATAATATTGTGTGTGCGATAATCACACGGTCGTTTTGTAGAAAAAATCCGCCGTCCCCGAGTGTAGAGTTTGCGCACACAAACGGCGCATGAAAATAATTGCGCTACAATACGCACACGTACCGTCATAATACGTCTCCACTGCATCAAAAAACGATCATGTAAAAAACAACACTACGCCGCCGCGCCGGAGCGGTAGGTATTGTGCGCCGCCGTCGAAACAATATTACAACAACAAAAACGGAATGTTACTTTGTATGGGATTGTTATTATTGTTAGTATTCATAGTAATTATTATTATTACATAACAGTGTGCGTCGCGCACACGACCGTTGTTCGGGTTCGTGCGCGCACGCGAGCGGCTCCCGCGTTTAAAGTGGTCAGTGTTTACATTGTGTAATTAATTAATTAAACATTTATCAGGCCGTTGTTTGAACGCCGCCGCCGCCGCCGCCGCCGTTTAAATTGTCTAAATTATTATATTTATTATTAAAACGCGGGAGAAGAAAGGACGAGCGCCGCGCCGGGGAAAGAGGAAACGATTCCCGACCGAGCGATATCATAATAATCGCTACTCGCACAGTAGGTGTGGTCTATATATGTATTATAGGTAGGTATAGTCTCCTGTATATTATTGCGCGCGGCACTTTCCAAAGTCGACGAGATTTCATCGTCTGAATAACTGTTTTCGTCGATTCTAGTTCAGACCCGACGCCGCGCCGTCTCGCGCGTCCGGTTAAAATCGTATTTATCGTAAAAATTTATCAAATTTTTAATAAGATCAAACGTGTCGTCCGCAAAAAAATCTGGATGATTTCGATCGAACTCTAGTTTAACATCATCAATTCAACAGAACTAACTGTTTTTTTTTTTTTTTACTTATGACTTACGGTTATAACATTTTCATAGTTCAGTCATTGAAGTCTTTTTTTTTCGAACCGGACTATATCGTTTCAATGTCAAACCGAATTCAAAGTGTGAACTCCTTTTTCGTTTTTTTCTTTCTTGAGTAGTACTTGAAAAAAATAATGGTGTGTAAGTTTTAAAAAAATCTATTTCTAAAACTGAAACAAGCGAATGAAATCCTTTTCGGACGAACGAATCGTTACGTGGTTGAAATATTATCGTTCGTGTGGCGATTTTATGAATAATAATTATAATACGAGAGACTTGAATAATGAATTTCTGATTCGGCGTGAAACGAGCGGCGCGGCGGCGGTGAGGAGACGTGTTGATTTTACGACGGCAGTTTTTTTTATTCTATATATATCCACTCGTTTTCGGACGGTCGAAACGTTTCAAAAGTTTCTCTGAGTAACTTTCGACGTTAGAAATCACAGGACTCGAACGACGACGCAGGTAGTATACAGTTTCGGACAAGTCGCACATTTTATAAACGTTTATGGTGTTGTGTATTTTTAAGCGTTTGAACGAAAAAGAAAAACTGCGACAGATGTAGGGTTTCTTCGAGCGAGTTCGCGAGTTTAGTGTTCGTTTTAATTTTGACTATAATTTTTTTTTTTTCGTTTCGTTTTGATATTGTCATTAACGCGGTCGCCGGCTGACTCGGTTTCAGATTTTTAATTATACACTGTTGTTCTCCGGCGCGCATTCTCGTGACGCGTAGTTTTATTATACGGACCGTAAAATAGTTTTATACATTTTCGACTTGTTATAAGTCCTAGCTATATTAAATGTTTATACTTTAAGACCATGTGCGAAAGGATTTAATAAAATATTGAAGTGTCTATACCTGGGCGGCGTGACTTAAATTCAAAAAACCTTGTCTTCCGCGACTATAATACGTAATAACAAAGTTTATAACGCCGCTCGTCGTAACTTATGCCTACTGTTGGAATACTTCTGGCGATTTTTTTTTTCTGTTTTTTTTTTTTTTGTTATTCGCGACGCGACGCCGTGTAACACGGTATAGTTACTTTGACAAAACGCGTATGATATTGCCGTCTCGAAGGGGAAAAAAACGACAACCGTTTGCCAGTCGAGGATGACAATAATATTATTAGACTATATTATATATATATAATATGGACTTGAGAGCGCTAAAAATTGTATAAAAAGCATTATAAGCAGACTTTTTTGATTTTATATTTTTTTATAATAATATTATCGCAGTGATAACATTCGTTTATCTTTAAATCGTTGAAAAACGATAAAAAAATAAATAAAAGGAATAAATAATTAATACCTATGGTAAAAAAAAAGTTTGGCACAATTCGAAAAATTCGGAACCCCCGAAGAAGGGATATTCCAAAATTTAATCCCTAAAGGCATTTAACGTTATTTCTTGGTCAGATTTTTCATTATATTTGTATATTATAATATACAGGAACGCCTTTATGATATGTTGTAGGTATACAATTTACACGTTAAATATTAAAAAATATTCGGGGTGGGCCACCTAGGGGTTTAAAAAATAGTTTGTGACCGATTCTCAGACCCGTCGAATATACACGAAAAATTTCGTGAAAATCGGTCGAGCCGTTTCGGAGGAGTTCAATAACAAAACACTGTGACGGGAGAATAATTATTATATAATCGTACTAGCCGACCTGTCACAGCTTCGCCCGTGATTGGTTGTTTATTTTGCCTTCGGACCATGATATGTAGAATTTTTTATTCAAATATTATTGTTTAATGTGATCGGCAAGTAAATATAAAAAACGGTTAATGAAAACGGATTGAAATTTTTCTAGCGTTATAAATGATAAAAATAAATACAGATAAAAAAGAAATAATTTATGGTTGATAAAGAATTTGATTGAAGTTGATGAAGAAAAAAAAAGAATTAAAATAAGAATTTTATAAGACTTCTGAGTATATGATGTTTTTTGTTATATTTCCTGTTGAAATTAAAATCATAAGATGATTCGGGTCTCCAGTTCGAGAAAATGCCACGTATAATTGCCCATGTGAAAAGCACTCTGTACGAAGATCTACGCCAACGTACTTGAATGTTTGACCTTGTGCTTTGTTTATGGTAATGGCAAAAGAAACTTTAACCGGGAATTGAAGCCGTTTGAAAGAAAACGGCAAGTCAGAGGGAATCATGGGAATTCTTGGAATAAATGCAATTTCTCCTTTCGCTGGCCCTGTAAGAATTACGGCTTCTATATTTATGGGATTCAATACGCGGAGTCACGCGCGTGTGCGCGCGGAAATAGATTCTTGCGTCGTTATCGCGATCGAGAAATCGGTATATCTAAACACGCGCGTCCATCGTCCATGTGAACCTAGCCTGAATGATTAGTTAATATAACGAAGTTATAATAATAACAATATGAATATTGGGTATACGTGTTGTCGGTGTAAGTGCGATAAACTTCTCGGAACGCCGATATCAAACACGATACAAAAAAAAGGTCAAGTTACAGGTAGCTGTAAACCCGCGGCCCGCCGTGCCGCACAATATAGGTACAATTGTTTTTAATTTTTTATGAATTTTTATGAACTTTTTTACTGACAAAAGTGGTACTATAACCTTCAGCAGAGTGTCAGGTTTCAGCCAAAAAAAATTTCAGCCAAATCGGTCCAGTAGTTTTCTCGGTTAGCGCGGTCGAAGAAAAACCCTTACAATTTTATATATAGTATAGATAAGATAATATTGTATACAAATTTGAAAGAAAAAAAGAAAAAACTACTCGTGATCATACAATGACTTCGAAGTAGAGTCATATTAATAATGGATTACACCTTTGGGGAATTCTCGGTTATATGTTTATTCGCCTCTTAGTATTATACTATAATATTGATTAAAGCCCCGAAAAGGCATTGAAAATAAAGGAAAAGCAAAAAAGTCCAAAACGAGTATGCCGAAAAAAAAAAAAAAAAAGGTAAAATAAAATGTAGTGCACTCGTTCTACACAAATCACATTTAAAAATAATAAAGCTCGGTTTTTTCGAATTGGCCGGGGAAAAAATAGCAAATGCCATCAAAACCAGTACACTAATAATGTATGGCTGGCATAGAAATTAAATATGCTCTACCTCAATTAAAGTAAAACGCTGAGTTATTAAAATAACATTAAATATATGTATGGAAAAGCGGAATTTACCAAGTACTGAGTTGATATTTATTACGGGCTGCTTTTTTTTTTCAACTTATATTATTAATTTATGCGCACTCCTTTAAAAACTAAATTTAAACTTTAAAAGTTTTTTCATTTTTGTATTACAACACGTGATGATAGTCATCTTTATTACAGTTGGTATTTTTATTATGACCCGCAAAAAGGTATTTTAATTTAATCATTTTCATAATTAAAATTTATTCAAATCAGTATAAACATTTCAATAGAATCAGAAAAAAGAAAAAAAAAAAAATGTTGATAAATACAAGAAACGATAATGGTAGATGTAAACAATTTTTTACGTCTCCGTTTCTCTTTAATTAACACATCTTGTGAAGTAGAATATAAATTATTATTTAAAAAAAAAAAAAACTTATTTGCTCTCTCTCTCTCTCTCTCGTTGTTTGTTAGTATGTAAATGGTACAAACGAACGTTCTCGGTAGTTTGATCGAATTTGCAAAATAAAATATGATTACGAATTGTGTTTTACGTCATTAAGCTACGTTTTGCATTAAATTCGTCTGATTATTATTATTTTATGAAGAATATGCGCAAGAGGAAAAATAAAATGTTTAAACATAATAATTTCGCGTGTTTAATATTATTATAAAGATAGGATTATGATGACTTAAGTATATACTTTTTTTTTTACTACAAGTATTATTAACCGGGCAACAAATTTGTTTCATTTGAATATGTTATTTTTATATTTTTACATTTACATTTTTTCCCCTGTAATAAGTATAAGTCAATTTAAAGCCTTTTTTTTTTCTTTTTTTTTTTTCTATAAAATTTTAAACGTCAAAAAAGTAATTTTCGCATCGTCCGACAGAAAATATTATTATGTTTGGTTAATGATAGGTCTGAGAATAATATATTTTTACCTTTTTTTTGTATTATAACGTCCGACATATTTGAAAAATCTTCTAAAAATCTGTTATGAAATTACATTTTCTTCTATCCAATCTTTTTGATTTGGTTTACACGTGAATTCCGTGAACATATTCTCGTTTCACTCGGAATCTAAAAAAAGAAAAAGAATTTGGCTATTATTTAGGCCACCATTCCTCAGTAATAATAATTATTGTCATAAGGAAACGTTTCCTAATAGACACATAGGTGTCATATTTCACGTTATTATAATAGATTATCATTACGTCATTGCGCGTCGACAAACTGTTTCGATTAGAAACTCGGTAAATTATTTATATCGTATTATATAATTATAGATTTTCGAGAAAAGTCGCTACGGGCGATATAAATTTTAATGATCGGAATTTTTTTTTTTCGCGTCCATAACTCGCAGGATACAACAACAACGTATCGAATAGTGCCATGGTCGTATATTTGCATAATATTTTCAAGGTACGCGAGGTTTTTTTTTTTTTTTATATATATAACAGCGTCAGTATTTTATGGTTCAGATATACATTTGTATATACATGGCGCGAAAGTTTTACAATTTAGTTAAAACGTATCCAAAACCAAAGTTTTATTCAATGTTACACGAGAATATGTATACGTCGACACATCGAACTCTCTCACACACTCTCACTCACTCTCTCTCTCTCTCTCTCTCTCTCTCTCTCTCTCTCTCTCTCTCTCTCTCTCATCATTACTTGCCAATTTAATTTCATACGATAGGGTCTCGTCGTTAATACGACGAAAGTTTATTAGCTGAAATTACAAAGTTGTTCACCTGTTTCGATCCTTAATCGCGAACGCGCATCCGTTTTCTTCCGAGGAGACTGTAATAATAGTCTGACCTCGTCGCCGCGCACAATTAAAGTAATAATATAATATGCACCAGGGCAAAGGTGCGATCGCATTTTCCCAACTATTTCACTCTGCTCGTAAAATTAAAGGACGAAAATATAGCTATTGTACAATGTACCTATCGCGTACGGGTAGATAAAAGATGTATAGTAGACGTCACACGATGGTCAGACCGACTCTTTTCTGTTGAATATTTATTTTTTTCCAATAGATTTATTGTCGTGTGTAATACTTTATTCAGGGCAGGTAAGTTAGACTCACGTGTAACCACTCCGTTTAGTGTTGTAGTGTAAACACATACCACTCGTCACGTCGTTAACGACCGTTGTCTTCATTTTGTATTGACTCTAAAAGGTACGTCATAATAATTGACGTCTGAATAGTAAAAAAAATATGCATTTAATCGCGATAATCGTTATTAAACCTATTGAAAAAAGTAAAAAACACGTTTCATAATGTAGAAACTATCCACTTTGAGTAATTTTTAAAGGAATAAAATTTCGCCTCCTCGAAATCCAGTCTATATAGTTCTAACGAATGAATATTTTCTATCGACTATTTTCAGCTGCAAGGATAAAAAAAAAAAATAAACAATACTTCGACGACGACGGTGTGGAGTATCGTTGACGCATTTGTTAACTTAAATAATTATCTCGCACGTAAAAGTTGTAATTTTTCGCGATAAAAAAACGGCAATCATATTGTATTGGACAAGGTATGCCCCCGCCAAACAGTCGACACCCGCCCTCGTCGCTCTCCTAATTGTCCGTCCGCGGAGAACAGTTAACGCTCCACGTAACCGAAACTCGAGTCACTCCATTACTATATACCGATACGTATATACTATATATATATATTATATATATATGTATAATATATTATGTACTTTTGTGCAGCTGTCCAGTTTACCGTCGTCGTTCCCTCTCGCCGCGGCCACCGCCGGATTGATTAAAATCCACATTTTGTTTGATCTGTAAGAAGAGCGCGTAGTATACGTATACGGGCTTTTCTGAAGAGGAATCTCGAAAAGATTTTATTTCACGTGCAAACACAGAGGGGCAGGACCGCGCCGACAAGAGCACTTTTAATCTGCGAGATTAAACACGGCGTGTCCCGTCATACGGATGTTGCGGACGTCCTACGCGTTTATACTCGTATGTATACTACGACGACCGGTAGCGATGACGCGAACGAAGAATCTTATTTCCTTATTTTACTGTATTTTTTACAACGGTATCGTTGGTTTTTTTTTCTCGCGGCGAATACGATTTATACCGTTCAAATCTGTTTCGTAAGAACTCGCGTTAAAATCGCCAAAAATTTTATCTAATGATTGGTTGTAGATAGCCTTCTTCGGGCTAGGAACATCTCGTGTACATTGACTAAAAAAAAACCGTATTTTTTTAACAGTATCGTAGTTTTTTTTTTTCTCGCGGCGAATACGATTTATACCGCTCAAATCTCTCTCGCGTAATGTCCAAATATTATTATTGTTATTTTTATAAGGCGCGTTGAATATATTTTTCATTTTTTTTCGCATAATTTAAATTATTGGCGCTCAGTTTTTAATTTTGATTATATTTTTATTCGCTCTGTTGGTGAAGAACGTTTCAGAAAAAAACGTCGCGGAAAACATCTGAATCGTAAAACCACCGGCCGTTTCGAAATTAATTCTTGGTCACGTAGAACGCGTCTTTTTTAAATCCCGAATTTGAATTTTTACACCAGCGAGCCGCGCGGCGGCGTGAGCACGAGGACTATTTATTTTTTTTATCTGTTAAATCGGAGGACTTTTTTTCTTCTTTTTATGTACACCGTTTCGCCAGTAAAACAATTTAAACTGTATAAACTGTAATTGGGTATAACAAAACGTTGTTGGAATTCGTCTTTGAAAGAGAGTCAAAACTTTGGGGCCCGAATTTTACTTAAGCGAGGAAACGTGAATTTTTTTTTGTTTCATAAGAGTTTGCCTGGGCTAAACTTCCCTTCCGACCTTTTAATACAAAATATAGCAAAACGACACATACAAATCTGAAACTCGGAAATTTATAATACTCACAGTTTTAGCTGCTCACTTGTTCGGCTGTTTAAAAATATTCCATAATCCCGGCGGATCTTGACTTTGATTTTTATTCATAAAACACAGTGAAATGTCCTTTGTCATATACGTGTTACTAGCTGACCCGGCCACATATTTCTAGTGAATGTTGTAGTATTAAAAAAATAACTAACTTATTGTAAGAATGGAGAGAGCGCACGCACGCAATTTCGGTAAAAGTTATGTAATAATATATGACGTTGCAAAATCCATATCTTTTGGTAAACATCGTCGGGTTTTCGCTTTAATTGTATACGCCTATCGACCAATGACGATAGATTTGCCTGCGATCGTATTCGACCGTCCAATGAAAAAATTTCTATTGTATTCGTTCTATTGTTCATCGCACGCACGCGATTAACGGTAAAAGTTATGTAATAATATGATATTGCAATACGTTTTGGTAAAGATCGTCGGGTGTTTTGATGACATAATCAAATTTATTTATATAAAATGCAAATTACCACGCGCTCGCTGATCGTTGCATCTCGAAATCTAGCCCGTGAAAAGTTTTTCCCGGTATGAGGGAGAAATAACGTTCTTCGTTTTCAACCCCTTTAACCCTCTTAGGGATGGAATTTTGAAAAATAAGTCAATAGATTTTTCATTAATAGATTTACAGAATATGTATGTACGCCAAGTTTACAAACATACATATCTGACCAAAAAATAACATTTTACATTTTTAACACCTTTTACCCCTTTTAAGGGTTGAATTTTGAAAAATAAGTTGGTAGATTTTTCCATTACTATATATGCTAAGTTTCAAAGAAATCCAAACGACAAATAACATTTTCCATTTTACCCCTTTTAACCCCTTTAGGGTTAATTTTCTTAATTTTTTTTCCGTAAGTACTTCTCCTGACAATAACAAACACAACCAAAAAAAAATAATTAGCTAAATCGGTCCAGCTGTTGACGCGTAATGAGGATACCTGCAGGTAGTAAATAGAGATTCATTTTTATATGATATTGTTTTTATCGATTTCAAACCTTTAAAAGAAAAAATTTTGAAAATCGGACGACGTGGTGACACTCAGGAACGTATTTGGAACAACCCTGTGAAAAAAAATTGAAAAAAAGTTAAATAGCGCTGTCACAAAATGGGAACATAAAAAAGGCCTGTTCTTTTATACATATATAATAAAGGATAACATGTTCTGAAAAATAAAATGCGTAAATTCACATAAAATATTGAATTGTCGAAAGAGATGATCGGAAATAATATAACATTACTATATAGTAATTTAATACTTTTTTTTCAGCTTTGTACACACAAACACATATCGATTCGAATCGAAAACAATAAAATATTTCAAAGTTTATTTTACATGCAACTTTTTTTTGGCGACACTTTGTTGGTTGAAAATAGTCACAACTCTAATCGATTAGCCGCCGAATTCTAATTGGAAATCGGAATCGATTTTGAAGTTTTTTTTTTCCAAAACAATCGAGCAAATAAAATAAATCACGTGGGTTTTGTGAATTTTAGTTAATCGTAAACGAATACACACTACAAATATTCGATCGGAAGTGCGAATCTCGACACTCGTTTATAATATATGTACCTACGTATCCAATCGAAAGCAAATAATTTATGAAATTCGTTTAAATGGAAGTAGTATCCTTTTTAATGTATATTTTACGATTAGATATACTGCCTTAATATTATCATAATGTATTTCCGAAATTCCAAAAATAACGGCGTTAATAAATTAATGGTTTTTCACTCCGCCTAAAACCTAAACCATTATTACCTTGGACACTAAAGTCCGCGAATAGTATTTTACGACTTGTATCGGTATATCGACACCATAATAATAATATAATAACGCTCCGGTTGTATTGTTTGCGAGTGTAATAAATAAAACACGTTCTCGAGTAAAAAAATACGACTGTTATTCTACTCTTGACGTTCATGGTTATTGTACCTATAAATAAATTCTTGCGTATAAAATAATATGTGTGTGGTGTAGAACGTGATAATAATTTCAAAACTACGTAGCTAATAAAAAGAGTGTCGGTGTCGTTTGGACACTAAAACCGACTTTTACCTGTGTAGATATCGTAAATTCATAACCGTATTGTGCTATTCAGACGTCGACAAATAATACAAAATATCGCGTATCATGAAACAATGGTGAATATCTGAGGGGTGCTAATTGAAAAGAATATCCGCAAATATCTCAAATAGTCCTCAACTCTCATCCCGAAAATAATAATTTTGACTAGTCTAATATTGTATATAATGAAAGATAAATGTGAACATTTGACTTGTTAGCAAAAAAAAAAACCAAAATGTAGATCGTATCTGACGTGTGAGAATATTGTAGGTCCCAGAAACCTAAAATATAATTACATAAGTTTTACCCATAGCTCTACTCAAAATTACATATTAATTGAATTATTGTGTTTAATATTTAAATAGAGAAATGTTGTTGCGGTCGCGGTGGTGGCGGACGCGATACGCGAGCGGGGTTAATGAAACGAAAAATGAAAACAAATTTAAAAAAAAACAAAACGAAAAGGCCGACGCGAGCGCGTGTACGGTTTTCGGAAGGAAGTGACCGGTTCAAAAGCCGTACTTGGGGCCGTTGTCGGGCGTTCGCTCCTGTGACGTTGTGTACGGTGACGCTCGGCGCACTGCAGACCGGCGATTTTAATGCCAGAGATAAAACGCGGTCGACCACAGCCGTTTCAATAATGACTGCTCCCGTACGGGGGGGGGGGGGCGTCATACTCACCTTTTCAGCACAGTTGACAAATAAACCGATATCATTTGAAGACTTTGATGTTTCGTTTTCATTTTGCTGCTGGCATTTGTGTATAGACTAATAAACAAACAAGTATTTAAATATATTTTCAATTTACGATGCAAGCAATAATAATAGATAACGATTAAATAACACGCCATTAAAGTATTCATGGATAATCATACATTTGAAGTTTTCTTCAAAGAGATATCCAATTGTGGTGAATTTTCGTTGGTCACTGTGGCATTTGTTGTATTTGTATTATTGTCGTCAGCAATAATAACTAAAACAGTGCCCCGTGTGAACAATGAGAGTTACAAAAAGAAAAACGTTCATTATGATTTTTTACATGTTTAAAAATTTCAACGTAGATACACTCATATCAAATACATTTTAATCCACACTCAGATACGTCAGGTATTGGTGAAAAATATCTTCGGTATTATACGCTATTTTCTTCTACAAATAAATAACCTAAAACAACGAGTACTACTCTTCAACTTAGTACACACTCGACCATTCTTAGCACAAATCAATTATTATTTCATACAAATAACTATTTACATTTGAAAAAATATAAAATTCAACTATGAAATTTAAAACAGGGTTTTTTTAAATATCATTTTACAACAAATTATTCGTTAATATACGGCCATCCCTTAATAGTCTAGACATAACTAGATATAAGACAAAGGTAGTTAAATAAGAGTTTGAAAACATACAAGATACAACAATTACTTTGTTTTTTATTTACAAGAAAATTTACAATCTGTATTTGAAAAAAAAAAAACACGATAAGTAAATATGATAAACTGTACAAAAATATTACATAAGAATAGCTTGATGAGGGAGGCTATCCGTTGATAGAACCCTCCGAATCAATTACTAACACTGTATTTGTATATAATCATTAATCAGGTATAAATAAACATAAAAGAACTAAATATTGTAACACATAAATAAATATATCATGATATAAACATATAACACATAAATGATTAACATAATTTAAGAATGGAAATTTTATTTTTATTAATACCTATAAAAATATAGTCAGGTGGTTAGGTCTAGTTTACAAACTCTATAATAACATTTTATAACTTTTTTATACTTTTACCGTTAGATAACTCTATAATACTTTCCAAATAGTTTGAATTGATGTATTTCTTTTGGCACTTTTGGATCTCGTATCGTCTGCACATCTGCGATGTATAAAGAATAAGCCATGATTTAACATAAGATTCTGGACTGTCCAAAGATGTTTCACATTCAGCGGTAGAACGAGGCAACGTTTTTAATAAAATTATTCAACTCTAAGAGCAATGTTACAGGACAATAATTATCTTCCTCTGCATATGCTCTATAGAACAGCGGTACCCATTACAAGGCTCTTTAACAAATTTTGTGCGGCCCACACTAAAACAAAATTTACATTCTAAAATTCAAAATTAAATAGAGAAAATAAAAAATACGTACTTTTTGATTTCGGTGTTATATAATATATTATATTAGTATATAATGTTATATGTATTGAAATTTTATTCATCTTATCTTATTATCCTCGTTTATTTTATCGATTTATGATTTACTGAAAATCCACGGGCAGTAACTACAAAATATATAATTGAAATTAATATTTCTAATTGCAATGTCGGTTTGTTGAAAAGCGAATTAATAGATTTACAGCCGAGCATAACATTAAAAGATAATATGTTTAATGGTAAAAATAATGCAATAGAATTTTGGTATACACTTGAAGAACTTCAGTATCCATTTTACATTTTTTTTATTTCACTTAATGTAAGAGCAATAATTCTAACATTTTTCGAGTCAACATATTTGTGTGAAGCGACTTTTGGTAAATTAACATTTATTAAAAACAAATACAGAAATCGCTTGACTGATGCACATTTTGACGATTTACTGCTGTTGTCAACATCGACATCACCTGTGGACATTAATAAAATAATAAAAGAAACAAAGAGTCCATCAACATCAAAACAACTTTGACTAAAAATCAATATCAATTTAACATTATTATAAATATACTATTTTAACAAATTTAATAATTTTTATGGACTATTTTATTTATTTTTATGGATAGTTTTACAAATTATAAATTACTAGCTGTTGTCGCAAACATTGTTTTGCCATTTAAAATTTTTTATTATGAAAAATTACTAACCTATTGTAAGTATGTATATGTGAAAAGTATATGAAACATGTACACATATTTTAATTGAAAATGATTCGCAAAAAAATTTATAAGCAATGATAATGGTCACTATGGTTACAGTATAGGTACATATAAATGGGCTGAATTTATAACCAATAGCAACCATTTTTAAACAAAAATTTCATAAGTACATCACAAAATCCCCGTTTGAGCACCTCCCCTAATTGGATTTTTCTAAAATTTTTTTTCGTAAAAACCTTCCGCTGGCAATTACGAACAATTCAAAAAAAATTTGAGCCAAATCGGCCCAGCCGTTATCAATTGATGAATTGTTATACATTTTTGGCTCCATTTTTATATAATAAGATTAAGTTATAATTAATTAATAAATAATTTATAATTTATACATTTTTATATTTTTTAATCATTACCATTAAAACTGTATGCCAGTAGTTTTCAAAGTTATTATTTGGCCCTTTATAAAATCCTAGTGGGGACCGCTGCTCTAAAACCACAAATTGCTTTGATTTTATTCAATAAATAGCGGTTACAGATACGTTGTACTTGTTCTTCTCCGTAAATTACATCAATTGATTTAGGCCAAGTATTTTTTATCTAAAAATATTTTGTTAGATATATTTTGTTTATTTAATATCTTGAAGAAGACTTGAATTATCAAATACTACTGTTATCTAATAGTCTTGAATTTTAAATTCATTTGCATAAACTTGTAATGAACTGATTATTGTTGATGGAAATAATTGTTGAGTTACTCGTTTAACATTTTGAAATATCATAGTTTTCTGAGCATTTTTGTAATTCGTTCGTATGACCACCGTTTCTATACTTAAACGACTCAATTACTCTTACTGTGCTTTTAATTTGGGAATCAGCTTGTATCAATGTAATGTCTTTATTTTGTAGTGCCTAAGATTAAGAAGAAAGCCCATATAATACATCAGACATTTAAGGCCAAGTCGGAAACAAACTCGAGACTAGTTTTGCATATTTATTCATGTCTAGTGATGATGAATGAAAATGATTACTTAATGCGGAAAATGTTCTCCAAACAGATTTAACTGTACGCCAGCTACTTGTCCAAAACTCTTCCAATATTTAAAAAAATAATATCATGTTCTTGAGCTCATTTTTATATTTTCGCGCATTATTATATCAAACATACAAAGAATCAATAAAACTTTTAAAACGACAGGTAGCATTTATATCTTTCATTGTGTAAATTTCATAACTATAAATGTATAGCTAGTTCCGATCGATGATTTAAGCAATGCCAATTGAAAATTAATGGATTAGGACACCGTCACTTATGAATGAAATCCAATTTCTTTTTGAAAATTCATCGTCAAAGCCAAATTTATGCGCACATTCCATGAGTTGATGAATTATATTTTGAGCTGTCTGTTGACTTGATTCAATTAGGTCTAAAAATATAGACACAGGTTCTTTATTTGAAATTTATGATTTTATATAAACTGCCATTGCAGATGATGTTGACTCATTGTTGTACTTTCATCAATTGACATTGTGATAACTTTGAATCAAAATTTAATATTCGTCGCAAATTTTTTTTTTCATTTCTGTTGCAATGTGTGAGATTATAATAGTCGATGAAAATCAATATTGCAGCGTTGTTCCAACATTAACACCGTTAAGCTTTTGTAGTTCAAGTAATTTGTATAATGGTCGTCAAAGGGCCAATTATTTTAGCAATAAAGTATGCTGTTCGATAAAGCATTTCAGTCGATTTATGGATTTTATATGCATTACATTTGCATACTGTTTTGTTAGTACATCAGTTTCTTGATCAATTATTAAAGTAAAAGCAGTTTTATGAGCTGTTGAAGATACACGTTTCTTAATTTTGTTGCGTACAACTGACCGTCTTGCTTCCTTCAAATTACTTTTTCCTCCATGAATTTTACATTCAGATGAAATTTTTACACTCCGGTGTTTAAATTTAGTCATACAATTGACTTCTTCACAAACAGAACAACCAATTTTCCCATTGAAACATATTAACTATTCATATTTTGCCTTATTTTTATTCCATTGTTCAATAGTCCAGTCTTTTGGCCATAATACATGCTACAACATACAAATATAAATTCAATTTTATGTAAACGGTTAATATATAAAAATAATATATACATAAATTATTCTCAATAAATTGCATATTATGTTAATTGAATAGTTTTATAGACTCAAGCTTATTCCATTAAATAAACATAATTATCAACATGATGAACTCAACAAGTCGATATATGATCAATCTTAAATATTTACCTCGATTGATTTAATTTCTTCACGTGTACTAGTTTTTGTTATTGCACTTATTACGCTAATGTTGACGGTATCTGAACTTTCTGGAGAAATATTAGATGTATCAAATATTAAACTTTTAGGAAGGACTTCTTCGTCAGAACTTCATGCACTAGTATGATGACGATGAGTAACATTTTGATTTATCTAAAACATGTTAAATGATTTTTTATCAATTAAACAACAAACCTAAATACAACTATTTTATTTTTTACTTTTTGATAATGAATAGTATTTAATTTATTTTTTCTCCAGTAAATTAATACTTAATGACATTTATATTATTGAAAACCACAACATATTTTGAAAATAAATAAATAATTATTAAAATCAAAATTGAAAATGTTTTGTAAATGATTGATAAATAATAGCCGATGAATAAAAAAAATATACAGTAAAACCTCTCTATAATGGATCCTATTTAAGACAGAATCCTTCGTATAACGGAAAATGTCAATAGATCCAGTCAAAACACCTAGTGAAACTATAATTCTCTAAAAGGGAAAACTTTCTACAACGGAAAATGTATTGATCCCAATTGATTCTGTTATAAAGAAGTCTTACTGAAAATATATATGCATCAATATACCAAAATTATTCTCAAAAAATTGCATATTTTAATTGAATAATTTATAGACTCGAACTTATTCCATGAAATAAACATAATTATTAACAAAAAACTCAACATTATCTATTATATAGCCCAGATGATCGATCTTAAATATTCACAAAAAAATAATTATAATTTATAATTAATAATCATACATTCATACCTATCTTATATGATAAGAAATATTATATTACTTTTATCGAATTAATTTTTTCACTTCTACTAGTTTCTATTAATGGACTTATCCTGCCAATTTTCACTGCATCTAAACTTCTTGGAGACATATTAGAGGTGTCAAATAATAAACTTTTAGGGAGTGAATCATCTTTGTCAGTACTTCCTGCACTCGTTCCTCCTGCAATAGTATAATGAGTAGCAATTTAATTAATCTAAGACATGTATACATTTACAAATTTCTCAATATAAAGTAAACTGTAAATACAAACTTCAGTAAATTAAATTGGTAGATGATAATTGTATTACTTTTAGAAAATAGTAGTGTTGAGGTGAAATTAAATCTTTAAATGTAACATACATTTTATAACTGATAAAAAAAATGATATTATGGAGATTTTTAAAATATAAAAGAGTAAAGACTCCTTGAATTAAACAATAAACCTAAATACAATTTTCTTTTCTTTTTGTCAATGGATTGTAAGTATTTAATTTATCTTTTCTCCAGTAAATTAATGCCTAAAAACATTTATATTTTTACTGAAAACTAGGAACAATATATTTTATATAATTAAATATATAATATGTATATATTAACCTCATTACATAATATATTTGATTAATGAACACTTAAATTGTCAACTTTATTGTGTTTTAAAACACTTAAATTATAATTATAATTACTGTAGTGGATACCTAAATAGGAAAAACTTAATTAATTAAAAATGAAATCTTTATGGTGTAAAATAATACTATTTAAATCTTTGATAATTACTTTTCAATATATTAAATTTTAGAACACACAAAAACAAAAATAGAATACAAAGAATTGTCATAGATTTAGCCATCTATATTATGCCCAAGGCTATATTATTAATGAAATGATTAACTAATAACTAATAGTTATTAAACTATAATAATTACCTTTTTTGTCACAGTGCAGGGTTGTGAAAAATTCTGTTGTTTGTTGACGCTTTGAAGCTATTTTTAACATTAATCAAGGAAATAAAACGTATACTATAGAGTAGAGTATACAAAAAATAATTATTTAATACTACTAAACACAATTTATTGGCAAATCACATGAAAACAATTGAACAAGACCGACGTTTATAGCCATATTATTTGATAAAAATAACAGCTGGTGTATTATTTCATAATATAAATGATAATATAACATTATTAAGTATAAAAGAAAATATCCCAATCTATATTTATCCACATTTGAGCGACCCACCGATATCTTATTTATCAGTTTGGCTTGATGAGGTGGGGAACAGTAATAATTTGGCTGTTTATCCATACTCCATGGCGAATTAATGCGTATATATACTGATATATTTTACTGGGTAACTTCTAAATTTGTAATCTTTCACGATGAATAAGTGTTAAAAATATTGACTGAAATAATAGTATATTAGTATAACTATTGTCTATTTGGTACCTTCACGCCCATATACCTATAACATGATACTTTATTTTGCGCATACTCATTTCTTTACAAAGTTTGTAAAATTTGTATATATAGCGTATACCTTCCAATACATCCCTATAGATATATCTATTGGTTTTGAACTCCTTTTTTTTCATAAGCTTTAAAACATAATTTGTTTGTATTTGTTTTTGTGGTTATCTGACTATCCATAGTAAGCACATAAACCACAAACAATTAATAACAAATAACGAACAATAAACAGTAGGTAACACACAACACCGTATGCATTTATAACACGATTTATATCTTGAACGGTTATTATTCGTAGTGCATGTTAATTTTTAATGTGTTATCACTAGGGCTGTGAACTATAATGCACTAAAAAATCTTAAAAAATGCCATAAAATATGCACATAAAATGCAAAAAAATGAATATAAAATACCAAAAATTATAGTATAAAATCATTTTAAATGGTTTTTAATTTAATTTTTATATTTATATTAATATTAGGTACAGGATATTATACATTATAGTACATTACATGCATAAAAAAGTGTTTATTTAATAAAAAAAAATAATAAAAATGTTGATTGAATTTGAATTTACATTTGCATTAAGTTAATGCTATTCAAAACATTTGAAACATTTTTAAAAAATTCATTTGTATTTATTTCATTAAAATAATAAAACAAACTTATTCATACATTATTAAAATTTTTTTTCATGTCAATTGATGGAATTTGATTAAAAATACCTGAAAATATAACTAAAAAAGGAAAATATGATCTAAAAATGCTATAAAATGACCTAAAAAACTTCAAAAACTTCAAAAAATGCAAAATAAAAGTTTCATAAATGGATCCGTAGTTACATAATTTAAATTATGTACTTACATAGCTACATTTCACTATCACAAATGCACTTTCTTACAAATTCACAGCCCTAGTTATCTTTATTTAATAAAAAATTGATATTGACTGTTGCGATTCGCAACAATTGTACTATTAGACTATTGTCTTATTGTACTATTGTACTATAAGTCAAAAGGTATGAGATAATAGTTTATAACGCATTGTTTTTCGTTTGAAAACTGTCCAAAATTAGTTATGATGTCCATACAAAAAGGCCAAGGGAGGTTAAACTCTTAAATGGCTAGATATGCCATTGTATATATTATATTTATGTGTCTCATTACTAAATGGAGAAAACATGTAAGTAACTAATATCGAAACGTGAAATTCTAATATTATAGCCCGCATATTCGTAACGTTAAAATATCGAATGCGTCGCAGTGTCTGCAGGTCGCGGTAGAGTCTTTTGTAGTTCGCACTACAGCACGTATTTATGTATACAAATATTAATTCACGACATCTGCTTTTTAAAGTAATGAACCGACTTAAGGGGAGAATAAATAAAATAAACTACGCGACTGTGCCGTGGGGAGAACAAAGTTTTGTGCCGTGAAAGAAATCTCGCGCCCGACACCCGTGTCGGAGTAGTCGTTTGTATAAAACACGTATATATGTAAATAAATAAGTGAAAAAAAAAGAAAGAAAGACCGCCGTGGTTGTATTTGAATCCATTATACACGACGATAAACCCACCGCACGTCGAATAAAATTAATCGAACTCTGCAAAGACCGTCACGCGTGTAACGGCGAGGACTGTAGTGCTGCAGGCGATCCTTATGAAAATCATTGTCAATTTCAAGGTAATACTAATCGTACGTCACATTACAGCGACGTGACAGATTTAGAAGGGAAAAAATTCGAGGAAGAATTTTGATTGTCTCGGTTAAAACAAATTTTGTAAATAATGTTCTGTAAAATAATAAAACTCGACGCCTATAACGTTCTATGGAATGTGTATGTATATTATCATAATGACGTGCCACACTGCGGTTTTTTCGCCGTTCGTCCCCGAACGGTTTTACAGTTGCCGGAAAACGACGCGTTTAGATTAAATACGCCAAACTAAACAATAGTTCTGAACTACCGATCGGTACCGTTCGTCGGCGCTGCGGCGGACGGCGAAACCGTTGATATTATGTTCGTTCCGCGAAAATACATGATTTTAATTACGATACGCCCCCACGTTGCGGTGCGTTTCGACGACGGTTTGAAAAGTACAAGTGGACAATGTGAATTCGGCGGCGGAATGACGCTATGGCGCGAACGATTTTATGGTCGCTACGGTAAAATCATTTAAAGACTCGGAGGTGAAAAGACCGCGGTGTGTCCAGTCCCATAAAGGTTACCACGGGGTTGGTAAGTATATCTGGTATTCAACCACACTCGTTTTAATTTGGATATTTTCACACCGGAATGTGAAATAATAACGTGAACACGATATTTTAAAAAGGATCGACGTTCGTGTTCGTGCGCGTAAAATGTGTTTTATCGTCGATTTGTTTAATCAATATCGTGAAACCGTATTCACAGTCTAATAATTTACGAATCAATTTGGTTTATACTTTCCGAGTATATTATTCGATTAAACAACTATGGTAATTCGAAACGTCTGAATAATAATATGGATATTGCCGATATCGGATACATTATTATTGTGTTTATGTTGTACGAAAAATATAATATTATTTACATACCCTCGAAATTAAAAATTCGAAAATAAAAAATGTAACCGATATACCGGGGTATTTACCCTTCGTTTTTATTTGAACCCGGTTAACCGACGGGAATAACGCGGCAAATTCGAAAATCTCTAGGAACGGCGGGAGGCAACATTCGTAATGGTTGCCTAACCTAAAATGGTGGCGTGCGACCGGCCTGTTTTCCCCTCGTAAACTCGCCCGCGGTTGGCAACACTGCAAGCAGAATATGCTCACGCCAC
Organism: Drepanosiphum platanoidis; assembly: GCA_948098885.1. NCBI lineage: Eukaryota > Metazoa > Arthropoda > Insecta > Hemiptera > Aphididae > Drepanosiphum > Drepanosiphum platanoidis. The sequence goes on from OX402535.1 coordinate 5,566,522, forward strand.
CCCCCGCTGCGTCGTCATACCCGAGAAGTCGACAAGCTTTTAGCGTCCGTGTCGTCGTCGTTTCCGCTTTCGCCATTTTCTTTTCTCGCCTCTCGTTCGATCTCGCTCTCGTACGGCTTTTCGTTTGTCGAACTAACCGGACACCACGTTTTTCCAGAACAACGACGTGTTCCGATAGATTTTATCCGTCTCAATCGCTTGTGTAGTTTTTCTTTCATATTGTGCGCAATTGCCCGTCGGTTTTTGTAAGTCCGCCGCGTTTCATTTTACTCGAGCGCCGGCGGAAGGTTTTCCAGAGCATGGGGCAGCTTCGCGACTTCCAATAATGAAATAATAATTTTTACATTTTTCTTCTTTTTGCGTCGTCGTTTTTTTCTTTTATTCGTCTACCTTTCAACAAAATTCTCAACCGAAATTTATCAGTCATAATACAATGGCGAATTTGAAAGTAGTGTTCAAACCTCGTGTATATCATGTAAGTACCTCGTGGTTAAGTACTTCTATGTTTATCCATTTAAATCACATTATGCATATCTATTCAACGCATTTTTATGTTTATAATATTTTATTTTTTCTTTACATCATGTGTTTTTATATAATATATAAATTAATATGTAACGTAATAGAATTTTATAAACGTTATTACTTCACACTAAAATATATTGAAAATGATTTTGTTAGATGGCATTTAGAGTCCCTATATTTTAACGCTGAGCTCAGTGCAGCTGTCCCTTCTGCTCCACTCTTTCTCCGGTGCTGTTATTTGATGTGTTCGTTTATTGTGTTCGTCCACTTTGTCACCATGTTTGGTCGAAGCCGTTGCCGCCGCTCCATTTCATCAACAGCGTACCAGGTACACATTGACATTATTCTAATTATTATTATTATTATTATTAGTATACCAGTCGTATTAAATTGTAAACGTCACTCGAGGGTTTAAATAATTAACACAAATTTACAGCTTATTATTTTGTAAGTTTTTAAAAGTCGCAGTACAAAATTCTTCATTTATCGGCTATTTTCCGCATAATTGTCTCAATTTGGAAAGGCTCATTATATAATATTTATAGTAAAATGTATAAAAAAAATTATAAAGTAAGAAATTCTTTTCTTCTATGCTAGGTTATGCCTATGTGTTCATGGTAAAGTATTACTATGTATTAATTACAAATGATTTTAATTATTATTGAGAGTTGTGTAATTTTCTCTGTAGTATTTAGCTTTGTTCTTCACGAAACATTAATATCGTATAAATCAATGTTTAACCCTTTGTGGACCAAGCATAATAATCAAATGATTTTGTGGAGGCTGGATATTAATTTATTTGGGTGGCTTTGCATTTTGTGGTGAAGTCTAGAGTAGAATGTAATTTAATTGCTGTTTGGTTGATAGATTGTACTTTGAGATCTTGATGTAAAGCGGCATTAGTGAGATACCAAGGAGCTTTGGCGACCATGCGAAGACATATCGATTGGAAAGCTTGGATTGTCCGGAGGTTTGAGGGTTTAGCAGTGCCCCATAGGGCGATTCCGTATGACCATATTGATTGGAGGAGACTTTTGTATAAAAGTAAACGGTTGGACAGGTTGATGCTTGATTTGAGGAGAGGTCTGATGACATGTAGACGGGAGTTAAGCTGTTTCCTTTTGTTTTTTAGATGAGGGCCCCATGTGAGTCTCCTATCAAGTAGGAGGCCGAGGTATTTGGCTTCTCTTGAGTGGGGAATTATTGAATTGTTGAAACTAACTTCTGGACAGTCCTTAGGTCTGAATGTGAAGGTGATATGTGTAGATTTTAGTTTGTTTACTTTGATTTTCCATGTGGTGCACCACTTTGAAAGCATGTTGAGATGGTTTTGAAGATGGTGGGAGCAGATGTCTGGATCGAGGTCAGCGGCAAGAATGGCAGTGTCATCTGCATATGTACCCATAGTAGTGTTTTCTGTGGTCGGAATATCAGCTGTAAATATGGTATACAAAAACGGGGCAATGTCACTTCCTTTAGGTACGCCAACAAGTATATCGAATAAGTCGGAGAAGGTGGATTTTATTTTGACATTGAATGATCTATTTTCGATATATGACTTAAGTAAGAGATAGTATGGGGCAGGATAGATTATTTTTAATTTGTACAGCAGGCCATCGTGCCAGACCAAGTCGAATGCTTGGACGACGTCAAGGAAGTCTTCAAAAGTTATAAAATTACATAAAATATGAAAAAACATACAATTTTACTTAATTTTAACATAGTATTTTTATTAACAATGAAGCACATAATAAATGAAAACAATCATTTGTCACAATCGATACCATGGTATTCGGCAAAACAATTTTTTTTGTCATTACAGCATAAGAAAACATTACATGTTGTACATTTTGAGAACGGTCTTGATTGTAGTTGATATGTGAATGAACACATTTCACAACGTCCACGACTTCCCGTAAATTTTGGCCAATGAATCCCACGATTGCTCATCCTGACGTCTTTAGAAACCGAGAACTCTCTTCCTCTCCTTTTTTAAAATTTCTATAAATAAAAAAAAAAAATAATAAATCTCTTTGTATGAGTTTTAATTTTTTATGAGTAATATTAACTAACTTTTGTGAATTATGCAAGTCCATTCCATTTGTCTGTAGGTATTTTGATAGAGGGGAAGATATTTTGTAAATTCTCAGATACATAAAGGCTGTAAGCAATGTAGAATATTTTAACAGTGCTTCCTTAAAATTCTTAGCTTTGGATCTTAATTCCACCGAAAAATGTTTGGATTTCATACTACCAACATTTTTTTTCTATGCTTCTTCTTTGGCCCACCACTGAGTTTCTCCAATTTATTGGTGTTCTAAGTTTTCCATCAGATGATATAGCTTTTGACCAAACAGCTATATACGTTGATATGACTCTTTTAAAAATTCAGCCAACCCATTTAATAAAGAAAAAATTGATGTTGTAGCAATAGATGTTTTAGTTATATCAGACAATATCAAATTTAAAATATGACCATAACACCTATAACATTATCTGTTGATTCATCAGATAACCATTTAGAAAATTTGTTATAAATTCCCTGCATAGATGCAGCACCATCTGTAGCATTGGCGATACATGATTCAATGTTTAGATTATTTTTTTAATTTTAATTTAATTTTAATTTTAAAATTAGCCTTTAGTATAACTGAGGCTCAACAATTACATGGTTTAGATTATTATTTGTTAAAACATTAGAAAGAAATTTAAAAATACTCTTCCCTGAGCTGTCTGTACAGTTTACAACGACTGAGTCTTTCGTGGATCTCATTAGAATTAACATATCTAACAACGATGAACATTGATCCTTACCTGTTACATCTTGGGTGGTATCTAATTCGACAGAAAACATACCAGCTTCAATAACTTCATAAACAATACATTTTTTAATAAGATCACTGATGTATTCGAATAATTTGATTAACTGTTGTTTTTAAAATTAAAGTTAATAAACCACCTCCTGTTTTATTTCCAGAATTATGAGATGTTTCACTTCTTCTTCTCTACTAAAGGCCTTGCCTTGTCGTTGCTTTTAGCTATACATGGGAGAGGGATTGTGCAGTGGTTTCCCGTTGCCTTCTGCACCAGATGTTTCACTATTATTAATAATATAATCCAAATATTCATTCAGTAAAACATATTTCTTAAGAATAACAATGTATCTAAAAAATTTTCTTGATCAACTGAGTCTTTAAGTAAATTATATGCAGCTTCATTATGTTTTCCACTGTAATTAACACATTCACTGCGTCAAATAATTAGTTGCGACATGTTCGATGCGTCACGAAATATATCGATGTTTCGTTAGGAGCGGCCACCAATTCGGACATTTTTTTTAGTGTCGGCTATCGCCGACAGGCGCACTTGGTGATGTAATTATTCATAAATATTTCTGGGGAAGGGCGTAGTTTTTATTTTCAAAGGGTTATTACATATTCAGGGGGAGTTCCAGGGGGGGGTGGGGGTGGCTAGGGTTATCCTTACCCCCCCTAAGTCACATTTCTAAAAATTGTATCTTGTAAAAAAATATTATTAACATATTACAACTATTGACTATTATTGAAAACTATGACATCCCCCCTCCCAATTAAGTCTCTGGAACCAACGAACTATAACGAACAGAAATGAACTGAATAAGAAATCATAGTATTATAAATAATTATATCGATGTACAATATTAGATTGTAGATAATATATCGATAATAACGATAATCAAATATGCGTAATGTTCGACCGACAAAAAAAATCCAACAAAATAAGCTATTTATAAACGGATTGGACTGAAATAACAAGAATTTTCTGTGCAAGAGGCGTGTGTAAAAATAAAAACATTACTCTGGTGCGTCAATATTTTATAGCACATTTAATTCAACAGACCTGATGTCGGCTATATCCGACAGGCGCACCGTTCACATACCTACGCGTCGGCTATATCCGACAGACGCACCGTGAAAAAACCAGTGCGTCGGCTATAGCCGACAAACGCAGCGAATGTGTTAAGGCTACATTTACCAATTAATTTTACTACATCTATTATGCGTTCAAGAGCATTAATTATTTGTTTAATTAATATCTTTCTTGAATTTAATTGATTGACAAATTTAATATTATCTGTTTGTCTTATGAATGTGTAAAAAATATGCTTCTATACTTGCATTGTGTTCCAATATGTTTTCATGTTCTTGAATACGTTGGTAGATGAGACCATGCATTCATGCCTAGTACAAATGAATTATTTTTTGAACCTTAAGCTAAACATAATCTTCAAAATAATGATTTCCATCAAATGAAAGCCAAAATATATAAGTTTCATCTTTTTTATAAAAAACCTTTTTACAATTGAAAAATATTTGTGAAACCAGTTGCAAAGGATGATACTCAAAATTATTTTCAAGCAATAAAGGAAGTGGTTTCTTAAACATTGATTCTGAAACATTAATAACTGTTACCATTGATTATAAATACTATGTAGGTACTACTAATGTAGGTATTACGTTTTCCTAATATACGAATCACATCATATAGCATAATGGCCAATTTTTTTTTTTTTTTTTTTCAATCCTTAGATTGGTTACTACTTTTAGTTCCTTATAGTTGGTTTTCCCTATATCGTCTATGATCTGTTTCATAAATGGTGTTCTTGGTCTACCTCTTCCAGCTTTTCCTTCTATTTTTCCTTCTATTATTGTCGTTATCCATTCATTATTTCTCATAATATGCCCGATCCATTTTTTCCTATCGTAGTAACGTGCGTAGCTCTTATCATTATTTTATTATCAATTATAGAAATGTATGTACATTGTAATGTACATGGGGACTGAAAGGGTTAATTTTTTGTATTCGATACGTATATTAGTATAAGTAGGTATATTAAATTCTTGATAAAGAATATCACCCGGTGGCGGACTTCATTATAGAATAAATAAAGTATTGAAACCAAAGTAATTGAGACACCTAAAAAATTCATTTCATACTATAACACAAAGTTAAATATAAGCTCTTATAGAATTTAATGTTATATTCGTGTAAAGGTCTATTTAAAATTTTTTATTTCAACTATATTTTAGAAAAAATTAAATTTTGAAAATAAAGTAATTGAGACACTTGAATTATCCGTTTCCGATAAGAATATAAAACGCGACGCGCGCGTGTAGTGTACCGTGTTCCGCCGCTGTGGCCGCGTGGCCACGTGGCCGCCGTGACGGGACGACGACGACGAAGACGTGGTCGTGCGCCGCGCGGACGGAACTCTGGATACCGCGGTCGCGGTCGTCCGTCGGTTATTTCGGTATAAAAAACGACCGTTACAAAAAAAATTAGTTACCATAATTCGTCAATTGTCATTGGCCGTTCGTTATTTCAACCGTTTCGGCCGACGCGGGCCTACCCTACTGTTTTTACCTTCCGTTTCAGTCTTCGTCGGTTCGCGCGTAAGTCCGAACGTGTCCGTGTTACGAGAATTTTATGCCGACCGCCATTGTCTCGTTTCTCGGTTTCAAAACTTCCTTTCGCGACGATGGTAATAGTTATTTTATCGACGATAATCGCACGTCTCACGACGGTCGCGTGGGCATAACCAAATTATTCGTCGCTTAAATACTACCGTACCTTCGCATTCGGTATTTTTCGTATTTTCTGTATCGTATCGTTGCCGCCGCCGCCGAGTCCGGCGCGCGATCCATTACGCGAGTGTAATGGCCGTCGCCTTCGGATTTTCAACGATTCCGTTGAGGCTCGGACGACGTCTTAACACAAGCCGATAAAGGCTTCGAGTGTGCGTTTTTTGACGTCGTCGTTTCGTATCGCCGCCGTCGCGTCCGGCGCGCAATCCATTACGCGAGTGTAATGGCCGTCGCCTCCGGATTTCCAACGTGTCCGTTGAGGCTCGGACGACGTCTAACCCAAGCCGGTAAGGCTTCGAGTGTGTTTTTTGACGTCGTCGCCGTTCGCCAAAACGGCTTATGAATTTTACCGTCCGCCAAAAACAAACGAATTATGGTAATATCGTGGTTCGCGCGAGTAGTGAATAATCGTTCCGTGGTGTGTTTGCCGTTGTTAAATGTTTCGGACCCGCCGAATGAAAACGGTCGTCAATGGAGTCGACGACGGCCCGAGGTTAGTGATAATAATATTATATAGATGTAAAATATAAGTACGACCCACCGACGCGTTATGCAAAACTTATTATTATTATATATTATTATTAAACCACCGTTACACAACGCGCGTTGGAACTGATAAATTGCGAGTATAGTAGTAGTGAATTCGACGGCCACTCGATCGAGCGAATGAGAAATGCGACGCTAGGTCTATATTAGCATGGCCGTGTGGCCGCGTGGCCGCCGTGACGGGACGATGACTCCGGATACCGCGGTAACGATTCTCGGTAAACAAAAAAACCGTTACGAAAAAAATCACATTCCATGATTCGTGAATAATTCTCATTGGCTGTTCGTTTTTTTAACCGTTTCGGGGGACGCTGGGATTACCCTTCCGCCGTTGCTTCAGCCTTCGTCGGTTCGCGTTTATGTGGTGGGTTTCTCCGAACGGGTCCGTGTTTCGAGATTTTTATGCCGACCGCCATAGTCTCGTTTCACGATTTCTACGATTCCTTTCGCGGCGATGGTAATAGTATTTATCGACGAATAATCGCACGTCACACGGCGGTCGCGTGGGCGCAACCAAATTATTTCGTCGCTAAAATACTACCGTACCATCGATATTCGGTGTTTAACATATTTTTCCTATCATATCGCCGCCGTCGCGTCCGGTACGCGATCCATTACGCGAGTGTAATGGCCGTCGCCTCCGGATTTTCAACGTGTCCGTCGAGGCTCGGACGACGTCTAACCCAAGTCGGTAAAGGCTTCGAGTGTGCGTTTTTTGACGTCGTCGTTTCGTATCGTATTCGCCGTGGTTAGTGCGTTCGCCGCCATTTGTACTATCGATATTCGGTGTTCAACGTATTTTTCGTCTCGGTCGTTCGCCAAAACGGTTTATAAATTTTACCGTCCGCCATTTTTTTTTTCGTTTTTCGCGAGTTACGACTTCGGCTCGGATGGTAAATATATAACACTATTATTCGTCGATAACATTTCGCGTGACATTTTCCAACGTGTTTTAATCTGTGCATACATAACCGTGTAAATAAAATATAACATTTCTTTGCGAGAAAACGCGATCGCTTAAAGCGGGCCACATTCGTTCATTGTTGTATTGGGAGGCCGCCACAAACAAACCTTCGAGGTAAGGTTTATTATTATAATAATAATCTGGTTCGTTTGTATATTATTTTTTATTCTGATTGTGTCGAACAGCCCACTCATTTATGTTTCGGTCGTGCCAACGAGGCAACATATTATTATTATTTAAGTACACGATTATTGCAATTATAATTAGTATATTACACTGAATAATTACCATTCTTTTTACCTATTATTGAAACTTTATTATCTTGATATTTACCGTATTGTATTATCCATGTGTAACGTTACATCGTAGACGTAAAATAGATACTATTCAATATAACCAAATATAATAATATATAATTAGTAATTATAAATCGTTTTCGAATATAATAAATTATAATGACTGCGCGCGTAGTGTGAATATTCCTACGCTGCGTGGCCGCCGTGACGGGACGACGACGACGAAGACGTGGTCGTGCGCCGCGCGGACGGAACTCTGGATACCGCGGTCGCGGTCGTCTGTCGGTTATTTCGGTATAAAAAACGACCGTTACAAAAAAAATTAGTTACCATAATTCGTCAATTGTCATTGGCCGTTCGTTATTTCAACCGTTTCGGTCGACGCGGGCCTACCCTACTGTTTTTACCTTCCGTTTCAGTCTTCGTCGGTTCGCGCGTAAGTCCGAACGTGTCCGTGTTACGAGAATTTTATGCCGACCGCCATTGTCTCGTTTCTCGGTTTCAAAACTTCCTTTCGCGACGATGGTAATAGTTATTTATCGACGATAATCGCACGTCTCACGACGGTCGCGTGGGCATAACCAAATTATTCGTCGCTTAAATACTACCGTACCGTCGATATCCGATGTTTAGCGTGTTTTTCGTATCGTATCGCCGCCGCGTCCGGTGAGCGTTCCATTACGCGAGTGTAATGGCCGTCGCCTTCGGATTCTCAACGATTCCGTCGAGGCTCGGACGACGTCTATCCAAGCCGGTAAAGGCTTCGAGTGTGCGTTTTTTGACGTCGTTATCGTTTCGTATCGCCGCCGCGTCCGGCGCGCGATCCATTACGCGAGTGTAATGGCGGCCGTCGCCTTCGGATTTTCAACGATTCCGTCGAGGCTCGGACGACGTCTTATCCAAGCCGGTAAAGGCTTCGTGTGTGCGTTTTTTGACGTCGTCGTCATTTCGTTTCGTATCGTATTCGCCGTCGCGTCACATTTCTTAGCGACAATTCGCTATCTCTCAAAACGGGCCGGCCACAACGGGTGCATTACGTTTGTTCATTATTGTATTGCGATGCCGTCTCAAAGAAGCCTGATTCGAGGTAGGGTTTATTACTATAGTAATAATATGATTCGTTTGTATATTATGTATTATTCTGATTGCGTCGAACAACCGACTTATTAATGTCTCGGACGTGCCAACCAGGCAACATATTATTATTTAAGTACACGATTATTGAAATATTATTAGTATATTACACTGAAAAATTTCTATTCTTTTTACCTATTATTGAAACATTATTATCTTGATATTTACCGTATTGTAACCGTGTTTAACGTTACATCGTAGACGTAAAATTATTAGTAATTATAAATCGTATTCGAATATAATAAATCATAATGACCGATTATGTATGTAGATTGTACGCTATTAATTAAAATTAACGTCTATCTTAGTGCTCGGCCGAACGGTAAAACGACCGAGTGCTCGTCGCGTGTAAACATAAGAAACTAAGCTTTAAATTAAGTCAGTGTTGGTTTTGAAATTTTGGCTGCAAATTTCACAGCACTGCGGGCGGTGCGACATTTTGAATTTTCCGTTTCGAACAACGCGACGCGCGAGTAGTGTGAATATTCCTACGCCGCGTGGCCGCGTAGCCGGTAAAGGCTTCGAGTGTGCGTTTTTGACATCGTCGTCGTTTCGTATCGTATCGTATGGCCGCCGTCGCGTCCGGTGCGGTGTGCCGTTCGTCAAAACAGTTGTACATTTTACCGTCCGCCATTTTGTTTTTGGTGTTTCGCGAGTCACGGCCACGGCTCGAATGGTAAAAATATAACACTTTTTTTTCGTTTCGTTTCGATTTGTGCGTATAAAGAATTCGCGATCACTTAAAGCGGGCCAGCCATGATAGGTGCATCACATTCGTTCATTATTGTATTGCGATGGCGCCTCAAACAAACCTTCGAGGTAAGGTTTATTAGTATAGTAATAATATGTTTCGTTTGTATATTATTTATTATTCTGATTGTGTCGAACAGCCGTTATTTATGTCTCGATCGTGCCAACGAGGTAACATACTCATATTATTATTATTTAAGTACACGATTATTGAAATATTATTAGTATATTACACTGAATAATTACCATTCTTTTTACCTATTATTGAAACACAATTATCTTGATATTTACCATATTGTATTACCTGTGTGTAACATTACATTGTAGACATAAAGAAGAATACTATTATATTTACCCATTATAGAAACACTATCATCATGATATTTACCGTATTGTATTATCGTAGATGAAAGAATTAGTAACGGTTTTATTTATTTTTTAAATTATAATTTAATTTAAGAATTTATAAAATTTTTAAGTTGCGGCACCAGTTCTGCTTGAGTCGTCTGGTTGGGTTTCCCGGTAGTGTTGGCGTAGCAAGGTCCCTGATGAGCTGGTTGGAGTTAGATTGAAGTTTGGCGTGGAAGCGGTTATAATATGTGGTGGCAGTTTTGTTAATGGAGCAGATTTCTAGGTCAGAGTTTATTGAATTATTGGAGACAAACCAGGGTGCTCCAGTAATTATGCGACAGCATATATTCTGGAAGGCTTGGATAGTTCTCTTGTTGGATTGTTTAGCAGAGCCCCAGATTACTACCCCATAGACCCAAAGAGGTTGAAGAAGAGTTTTGTATAGTATGATTTTAAGGGGTAATGCTAGATTGGAGCGTAGGAGTGGCCTTAGTAGATGAAGTCTTGAGTTTAGCTTTTTACGTTTGTCTTTAAGATGAGAGGACCATGTGAGACGTCTGTCGAATATTAAGCCGAGGTATTTCACTTCATTTGATTGAGGAATAATGGTGTTATTCATTGATATAGGAGGGCAGTTATGGGGCCTGAGAGCAAATGTGACGAAGGAAGACTTCAATTCGTTGACTTTAATTTTCCATTTAGTAAACCATTGAGAAAGAGTATCAATGTGTAATTGTAGTTGAAGGCTTGCAGTGATATGATCAGCAGCTGTAGATAAAAGCGCAGTATCGTCAGCGTAAGTTCCAATGGTTGTTTTTTCTGAGGTGGGTAGATCAGATGTGTAAATTATGTACAGAAAAGGTGCTATGTCACTGCCTTGTGGGACCCCAGCAGCAATGGGAAATTGTTTTGAATGTTGAAGGTTGTGGCGAACCTTGAATGTGCGGTTGTCCAAGTACGATTTTAAGAGGAGATAGTAAGGGGCGGGAAGTAAAGTTTTTAGTTTGAAGAGTAATCCCTCATGCCAGACGGTGTCGAAAGCTTTGGCGACGTCCAAGAATACTCCAGCGCAGTATTTTTTTGTTTCCAAAGCTGTTGAGATTGTGTCTGCGACTCGGTGTAGCTGGTGGGTTGTAGAATGGTTTGCACGAAAACCAAATTGGAAGTTAGGCAAGTTTTTGTTTTCATTAGTAATTGCAGAGACACGCTTTAGTAATATTTTTTCCAGTACTTTTCCAAGGACTGGGAGAAGACTTATGGGTCTGTATGAGGATGGGTTTTCTGGTGGTTTGCCAGGTTTGAGTATTGTTACGATAACTGAGGATTTCCAAGTTGTTGGAAAATAGGAAAGACGGAGGATAGCGTTGTATATATGAGTTAGATGAATTATTGTTTTAGCAGGTAGGTTTTTGATTACTTTGTTGGTTATAAGATCGTGTCCAGGGGATTTCCCGTTGGCCAACTTTTTTATTATCCACCTTATTTCAGCTGGTGAGGTAGGTTTTGCAGGTAGGGCCATAGGTAGTGGAGAGAGGAGTGACTCTGTAACCATTTGAAGATGTAGAGGTGGTGGTGAGATTGTGTGCGGTATGAATACTGTTGATAGTTCATTCGCTAGTGCATCTGCTTTTTCACTGTCAGTGACTGCTAAGGTGTTATTTGGTCGTTGAAGAGGTGGTGTAATTTCCTTTAATCGAAGAATTGATTTTGTTTTGCGCCAAAGTGAGCCATTTTTAAGTGAGAGATTTTGAAGATAATTTTTGTAGGAGTCGTTTTTGTGTATTTTTAAAAGAGATTTAAGTTTATTTGAAAGCATGTTGTACCTTGACTTGTCGTCAGGGTAACGAGTTCGTTGCCAAATCGATCTAGCTCTGCGTTTGTCAGCTAAGAGCTTTCTAAGTTCTGGGGTTAGATTGGATGATGGATTGTTGCTTGGTCTCGTGGTTGATGAATCTTTGGCTGCAACTTGTATATCGTTGGTAAGCTTATTTATTGCACTATCAATGTTAGAAGGTGATTTTAGCTTAACATTAAGTATTGTTTTTTTAGAAAGTATGTCTCTGAATTTGTTCCAATTCGTAAACCCGGGAGTGATGGTTGGTCGATTTGGTTTCATTAGAGGTTGTGCTCCTATATGTAGTAGAACTGGAGTATGGTCTGAAGCTGGGTCATTAAGATTAGTGGTGCTTGCGGTGAAACGATTGGGTAAGTTGGTAATGAAGAAGTCGATCGTATCTGGATGACGGTTGGCATGCGATGGCCAATAAGTCGGGGATGGGCTTGATAAGACTTTGAGGTGTTTTAGTGTTATGAGGTTATGTAACGCTCGGCCCCTAGTGTTGGTGGATGAATTAAATGTTATTGTATAAATTGTATAAATTGTAAATATTGTAAAGCCACTAGGTGTCTCTAACGAGAGATTTCCTACCATGTTATCTTAGTTCATAGTTTTCTTTCTTTTCACCATAACTATTACTTATTGTACACCCCTGTATAGATTGTAATATTCAAAATAAAGTCATTTTCTTTTAAAAAAAAAAAAAAAAAATTATAATTCACGCGTATACTCACTGGCACAACTTGGCTAAATTGGGCCCTCATGTCATTTTGAAGGAAGGACCCTATAATTTATGTTTTTTACAATAATATACATATAATAATGAAATTCAACTTGAAATAGTGTCCTTTCATAAACTATTGAGTAGCAAATCTAGTCCTTTTCAGGTGAAAAACAATATCTGGTCTATAAGGTGTCTATATGATAAAATATATTTTTTAATAATATGATTGCTCTTAATATTTTCTTTGATATGTATTTTGTCGGTTGGATAATTATTATGTATATTAAAACCTAATAATAAGAAATAAAAAATAATTAATCACCAATATATTAGGTAATTAATAATTATATATTAAAATAGATACCTATTCATTTACTATTCAATATAACCAAAGATAAATATATAATTTGGAATTACATACTTATTACAGTCATTGTTTATTAGTAAAATTATCTAACCTAGCTTATATTTATTTAATCCAGACTTGCACATTGCACTTAAGTAAAAATTGATGGTAGTTAGGTAATATAAACATATTATAGTTATATATTTAGTTATAAAATATAGAGTTTTAATAGTAAAAAAAAGCAAAAAAATTGTCATAAGCAAATAGAAACTCATAAATGAATAAAAAATGTAATAATATAATATATCAAGTATATAATTTAATTAAAAAACATTTAAGGTTTTTTTTATGACTTAGACATTAATACCTGACTATTACCATGACTTAGTACTTATAGACCACACTTTTACTGATTGATTTTATTATTGGGTATAACAACTTTTTTTTTAATTTAAATTTAAGAAATCTACAATCTATACAGTTTTGTACATTTAGTAGGTGTGATGAATGACATTAATTATAAATAACATGACTTCTTATGATAAGGGATGTTACCCGGTGGTAACACCCAATAGAGTGACAAATAGCAGTTATTTTATATATAACAATGATTTTGTTATTAGGAAGACGCTATCCAGTGGTAGCACCCAGCACTTATGTTCACCACGTACGTTCTAAAGGAGAAGTTCCCTACACCATTTTCTTTTTAGTCTGCGCCTCGGATTGTCTGGGAGTGTATTATTTGATAATTTGGATATTAATGGATTTGTGTGGGACTGGAGTTTGTCGTGGAATCTGGTGTAATATAATTTGGAAATTTGTTTGAGGTTTTGGACTTTGAGATCTTTGTGGAGGTTGTTGTTTGTAACGTACCATGGAGCAGAGAAAACTAGGCGGAGGCATATGGACTGGAAGGATTGGATGGTTCGGGTGTTAGAAGGTTTAGCCGTTTAGCGGCTCCCCATAGTTGGACGCTGTAGGTCCATAGTGACCTGAGTAGGGACTTGTATTAGTAATTTGGTATTGATGATCTCAGTCTAAGGCTAGTTCACACTATGTTAGTAGTTTAGTCAAGTAGCGAGTGATTTACTAACTACTAAATGCTTTAGTAACTGAAATATGTTCAGACGGTTTGCAGTTTAGTCCATAGTAGTAGTTTTGGTACTGTGAATGAGTGCAGTAAAATATACATTATACGTCGTAAAAAATATAATTGTAAATATGAATAGTCTCTAAAAAAAAAAAAATTAAATAAAGCAATAGGATTTATTGCAACTTTATTTTAATAAACTTACGCTGACCTTATGTTTTTAATTTTCAAATTAATCTCCTCACCAAATCCAGTTATATTCATGCATTTTTCTAATTCTTTATAAGCACATTCCTTGGCTTGTTTATTTCTATACTCCAAGCATTTTATATTCCGTAAAGGATCATGCTTTATGTATTCAGATAGAAATTTAAACGTTGTGTCTTCACTCCAATGAAACTTCATCTTGACACTGACAAGGATAACTAATACACTTTACTAAAATAATGCGTTCAGACCGACTATTTAGTTATTAGTCAGAAAAGTAGGAGTTGCTACTCGACCAGAAAAATAGAAATAATTGGATCTACTAAATTACTAAATAACTAAATCAATTTTCTAAACTACTCAACTAAATCAGCTGTTTAGTACCTAAATCACTAGCTACTTGACTAAACTACTAACATTGTGTGAACGAGGCTTTAAGGCTAGTTCAGACTGTGCCAGTAATTTAGTCGAGTGGTAAGTGATTTACTAACTACTAAACGGTTTAGTAACTGAAAAGTGTTCAGACACAACTAGGGTTTAAAACTGTTTTAGTACATTAGTGCATGATAACCAATATGTATAGTCAATAATATTATCCAATTTAACAATGAATGTGCATATTATGAACAATATTAAGTATAAATAGACCTGATGTCTGTATGCTTGTATACTTTTGATTTTTTTAAAAATATTTAACGATTTTTATCGATATTTAAAATCGATTTCAAGCCCTGATAAATAGCAATTAAAATATAAAATGTATACTTTAATTCTTACATTAAAACTAAAATAAGTACAGTATACATACCAAATTGCTGCGACTTTCCGTCAACTCAGAATTAATATAACGTAGGGTATCATCCAATATGTTGAACCATTTAATAGATACGTAAATAGTGTTGGTACCTGCGCCGGATCTTTTCGAATCCTTTATTTTTTTTAGCTCTTGTGAATAAGTAGACCTGTTTATGTATTTTAAAATAAGTGTTAAAAGTTAACAGTTATCTATTTATTATTTAATAAACTTATACTGACCTTATGTTTTTAATTTTTAACTTTATCTCTTTTTCACCGAATCCAGGTATATTCATAATTTTTTGTATTTCATTACAAGCAGATAGCTTGGCCTGTTTATTTTTATACAGCAGACATTTTATGTTCCATAAAGACTTGTGTTTTATATATTCCGAAACAAATTTAAATGTTGTGTCTTCACCCCAACGAAACGTCATCTTGACACTGACAAGGATAACTAATACACTAAACTAAAATAATGTGTTCAGACCGCCTATTAGTAATTAGTCAGAAAAGTGGGGGATGCTACACGACCAGAAAAAATAGAAGTAAATGGATCCACTAATTACTAAATTACTAAATAAATTTACTAAACTACTCGACTAAATCAGTCTGTTCATACACGTTTAATAGCTAAATTACTCGCTACTTGACTAAATTACTGGCATAGTCTGAACTAGCCTTTAGAGTTACATTTTAGTAAAAGATTAATAATTGTATTAATATAATATTAAATACAGTTTAAAGAGAATTTAAAAAAAAATTAACTTCTAATAAAGTAAAATACAAAATGATCGCAGGCTTAGTTACATTCAGTAATGACTTACTAATATTATCTTATTATTTCTTATTGTTTTCTCTATTCTCTATCAATAGTAGCTTCATCAATATCTGGGTCATAATCTTGAGTCGCATTTGTGGTTTTTAACTCACGATAGAATTGATAAAATATTGGAGGAATTAGAGGTAATATCTAGTAAGATCTAGTAAATCTTTTTCTTTTCTTTTGATATTGCTAATGGTCCACTGTATTTTTTATTAACATATGTAATATAAATTATAATACCACTATTTCCTCTACGGAGAAAACTGAATGTCTTATATGGGTTATTTTCTTCAAGAGTAGTTTTATATTTTAAAACATATTTTTCTTTTTTTTTATATTGCAACCAAGAAACTGGTTGCCATTTAAACTGTTCTCTATCAGTATTTAATTTATGTATTATTAAAGGTCCTTTAAGTAAATGTGAAAATCAAAAAAGTCAGATTGTGTCATTTCTATTACTTGAAACTTGTTTGCTTTTACTGTTCCCCTAACAAGCTGATTCCAAGGATGATAAATAGGAGTATTTAATTTTTTTTGACTTTTCTATCATTGAGTGATCTATGTCACATTCCATGTGTGTATGGCCAGCAACTAAAAATGTATTGTTAATAATGTTTATGTTGGGTAGTTCTTGAATGGCTTTCATAAACATTGTTGATTCAAGTGTGTTTTTGTTTTGACCACCAAATGTATCAGAATAAAAGGTTATTTCTGATTCATTTGGTAGTATATGGTGCCTTAAATGATAATAAAGACATGAAGCAATCTCATTTGCTCTTCTTCCTGCTATTCCTTCATGCCACATATAATTAAACGATTTTGCGGTACAATTGTCATGTACAGTTAAGTTAAACGTCCATAACTGCTTATAAAATACAACTGAGGATTGTAAAAAAGGAGTAGGGAGGCATTGCTGTAAATCAAATGAATAACATTTTTTGGTGGAATAATTTTTTGCAATTACCATATCATTAGCTTTAGTTGAATATGCAAGATCAGCAGCCGACTGATGTAAAGTAAGAACATTTTTTGAAATCAATAAGCTATCAATAAGCTTCATCTTTAGTTTCTTCTGCGACTTTTATTTGCATCTGTAGTTCATCACATTTATGGCACGTATGCAACACTTGGCTTTTTAAAAGAAAGTTTTAATTAGTGATACTCTTTCATAAATTACTCTTGATACAGGTTCATCAACAGTTTTCTTATACAGGTCATACATTTTTTGTAAATTTAAATTACTAGGTAAATATTTCTTATCATTTAATTTCCTTGTATAATGGCTTTCATAGAATGGAAAAGAGTTTATATGATCAACAACTTTAATTAATCTATCATCTGAGGCCTTGTTCTTGGGTATTTTTTACCTCTTTTATCCAGATTAACAATTCCAGAAATATTAAGAGCTTTATTCTTAGTAACAGACCTAATAAATTTTTTTTTTTCATCCAATGTTTTGGAAAAGCAATCTTTGCAGACTGAATGACTTGTCTATTTATTTCAAAAAATAATTTAATGTTAAAGTTCTATTTTTATTACTATCAACATTTCTAGTATGACAACATTTTTTCACTGTTGAGTTTATTGAGCCAGATAAAATAGACAGTCTTCTATCATAAGTACCCAAACTCCAATACTCACTAAAAATTTGTTTTCTTACATCATCGGTTAAAAATGTTTGACACTTTTTTCTACATTTTTTCAGTGGCTGAATTTGTCTTCCAGCTATAGATTTACCACTAGAGCTAACAAATGGTAATCCTTTATGTATATTTAATTTTCTCTCTCTCTCCTAACAGATCTAGACCATTTTGTTTTTTTCTTTTGATGCTCTTATATGTCCAGATCTAGTAAACAAGTGAAAAAAAATTATTATTTATTTTAAAATTTACTATTGAAATTAATTTATAAAAAATAAAAAACAAAATAATATAAAATTGTCTTGTGGTTCACACTCTTATCATCAGCTATACTTGGTTCATAAACTTAATTGGACTCATAAGATACTTCAAAATCATTTTCTTGAATTATAATTGTTTGTTGTTCAGACTCTTCTAGAATTATTTAAAACAGTATTACATTATTTATTATATTGTTAGTGGTTTAAGATTTTCTCACCTTGATAGGGATCAACTGAATAAAATTCCGGTAGAGAGCGCTACGATACTAATAATAATAAAAATCGTATTTTATTTTGGCCGTTGTGCCGTAACTATGGCGAGGTACAGGCGCGTGGCCTGGGGGGGTAATCTTATCTTATCTTGTCAGTTGTCACTCGTCGGATGGTCGACCCGACGACCATGCGTCGTCGATCAGTTTATTATGCGGGCCCGAAAAATTTACTGTTGACGAATTTAGTACAATTATTTTAATCGTATTTTTATTCTTAGTTCTTACTATTTTGATTTACTATGAACTTGTGGAATATACGAGTAGACACTATAGTAGATGATTATTTTCGTAAGTCTTCTTATATAATATCAAAAGAAGTGATTTATCGTTTAAATTTTCCAATTTTTTTATTAAATTAATTTCACATTCTTCACGTGCAATAAACATTGTATTCACGTTGTATTCTGAGATTTTCGTGGAGATTTTTTGCTCAAGTATTAAAATCCAGTTTAAATTAATTTTGTTTTTGTTTCAATATTTATTTTACCAAATGAATATTTACAAAAAAAAACCAACTCAAATGTAGAAATTTCTGAGTCGTGGTCATAACGAAAATTACGATTCTAATAATATTATAAAGATGTCGACGTTAGCTCATTAATAATAAATAGATTATATTGGAAACGTGAACTTCTAAGCTCGTTAAGACTACCTATTAATATAGGAATTTTGATTAATAATATAATTATTATTAATCAAAATTCTCTCGATTTTTGTTTTCATTTTCGCAGAAACGGGTAGGATATGTTTTTTTTTTCTGTTCTCTGTGTCCTTTTTGGCAAGTTTTCAGTTTCAAAGTGTAAGCCGCCCCTTCTGAATCCATCACTCTCGCCCAGACACGTCGTTGCAAACGATATTGGTTGCAGAAGAAACAGACAGAAGGGGTTTTTCGTTATTAAAAGGGTTCACGGCGGTGGCGCAGGGACTATTATCCCGATAGTACAGGGAATAATTTTTCATCGGTATACGCCATCCCGTATACTAGAAAATGCGTTAATTATCGTCACCGAAATTACGTCCAACCTCAAACGTGGAAAACATACTTTTCTTTTTTCCTTTTCTATTCCCCGTGCATTTCTTTCTTGCAGACAATTTTCATTTAGATTTTCCTTTGTTTATATAATCAGTTTGTATCAAACTTTAAAGCGAATAAGGATGTCTAAGTACTTTTTTTCTTGTATTTAATTAAAACCGAAAATGTCTTGGATAATTTTTCATTTAAATTTATGAGATTATAATTACAATTTAAAAGATCGCTAAAATAAGTTATATTGTTTTTTTCTCGTACAATTTGAATTATTCATATCTATGCTATTAAGTTATTATTATTCTCATTGGCATTAGGTATTCATATGTGGAAAATATTGTTAAATTATTACAATGGACCATGTAAAGTCGACGTTAACGTGTGAAGAAAAAAATCATTTAAATAATTTTATCAATATTTTCTATTTTTAATAAGCACCCATGACTTTTTTTAAATTTTCGAAAAAAAAAATTCTGAAATGAATACTTAATAATAAGATGTATAATTATGTACTTGCTACTATAATATGCAAATTGTATACCTACTAATAATATTAGTACACTAGATTTATGAATAATACTAGATCTTTTCTCGGCAGTCATTTTTTAAAATCAAATTTCATTAATCACAGATTAAAAATTTCAGACGTCATCCAGGATTTTTATTTGCATAGTAATCTAATGGTAATGATGTTACTTGTTAAAAAATCGTGGTTTTTTCGACATCCCAATCAGAAGTGGTCTTAATTTTTCTGTGCCCGACATATTCGCTAAAAAAAATGTTACCCTTTCTTTGCTATGTTTTCCATATTCGAACGATTAAAAGATCACATTAATTCTTATATACAACGAGTGTATTATTATTGATTTCATTTATTTTTATTGAGTTTTAAAAAAGTAATTTATAGAATGTCAAATCTTAAAATGTCAACATTTAGAAAAAGGATTAGATACATACATTTATAAGGAATACTGTTTAAAATATTAAAGTTTTAATTGATGGTCCAGTGCATCAATAAGTGATGCATTCAGTGTATTATTTGACTCGACGACGCATTACATTTAGTCGGATAAACCTATAAGTAATTTGGTATGTTAAACAGTCGAACTCACATTATAGTGTGGGCGAGGGTATCTATGAGGGTACCCATGAGTTTTTGGAAATCAATAAAAAAACATTTTAACAGCATAAAGTTATTTAGAAAGTTAGGCTTGCGTTGGTTCGGGCGAACGCTTGCGCGTTTCACTTATGATATTTATAACTGCCCGAAAAGGTGCAGTTGCAGTGCGGCGTGTTGTTATAAAGGGCGAAAACAAAATAAGCTGCGGTCGCGTCCGTGTCGCAAAATGCGGCATTATGTTGTGGGATGAGGAGAGTAGTTTGGTTTTTTCTCGAATGTATACTACGATGGGATCGGCTTACGTGCGTCTTCAAAGAGTTAACGGAAGAGTTAGCGGCGAAACACCTACGTCCGGACCGTCACAATCCGCTTATCCACCACGGCTAGCAGTCGTCCTTTTAAAGGCTCGTCTCGATCGCGCGTACCTGAGTCTTGCCCAGTGGTGTACCCGGCAATTTGCAATGATAGAGAGACGTTATATAATACAAGTAAAGAAACATTTGAATGATTAGAAGGGGGGGATTAAAGATCCCAAACATTATTTTTTAGCCTTCTTCAGAATAAAATACTTTAGACTTTGAGATACATGTATTAGGTACTTATTTAAACCTTTCTGTGATCGAACTTTACTCCCAGCTCCCTTTACTATTCTTTCCTTAAAATTTTAAACGCTATATCTATGTACTTATTGGTAAAACCAGAAGTAAAATTTTTGTATTCCAAGTAACCCTAGTACTTGTGCTCTATATCGATATAAATAAAAATCGTGTACGCTGTTTAGGTGTACACATGCATTATTGCATAATTATTTGAATTTATTACTTTACATGGCATTTTACGTGAGCGAACTCGATATCAAACCAATTTATGTCATAAGTTAGTTTGATAAACTTGACGATGAATTTATATGCGATTTACTGCTTTTTATATACTTATTTTATAAGTTTAAATACCTATTATGTGAAGGTTTGTTAAATCTTTCATTATAATCCCTATCATTAGAACCCGACTGATTTGTTTTGCGACTAAACGACGTATATTTGCATAAGTTATCACTGAACGACCGTTTGAACAACGTCAACATTTCAAAAGTTCGATCAACGGACGAGTTGTGGGCACCGACCGAGTGAGGACGCTTCGTCGTCGTTGGTTAGGTTTACACCCGGGTCTACATATAATGGTTTACATACGCATACTATAATAGGTACCCGGTACCCTTCGCCGGAAGACGTCTTTAGCAGAGCAGACTATATTATGTTAATATAATAACTATAAATAGTAATAACAATAATATACATCTTGTAGGTACTTGAGCTGCGCGGGTTTGACGGAGGTATAATTAGATAAGGTTTGAAAACAGACCTGTTGGAGCTATAACTTTTGATAATGACTGCTCCTCTACAATCCGACGTGATCCAAGACCCTGACTTATCACCAAACTCACTATATTATAGGTACTAAATAATAATGATGATAATAATAATAATAATAATAATAATAAATTCCGACCGTTTCTCGTTATCGCCGTCGTCATTGTTGTTGTTTTTGTTATGTTACTGTTGTTGCAATGTGTCCGGAGGAACAATGTGTCAATACGTCGTAGAAATATCGCGTGTACGCAAATCGTTTGGTTCGGGCCGGGGAAGGGGGGTAGAGAAACTTATTCCGCAAGTTTTGCGATTGTCGAACAAAACGACAAAGTTTGCCGCCGCCTTCCGTTTAACTCGCTGACAAATCCATTTGGCGAATTTTTCGATAAAAACTTTTGAACGCCAGACACCTGTACATTGCGTCGGAGCGTACACGCATATATATTACACAATATAGTTTAAAATCGTTTGTATTGTTTCCGTTTTTGTGGAGAGGAGACAGATACAACTTTCGAGTTTTGTCGACAAATTATTATTTTAATTGGAAGGCTGATCGATAATTATGTCTTGATCAAAAAAAAAAAAAAAAACTATGCTGAGCTCTGTACAATGACACGGTAAATGAACAGTTCTTTTAAAATACTTTTCCCATCTAGCTATTTTCTACAGAAAAGAAAGTAAAGATATTCTCCCCTCCTCTCCTAATAAATATATACAATATTTTTTCCTTTGAATTTTTATATTTATTAAAACATGAAATTATGATAGGTACACTTGTGTAATAAAATAAATATCCGAATTCCGATAAACTTCTACTCCTATATACTTTAATTAAACGATTTAAATTGGTTTTTTTTAAACTCATATTATTATCTTTTTTATATTTATTTAATTTTGTAGAATTGACCATGCCAGTCAAAACGTTTAACAATTTAATAGGCATATTAATTTTTGGCATATTAATGGTTTGCTTCTATGAACATCCTATTTAATTGATGCGTTCTTACTTAAGTTTTTAGATATATTTTTGAAACTTTTGTATAGGTTGTAACCGAGGTTTCAACATATATTTTGAAGATTACATAGAATTTATTACATGTCAAAAATGCTCTTACTTGATCGAAAGTTGCTAGAGGGAAATGCCCTAGATTCCTATGAAACGAATATATTTGTAAATGCATATTTCACACCGCAGTATTTTATTTATCAATTGTACTATTTGTACCTATTAATAGACCTATTTATCAACTGCAATATCTTAGTCATCATTTTTCTAACGGTTAATTTAGCTAGTAAAAATACTAATAAACAACTAAGATTTAAAGAAATTGGGTAGAATTTTTTATTTTCGTACAATCCTATATTCACTGAACTCATTTTTATATGATATTTTACTTTATGGATATTATGACATAATCTTGAAAATGTGTTCCACATCAATTTAGTTGAAAAAAAACTATTTAATTTATAACAATATTATTCGATAAAAAGATTGTAATTCAATATACGGAAAACTTTCTTTCTGTTATTGACTTATAAGTTATAAGTTATGAACAACATAACATATCTCCAGTTATGCAATTATAAATACATCTCGTTTGATTTATAAATACATGGCATTTTTTTGTCAAAGTACGATTTCACCTTCAATATTTTTGGAAACTTATTATTTTATTTTTTCAATCGATAACACTGGGTGATTTTGAGATTTAAATGTTTAATCTTGCGGTAAACTGGATTTCCGTGATGTGATTAAACAAACTAATAAATCAAATGTTATTAACAACATTTTCAGAAATTAAAACATAATGTAAAACATAAATTCATCGTTAATTCATTCGCATTATAATAAACATCAATTTATCATTATTTAAAAAATATAATTAATTACTAATCTGTTTGGCTTTTAATTTTATAGTGATCCATTTTTTTATCGAAAAGTGAATTCTTTGAGAATCATTTTTATTATTATTATTATATACATTTTTTTCAAGGAAAACGCGTGATGTTCTCGATTTTCAAAGTCAAATGAATTTTTAATTAAATCTTGAAACTATAGAAAACAAAATGTTGGCCAGTATCCATAGACCCCTTGTTTGGCTTAGTCATTTTATAGCTGCTCACGGATAATGAATATACCTTTACGCGACCCGAATATCCTAGCCGGCATTATTATATTATTATATAATGGACTATAACTGTTACATAGTTGATTTTATTGTACACAGTGTTTTAACTTAAGTGCTCGAATTCAAATACTTTAAACCATTGAAACACGATGAAATTATTATTAAATTTTAATTAATTTCTCGTAAAAATTGTATTTCAAACGAAAAATCAAATCGAAATTAAAATAATATAATAACTAAAGTTGTATATTTAACCTAACCTAACCGCTTACTTTTATTACTATTCTCTTAAAATGGTATAATTTTTAAAAAATATGACTTTTTCAGTTATTTATTGTTGAAACATTGGAAATTTCTTAGTTTCATTTTGTAAAATTTCGATAAAATAATTTTGCTTCGTCATAATATCCTGAAAATGTAATATAAAGTTTCTTATAAATTGATCTGCCATGTAAAAACTTTGGGAGTCGATATATAAACACAATTTTTTTTATAAGTTTTTGAATGATCAAATTTTGATGAATTTCAATAAAAACAAGGCATTTTGCAAACTTTTTGTGACTGATCTATCCCATTATCTCTTTCAAGCCGAATTTTTTTTTTTTATAAGCAATGATACATCAGTAACAAATTTATAAAATTATTTTACTAATAGCAATCACTCACTTCCTGTATACAATTCAATTTTTACATTTAAGCCTTTTTTTTTAATTTACATCGAGAGTCATATGAAAATAAAAACCTAAAAAAAAATTTTTAATAACATTATACCGCGTATTTTGTCGAGTCAAAAACATGGATTTCAAATATTGTGCGAAACTATATATAAAATTACTATTGTATCATTGCATTTTAATAAATTTCTATGATAAATTAACTATTGGCAAAATAATAATAATAATGTCGAGTACCAATATTCATGTCAACAGGTACATTATAAAGTTGGAATTTTCTTGCAAAATAATGTACACTAATTATGTGTGCGTATACTACGATAAACGTTAATATCTGAACGACTTGAGAGTTAAATTATTCAAAGACCCATTAGATTATTGAATCTCGCTCAGGCGTGCGTCGTAAAAATACAATTTTAAATTATATACGAGTATAGGTACCAATTGTCAAAGAGTAATCCATTAGTCGTATTATTTGTGAATTATATCCACGTGTAGGCGTCGTTCTATGCCTTTCTACGGAAAAAGATAAAAATAAAATATTTAAATGTTTACACTGATGTACCACACAGCGTGACGTTATCGTCAAAGGACACTAGGACCGTTTGAACATGATAAAAGTGTCATTATTTCTATTATTAGTATGAATACGTTGCAACATCATAGAAATTGTATTATTATTATTTTTCTTGTTATTATTAGTATTATTACTATTATTATTATTATTATTATTGCAGCCGGTATTAAGTGGTTCGAAATTGATGGAGTGCGGATTACGTTGTTCCACCACTTCCCCTAACCTCTCGCTTTTGATTGGTATTGTTATTTTAAGTATATATTTCAAATAATCAAAGTCAAAGTACAGCCTGACAATCGCGACCGCGACAATGCTGTTCGGAGAGTTGGGATGCTCTCGTTTAGTAGCCGTCTAAGTGACTGGTTGTATGTGTCGCTTAAAGAGTTAAATTTTACCACATTTGTAAACTCCGAAAAACGAGGTAGTTTTTATTTATTTATCTATTTTCTCTCAGTGGGTTACTGTCCGGCGAGTACTCCGAAATTCGGTAATATGAATTGATTATAATTGTTATTATTATTTAGTGAAAATACCTTGGCCGGTATGAAGTTTTTTTTTCTGGATTATGGATTATGTAACGAACCAAAAGTAGAGGAGTATGGGCCTAAGAGTAATTCATTCACAGGTATCTTACTTTATTGGCAAATTACCTTATATAGAAATACTAGACCAAAATGTTTGTGGTCTAACCTATGAGCAAATACAAGAACTGAGATTGGATTTGCATACCAGGATCCAGTATCTTTGTCGGTAGAGCTGGCGTTAGGGCTGGATAACTAGGGACTTCGCTCATGGCACCTACTATAAAAAAGGGATTTAAAATGTAATATAATTAAAAGTTATAATGATATAATTTAAAGTAAAATAATTAATTCCATAGAATACAAAAAAAACAACAGATAACCTCGTATTTACGTCAGATACGAGTACGTACCTATTATATGCATGTATATTGTATATATTTCACAATATTAGATTAATTTCGGTACATTTACAAAGTGAATAAGTTTTGAACTAAACTACTACATACAAATCCTAATCAATTAATCATCTCTTTTATATTTCTGTAATAAATGGATTAACATTTAGTTTAATCTATGTACTTATACCATGGCTAATCGTTAACTTGGTTATGTTTTTACTCTAATCGGCACCTTGACGACAATTTTATTCTTTTAACCATCGGTAATAATAACATTTTATTGCAGTAAAATAAATTAAAATTGTACTTTAAAGATGCATCTTCTTTCAGAATATACATTTTTAAGCCAAGATTTTTATTTAAAAACATTTTTTTTTTTATTTTCATAACAACGAAACAATCAAATTAAACGGAAGCGGACAAACTTAGTTTTTGAGTAAAATTTATTGGGAAATTGAAAAACCCCATTATTATGAGTACCCATCAACAATTTCAGAAATATATAATACTGATATACCTATAATTACTTTTATATAAGTTTATTTTTTTCAAAACTTATATCCATTTTATTTAGTAATTTATAATTTTAATTTAAAACGTAAAGTTTAATTTCAAATAAAACAGCTAATATCTATGTGTTTGAAGAGGTTGCAGTTGTTTAATTGCCTAAAGTGCAATTTACTCTGGCACTAACGCTATACATTGTTTGGGCGTTTATCGTTTTCACCTAGATTTTTATTTGTTTCTAATTATTTGCTCTATATAAAACACACCAAGTGATTTAACGGGAACCTACCATACACTGGGGACTCATAGGAGTTATATAATAGGAGCTCAGTAAAAGTGCAACTAAGGTTAAAATTCTAAAAGAAGAGTGATTATAGATACTTAAATTATATTTTACATTGATATGATGTGTTTGGCCTTTACTTTTTCTGCGACAAATTTTTATTTCTGAAAAATTTTATGCATTTTACTATACTTACCATTGTAGTAGGTATTGTAGGGTGGGATAAAAAAGAATGACTTATATTATATTCGACTTTTACACACTTAACTCATAAGGATAATTTTTTTTTCACTTGGGCAAATTATCCTTTTTTTGGAACACCTTAACAAGGATTCAAAGTAAATAAGTAGGTAATAAGTATTTTATAACAATTTTTGTTTATTTTAGTAAAAGATTTCACTTGCCATTGTTAAAAATCAACTATATTGGTACCTTGTTAAGTTATAGAAGTTTGATGAGTTTATATTTCACTATACAATTATTATTTTAAGTTCGAAACAACATTCATCCTAATAACTGTGTTAAATTTTATCTGACATAAAATCTGAGTACGAATGTTACAAAAATATAATATTTCACCTCGTGAAATTTGACGCAATGCTGCAGATGACTTGAAGGAGTATGTTATTATAAACAGTCAAAGATTTTTCTCAAACACACTATTATCTCGTATTTTATTTCAAACAAAGTGTCTAATGTGGAGGCATATTATAAACTCATATTATTATTACATTTAAACTTTGGGATTCTCAAAACTCTGAGAAACTTTTAAGTAAACGACAGCAACGAATGTTTTATTTCAATGACTGTGAAACCGTATATTGTACATCTCAAACTATAAAATACATCGTTTTAAATTAAACCATTTAAATTAAATTGTTTTACCTGTTTACATTTCGTATATTATGTTTATCGAATCCTCGAATTTCGTTGGAAAACCACTGTTCTCAGTCGCGGTTATATGGTCTTGATGTATTAATTCAAGGACATCCCTTTAAGTTTTGTCGGTTTCTGTTATTCGTCGGTTCTTAGAAAGACAAAAATTCAATTTCAGGTTTTAGTTCCGTTGATAAAAAAATTTAGTGATATTGGAGGGGGTTGTTGCATTTTGAGGGTAAATGTAGTATTGACTGATTTAGATTCGTTAATCTTTCGGTTTTTAAATAATTATTTTCTTAGTATAGTGTAGAGGCCAGTAAAATATAATATCTTCTGTCATTGAAAGTTCCGCTTTGAAATTATTCTTATAGATCTATTCGTTATTTATAGTTTATAAATTGATTGCACTTGTAAAACATATAACTATTAACTCGTCAAAAAAAAAAAAATTAGGTACTTGTAATTTATAAATGAATAAGATTTTTTTTTAAATTTAATTAAAATTTTTTTGTTTTTATTGAGATAAATGTTTTACTCCTTAATGCTTCGAAATAAATCGTAAAACAATTTCTCTTAAAGTATGTTACCTGGTTTCAATTTTGTTTAAAACTAATTAACGAGATTTCCAATGCTCAAAATACTTACATAAGCGGTTCGATGAGGATCCGAACAACAAAACTAGTTGTTTTCAATATAGTTTCGTCGAAGTTCTATAGTCTTTGCAGCGGACTAGCAATACCAATATTAATTTATTCATTCGCCACGTGCATAATATTATAATTTCGTACATTGACTTGTCAACCTTGTGAAATAGATGCTGGTGCGACCGATAACACTACAGAATAATACTATTTAGGTACATACGTGTATATCACACCATTTTGTTCACATTATGTTGGGTAGATAATTTTCTAACTCCGCGATGTTGACACATTGCCCGGTGCAAGTGTATTGTACCACATAGAGCGATCACGATTAATCAAGGTTGTTTGGCGGCGATGTTTCGCTGTGAATTTACGATGCCAAGGTTTAAAACTTAGCGTAACGCGGTCTGACGGGCAGGACGAACGGAGTTTCGTTAAGTTTCCGTGCGGCCGAGTCTCGAAATAATTTTCACGATTATATAATGTACACCTGTATTATAACTATTTAAGAATTAGAAAGGAACTACCGCGTCCCAATTGGATGTATATAATCATTATATTATCTAAACTTTAGAATTAACTGAAATGACGCCACTGTAATTCATAAGTACGATCACTGCTCGTATGTTATACATTCTGATGATTTCTGTATAGTTCAAAAAACAAATTATTTTCTTTTAAAAATCACTTTCATACAATAAAAATTTGGCAAAGTTAAACGTATTTGATGACAACAATAATAAGCAACCGATCAGAGGGATGTTACATGAGATAATATTATATGGTTTTAATCAAGAACTATGGGTGCTAATTACTTCACACTTATTTCGCGACTTTTAGAAAGTTTCGCTATATTATTATGCATTATAATATTGCTCGTCTTTTCCTTCAGATTCGGATCGGATTCGCATAAATTTAAACGTGGCCGTCACCCCGTTTAGCCGTAATTCAGTTAGCGTGACTACGTTTTATTATGGTATTATATACCTATTTATTATAATAAATTGATTCGACGAGATTATCATGTCGTACCACTTTCGTCAGTTTTATGCGAAAGCCAAAACTGGAATCTACACAGATTTCTGGAACACTTCGGATAAGTTTTCCGTGCAAAAGTTTAGCCACATAAATTATACTCATTTGCTCAGACTTGCAAATCGACGTCGTCCATATAAATAAGGCTATAAATATAACGATGATAAATAATTTATGACGCAGTAGACTGTACGATAGTTTTATAATAGGATACTTAATAATTTGGTTTAGTAATGATAATATAATACTCACGGTGGATTCTCGGTGATTAGAATTGTTCACGTTCCTTTCAAATTAAAAAATTTTATCACCAAATTTTCAATTACTATTTTATGCATATTATCGAATATTTATATTGATTAAATTATTTTCTATAAATAATCCTATAAGCAATCTAAAATAAAATAAATAAATAGGTATACAAATAACACTTAAAGCCGTTATTTAGATTGAATGAATATTGCATACTGATTGATTTTTACATTTGAATTCACTATAATCGAAAGAATATAACAACGTTCATTCATATTCCCTTTTAAAGACCATGGTAAATATTTTTGAACATTAAATCTAAATTTTAGAGTGTACATTTTCTAGTAAAAATTAACATTTGAAAAATGTTGTATAGTTTTAATATTATTAATTTTGGCTGGAATTTTTAATATTCTATTTTGTGCATACAATAAAAGCTTACATGAGTAATGTAAGATAGTTAAAAATATATTTTTTTATGAAATTGTTTACAATGACAGATTAAATAAATAAACTACTTTAAATAAAAAAAAAAAACTTAAGGATTTTGTAGTGCCCACTATTTTCATAAACGTAGCAATGATTGTAGCGAGGTTTTTTTTTTACCAAGTGCCTAACAGTAGGGGTATACATTTAAATAGTAGGAACTGTTAACCACATGGGCTCCTTTTAAATTCCTGATTTGTATAGTTTATTATTTAATATTAAAATAACATAATGTAGTACCTCATAATAGTGTAAAGTGTTATAAAAAAAATAAATATATATATATATATATATAACTTAATTTAAAATAAATAATATAAAATTAATATTACATATTTTAAATCATATTGTATGCATGAAAAAAATTAATTTGTGCGGTGAAACAAATTTGTAGTTTGATTAGCATTCTATAGCAGTTTAGAAAATATAACACTTCAGTTGTTGAAATGCTATTATTAATAATTTATACAATTTAAAGTTCACAAATTAAATTTATTTTTCTTTAACGATTCTATAGGTACATATTTATAATTGTAATTTTATTTCAATAATAAGCTATTTATATCCAACAACGAACAAAATTCTTACACACACCTACACAATATTGTTTCGTATTCCCATAATATTTTATCCTCATAACTGATTTCGTATAAATTATTGATAATCTTTCATTATTTTTGATTGTTAGTTCATGTGTTAAAAGTTGATCGTCAAACTTTGTGTCTTTGTGTGGGTTTCAATTGTCATCTAATCTATTCCTTTTTTTAAGTCTTCGATAACGCACATTTTAGTCATAAATGCGTACTGTTGTCTTTTCTAGATATTTTTATTTTTCCACTGATCGTACTCGAACTCCTAACTCGTACCTAACTCTTTTGCTTTAATATATTATTCATGCATTCAATTTCTCAGTTTTCTCCGTTCAATTTATTTAGTCATGTTATCTATTGTCGTTTTTATATTTGTGCACTGTTGTGCGATATTCATAGTATTTTTATCTGAAAAAAATATATATAATTCAACCGGTTAAAACAATGTGAATTGAATCAAATAAGATAAAATATTATAAATATTAATGTTTCCGTACTATTATATTATTGAAATAAATGGAAAATAATGATAAACAAAAAATACAAATGATGGTATACCTATTTCAATGGTTTTATTACGCGATAAAAAATAATCCTACAGATTCGTTTTTGTTCACGATTTGAATAAATTATTATTAAGTTAATTTTTTGAAAATAAAAAATAGAAATATTGATATGTATAATATGATAGTATATAATGTTAGGTATAACAGTAATTTTAATTCAATTTTGATTATGGAAAGTGTTTTTATTTTAAATTTTATCTTCTTTCTATTTAATCGTTATTTCCTTATAGTAGACGGTGGCTAACATTATATTTTAAAACTCACTTAATTATACTATCTTCCTGTTCTCTAATGTTTGTTTTGTATCTATGTTATCTGTGGTCTCCACATCTTCTCCTTTCTTGACCCTGTCGTCAGATTTATGCCAGAAAATAATTAAATTTGATAATATATCTTAAATTAATATTTATTTATTCTTATGCGTTTCTAAATTATTTTGTAATAAATACCTATTTTATTTCAAGTTATATTTCTTTGATTCTAAGTCATTGTTATTATTATTATATCTCTACTCGAGTCAGGTCTATTTTTATTTATTTTAGAGTACCTTAAATATTCGTATAGATCATTAAGAGTCTTGTTTTTACTTACAACAGGTACAATATCTGAAATGGGATAATAGAGACATTTTCGGACACTGCGCCGCATAAAACCGGTACTTATTATAATAATCCATGGGGAATCATGAAGTCTGTTCTGAGGAATCTGAGACGGCGTGAGATAATAATATTTAATAACGATATAATTCTAGTTATAATAGTATAACTTAATAAGTCTCATTAAAACGAGTGACGAAACGTAATGCTCAAAGCTCTTTGGGACCAGCGCGATCGACGAGTCCACTGTTCCATTGAAAAATTCGGAGACCCATAGTCATTAATTAACAATGAAACAAAACGAATAATTTCGAATATTTTATTTCAAATATTCGATATCCGTGACGTCGAATAAGCGTTTCAGTTAACAGAAAATTATTTTTAGGTAGGTACTATGCGGATATTTTTTTTCGCGAACAACTTTTCCACCTCCACCGTGTGATATTTTTCCCGAAGCGAACTTTTGTTTCAGATTTCTTATTTTCTTCAGTTTATTTGGTCTAATTGTGCCGTCCATTGTCCCGCTTTTTTTGATTTCTTCCTCTAGAACAAATAAAAACAAAACTTTTCGCTAACCACTGTAGAAACTGCACGCTTTCCGAAATCCTCGTCTCCGCCGTATCTACACTTATTTGAATATCATTTACATTCCGAATCGTGAACTCTCGTTCTAGAGCGGTAGCGGCGGAGATTCTTAGAGAATTTGTATATGTACTTATATACTGTGGAGATAGAAAAACAAACCGGAGCAACGTTTCGTACAAAGGTGCGGCATATTTAAAGAAAAAAAACCACTCGCCCATTTGTTTTATATTATTTTACATTTTATACCGTCAAATTATATTGTCGTTGTATGTATATTGTATAGCCATGTCGTTTCCAAATGAAATATTTGAAATTTATTTAAACCACAAATCTTGACACTCGAGCAGTATATTTAACAAGTATTAAAATAGGTATTTAAACAATTATTTAGTAAGGACCGCCCTTTAGTTGTGGTTTTAGAAAATAAAACCATCTTTATAAAATCGAGAACTAAAAATGTATTAAAATATAATATTGTTGAACTTTACAGTAACTTTATATTATAGCGCAGGTATAATACTTTGTATTATTTTAAGTTTTAAAATAATTCTGAGAACGTTTCGTTTTCTTTTTTCATAAAATGTATATGTATATTGTATAATATATAATTAACCATTATTTGTATAAACTCTCGTTTACCTACTCATATAGTTAAATCAATGGTAGGTATATAAGTGGTTAGTTCTTTATACATTTTAATTTTTTTTTAACAAACTTTTTGAGAAAAATCAAATCAATAACATGATTATGACTATTTTATTATCACGTGATGCACAGATATTTGTGCTTTTCAACGAAGAAATATATATAATATTGAAAAAATTCCCTCCGGCTTCGATTTAATCGTTGAACAATTACGATTAATTTAATGTTTTTCCTTGTCCCCCGGGAAAATTTCTCTGTAGGTATTCGAACGGTATAATCATGTCGTACGATTCATTTTTCACGGTTGAATTATGTACACAATATCATATTTTACTGAACGCAATGAAAAAAGGGAGTTTTATTACGGGCAAGAATTAAAAAAAAAAATTTATGTTCCTACCCTTTTCGGAGCATTAAATTACCGCGACGTTGATAATTCGTTTTCTTTACTATTTTGTCACGCACAGGAAACCGAGATCTTCATATCGTGACCCGAGTCGTGACCGTTTTGCGAAACACTTTAACAATTATAACCAGTGTGCGTTATCTTATAAACATAAATCTTAATAATAATAATAATATACATACGCGTCCGAGAAAAGCAAAAAAACAAACAAACCACTAGGACTGTTAACATATCATTTCGTAAAAAGTTTTTATGTAAAAATAATGTTTGAACGTCAAATACGACAGAAAGAAAACGTACACCACATCCGATATTCTTCCCACGAAAAATATAATATATAGGTATTATACATGGTTACTCACACGTCGTCTACGCGCCGCGCAAGTACACACACACACACATATACACAATTATTCGAAATATACGTAGTGTAAACTTAATTGAGGTTAATTGAGAAGATTCTATGAAAATGACTTATTTAAATATAGATGCCTGTGTAGTTGATGTATTCTTTTAAATGAGTAAAATGAGCGTAAAAGTTAAGCATGTCGTTAAAGTAAAATGTAATAATATGACTAGGTTTAAGTCGTATTTAATTGCGGCATATCATGTCGAAGGCAAATCCATATCACACTTGACACAGCCACACTTGTAGCATTTTCTAAACTTAAGTCATGAAATGTTAATAGACGCTTGAAAGTAATTACTGTTATTATTAAGTATTTGTTTATTTATTTATTTCTGAAACATCGAAAACAATAACATCGCTCGGTAGTAATAAAGTTTAAACGATACATTTGAATAAATTACAATGTTCTCGAATTGAAATCTAGAACGTCGAAGTTTCGGTAGTGTAATAAAAAACTTCATTAACATTATTTATAACGCTCTGGAAAGTACAATCGAATAAATTATTCTATCTGATATTATATTTATGGAGTCCTTTGTATTTTTTATAAAAACAATTAACGATAACTTTCGGAAAATACATTATACGTTGATGTTTAAAGTAAAAGTAAATACAAAAACACTATAATATATACGTTGTATATTGTGCACGTCATCATAAGCCCATTAAAAATGCTTTAACGGTAAGCCAGGATTTCAGCAGATGTTATTGTATGTATGTGTGTGAGCGAATGGGGAGTTAAGTAAGTTTTGAAGATCACTGATATGTACAAACCGTTTACTAACATAATGTTAATGACGTAGAGAACTATAAATATTATTATTGTTTCCGGAGTAAGCACCTACTATAGTTATAGTTTAAATTCGAATTAATTGTTTAATTAAACAAAAATTAAATTTCATCTTTTACATAGGTTTTATTATTATGTATTTATGTATAATAATCCTAATATATTATTATTTAAGATCTCGTATAAGACATGGGTATTAATATTAAAAATCGATTTTCCAGTATTTCAGTAGACATGGGTATTAATATTTCTGTATTTGGTTGTGACTAGAAAGTGGCAGGTATTGTACCTATAAACTTGATATAAAATTATATACTTACTGAAGATTCCAAGTAACCCCGTTATCATGTAAATTGATTATTTCTTTGTTTTGTTTGTAATGTTTGTTGAACAATTAGAAAACATTATTACAGTATCCTTTAAACAAATATTGAAACGGTAATTTTAGAAAGAGATAAACTCGATTACATGACGTTACCTGTCAAAAATATAAAAAAAAACCAATAAAAACGCGATACGAATAATATAAAGTTATATAAATATATAATGTAATTGGTTTTTGATAAGCCTAAAAAAATGTAGAAAGTGATTCAATTATCTACAAATCAGCCAGATCCTTTATCATTGCCGAGCCCAAAATTTAAAGTCACGACTTAATTTTTACACTATTTTATCGAATGAATAGTAACTTGAAATATAATAGTTAAACACAAGGTTCAATATTTAAAACGTTTATTTATCATGTTTAAAAGTAGAATTTTGTATATAGATTTGATTTTATAATTACTCTCAGAATATATTGTGTATTTTATATTTTGTTTTTCGTGTGGTCAAGCGTGTATATTAATTAGTATGGTGCAGAAGACTTGTAGAATTTGCCTAATATTAGTTTAACCCAACTAAAAGGATACAAGTATAAATAATAATAATACATGTTCTGTGTTAAGACAAAGCTACCTAGTAAAGTTATTTTATTTTGCATATAAATGCTTGTTTTGTGGTTTTTTGCTTTTAGATGCACTATCTTGTCCTTGTTTAAAAACTTTTTAAACTTTTAACGCATATTTCATTATTTTAAACTTATTTGCACTTTGCATTTTACATATTATTCATTTGTAGAAAATTGTAATTGATAATAATTATCCAAACATTTTCTTTGTTGACGTTTTTTATTTGATTTGATAATACAAATTGTAAAAATAACACTAAATAATTTCATTTACATCTTTGTTTAATTTTGATTTATTTCAAAATTCTTGGTACTTCTGTTTTACTCAGTGCTTTTTTTTTTTGGAAAGTGCTGAAAGTACGGTGGCTAATATTTTGTGGTGATGTCAAATTAAAAAATGTTAATTTCTTAATGCATATTTTGGGTTTTTAACTACATGTTTTCTTTCATATTTCATGTTTTTTTTTTTAGAGTTACAAGTCCTTGGCTCTAATTATTAGTATTCTATGTTTACATTTCAAGTCAAACACGTTAATTTATGCTGGACGTTCGTCTTGCATATTTCTACATAGACGAAGTCGGTATTTTCGTGACGATCTTCCGTACTTTACAGCAGCGTAACATGGAGATAATAATAATAGTAATAATAATAATAATAATAATAATAGCAATAATAATAGCGTTAACGCGCAATCATTCGACCGACGACGTGGTTGTCGTCAGCATTCTAATCCCCTAAACGTTTTCGTCGAATACCCGCGTGGTTTATTAATAATTCTCAAAGGTCTCTCCGACAACTTACAGTGCTCCGGGTTGACATTCCTTTGACGATAATTTATTCTTGCGGACGTTAAAAGCTAAAAATTACGCTCTCGAAATAATACGTTTGTAGATTAATCGCTCAACAACGACACACAGTTTCGTTTACAGTAATATTATTATGTATTCGTGTTATGGGATTGAGATTGCATTGGTGATTTAAGACCGCACATGTATAGACTGTTGTGTTATCCCATACATTGTAATATAGCTGGTGAAAAAATAAAATTCGCCAGATTTACAGTTTCTTTTCAGTAAATTATTCCGTTTGTTTGATATCTATACGTAAATATGTGTATATGTGTACGTACCACGAAGTAATTTGTCCTTGTTAACAGCGGTGGTGTAGCGAACGATTACTTGACTGAGATTTGCTGAATGTATACGCGTATCGCGATCCCCAAATTGTAGCTTTCAATCGAAAATCAGTGTCAGTTGTGTGTATGCGATCAATTTCTCGATAGCTTTGTCAAGTCGTCTCCCGAAACCGTATATTGTTTGTAACCAAACCAGTGGTAGATGTAGTGTCTTCTAAACTCTTGTGATTTTAATATGACTACACAACATATTATAACTATAGTTATTATTATTATTATTATTATTATTATTATTATTATTAAG
Organism: Drepanosiphum platanoidis; assembly: GCA_948098885.1. Lineage (NCBI taxonomy): Eukaryota > Metazoa > Arthropoda > Insecta > Hemiptera > Aphididae > Drepanosiphum > Drepanosiphum platanoidis. The sequence goes on from OX402535.1 coordinate 5,603,590, forward strand.
GCTACGAAGCGATTTACTCATTTTTGCGCGTTGCATAAGATAACTTCCATACACAGCACACTATGCTGCAAATATTAAATAGTGGCGTCAAGAGTGATTTGAACCCTCCTTTAGTTGCGTTTTAAATTGTTTTTACACTAGGCAAAGATCTGTCGTCATATATAGCGTTTAAATTTACGGGGGGCTGTGTTTCATATTATCTATACTATATATAAAATTGTAAGAGGTTTTCTACGACCGCGCTAACAGAGAAAACTACTGAACCGATTTGGCTGAAATTTTTTTTGGCTGAAACCCGACACCATGCTGAAGGTTTTAGTACCACTTTTGTCGGTAAAAAAAGTTCATAAAAGTTCATAAAAACAATAAAACTAACGTTGGTTACCATGAGTATCACCGGTGTTATTTTAATTTGTGCTTAGTTTTTTTTTTTACCTACTTTTTGATTATTCTTATGAAGGCTTATTGGGCATGCTAATAGAGTTATCAATTTCGGGTAAGTGGCCATCATCATCATCAATTCAACTGTATTGTAACTAATCATTTACGTACAAAAAATGTATTACATTTACGGCGTTTTTATGTTCCCGTTTTGTGACGACACTATTTAACTTTTTTCCAATTTTTTTCCACAGAGTTTTTCCAAATACCTTTCTGAGTGTCGTCACGTCGCCCGATTTTCAAAATTCCACTCCTACCGGGATTAAAAGGGGTAAAAATGGTGAAACTAGAAAAATTCGCCCGGCAGGAACAACCGCGCTGGAGCTTTGAGTATGAAATTTGGTCGGCAGTTTCGTTTTTATATAACGGAGTCCCCTTGTGAAAGGATTTTCCGAAATTCGACCCTCAAGGGGGTAAAAGGGGTAAAAATACAAAAAAAAATCAAAAGTCGCACACGGGCGAAGCCGGGTTATTCAGCTAGTTTTTTTATATTTTTACGACGGCAATCGTCTGACGCGTAGTCTTGTGCGTTATTACTACACTATGCTGTTTGAAAATCATCACGTTTGTCCACAACGCAATACACACACCAGTCACTGAAAACGTATACATGTATACAAATCTACCGAACTGTTTTAAATTAAATACACAGCAACACTGTGCAATTGTAGAACGGACGATTTTTAACAATGTGGCTCCTAACTATGTGTTATACTATGAAGGTATACATAATAGTACATGCATACGTTTTATTTACGTGGACCGAGTGAATTGTGAATTTATTATCGTCAAAGGCCGGAAATCGAGAGAAGAGTTTTATAAATACTACCCTCGATGTATATAAAAACCAGATGTTAATGGTTTCGCGTGTCTTCATTTGTCTTCACGTGTGCTCACGGCGTATATAATATATAATACAGTTTACACATACACGATACACACATTCACAAACATACTCATACACATAAAGTTCCGTCCGCTGACGTCAGAACGAATAATGTATATTTGGAATATTTTAGTCGTTTGAACATAACTGCATTTCATTAGTGTCCGAAAAGATTAACTCTTATGTCATTTCGTTCGCGCGTTGGTATATGGTAATAAGATGTGTGACTTTCGTAAACCTAATTCGAATAAAAAAAATAAATGGGGGCTATAGATTAAAATCATATAATTTAGGCTCCTAGGCCCAAGAAGAACTATATTGGTGAATTTTAATAAAACCGCAATAACGACTTTATTAAAACCTAAATTTAACGTAATCTTAATTTAAAAAAAAAAAACCGCAATATTCGCATTTTTTCTCGATTCGTATCGTTTTCATTGGAACTAATAGTGTGCATCAGCAAAAAAGTCTTTCGTAAGTGGCTAATGTAAATTAGTTAAGAGTGAAATTAATTTGCTTGGCTATCTTATGGCATCGAAATGTTTTGGAGAATAACAATAACGTAAAATTGCCTTTCAAATGTATAGTGCGGAAGTAGAACATCGCGTTGTATTGCAGTTTGTAATCTGTTCTTAATATTTTCGCTATCGTTTCAAAGCGTATCAACAAAAGTCGTCGAACCTTTAATCAGTTTAATCGAACGTATTACATCGATTGGTCATCGAACTAAGTTTTTTCGTTGAATCTAATAGTATTGTTTGAACGCGTTCAAGTACATTAATGACTTAGAACAATTGATTTACATCGTATCATAAAACGACTGCCTATTGTATGGCCGTCTTTTACATACAGTCGATTGGTTTAATTTCTATAACAATCGGTTTTTGAAAACAATCAAAACATATTAAACTCACCTCCTCTTCAATCTCCTATATACCGAAGCTACGTCTTTCGATCGTGCCCGCCTTTTTTGCGTCAAATGTATTGTTTACGGGTTTTTTTATTTCGGTTTTGTTTTGTTCGGACGCGTAATACGATTGTTTTGCCGTCTAGGTATACACGATACTTATACGTATTTCGTCGGATTACACGTTTTATCAGCGGGAGGGAGACGATAAAAATTACTTCAACGCGCGGATATATCTATGCTGGCTTTAAACGAGGTCGTTATACACTTACCCTGTGGTTATACACACCGCACCACACGTGTACATATACTATAGGGTATATAATAATAATATAATCGTGTCGGCAAACGTGTTTTACAAAACGACGGGCACCACACGCCTACTTATCGATTAATTCGAGTGGATTTTACTCGACTACTCGAGCACCGAGACAGAACAACCTTGAATGCGCACGCATACAAAGGGTGTCCTGCTCCCGAGGGGATTTGAAAAATGCAATAACTTAAGTTCTATTCTTCATTTTATAGTTTTTTTCAATAATTATTATACATCTGCGTCGCAATAAAAATATTTTAATGAATTTTAATCATAAGAAATTTGAAACATAAATATGAAATTTCTCTCTAGTATTTCAAAAAAGAAGTTAAAAAACATTTATATTGTAAATATAGTATTTTGAAAATTGTCGGCGTTTATAAAACTAGTTATTAGATAATTATGTCCTAAATTGTTTAACAATTTTTGAGATTTGTAAAACTATTAATATTTGTCATACTAATAATCTACGTTGTCAATGTAATAATTATCTATTTATACTTTGTATCAATGTGTACTCATTTACCGCTAATAAAAGAAATTTAAATGTTCGCAAGCTTTGATAAATTGTAGAAAATTAACGACATTCATAAACATTTGTCAACCGTTTCGACAAATAAATTTGTAACATTGCCGGAAGTCTGTTAAAAAATGCAATAAATACGAAACACATAGCTAAATCAAAACTTTTTAACTCGCTTTCAATCAGTTAATTTCCCAGATAGAGAAAAACTTTAATATTCGAAGTTGTTTAAGGAAAAAGTGTAATTATATTATATTTTTTATTCGGTGGAAAAAACTAAGATCAAATTTGAGTTCATGCGTTCAAAATATTTCGTGTTACCTTTATCGTTAAATCCCGTACTGATATTTACTTATATAATAAAACATACAATAAACTATACTATATATACATATATTAATATCGTAACAACACATACCAATGCACACGTGTATGCGTATTTGTCGGCGTGTACGAATGCACGACGAATCTCTACTGTACGTTTAATCATAATAAACGCGTCCTCCACACCAGCCGAGGGGTGTATTATAATATACACGTGAAGTCTCTCGTGCAACGCAGCTCGTACCCGCCACCGTGGCGGCATGGTTCTCCCGTCTCGCGGCTATAAAATTTAACTATCTCACGTACGCAATTTAATTGAAACATCCATAAAACTCGAACGTCGTCGTTGTCGTCGTCCCCGAGGATCGTTCAATTGAATTAAAACGTCCCAGGCAATAAAAAATAAATAAAAGATATAAGAGAGAAACCAAACCAAAGAAAAAAGAAAAGGAGAGGAGAGAAAAAAAACCCAAAAAATCTCTTCCTCTTTAATCGTCCGCGTGTTTGCGTGTGTGCGCGCTGCTCTCATTGAATTATTAATGTCGGTTTCCCAGTGCAGTGCTCAGTGCGGGTTTTTATTATGTGCCCCAGAGCCTCTTTTAGCCAGACCATTTTATTATCATCAGCTCCTACCGCGTGCTGAAAGGTAGCAGTATTTTATGGCCGCAAAGGTTGAGTCCCGGTCTGCAAATGAATAATAAGTGAGATCACCCCGTTTCTCCCGTTAATATTTTTGCCAAAAACTCACAATCTTCTTACGTGATCGTGACTGCTAATAGACTCGCGTTAAAAAAATAAATAATAATAATAATAATAAAGAAAACGAAATTTTACCACCGTCGTGGTAGTCTGTGATTACACGATTTTTTGAAGGTTATTCCTACCTCACTTGTTCGATTTTAATTTTGATCAAAACCACAGCCCAACAATGTGTCCTTGGGCTTGAGATATTAAAAAAATTCAGTGACTTGAGTTATATTCTATATTATGTAGTTTGGTATTTATTAATTTTTTTAACGACTGTAAACTTATGCCCTAAAATATACATATTTGAACTATAATCATAGCGCAATGAAAAATATAAAATTGTTATCTCATTTAAAAAAAAGAAAAGGGGCCATTTTGCGTCTATACTATATTCCTACCATTTTTTTTTTAAAGATTTCTGCGTTTATCACTTTATTATGATACGTGATTCATTTTTAAATAATACTTTGTATTTTTAAATGTTTAAATTTAAATGTATTGCTTGTACAGACGAAAAAAATTGAAATTCCGATTGATTGTAGAGAACCGAGTAGAAAAATAACCAATAAGAAAATACAGGGTTAAAAATATTTATTTCAAACCCGAAATTGTATTCAAAACTAAAATGATAGTATGATAGAATGTAGTCTGTTTTGTTCAATTTAAATTAAAATAAGTTTTAAATTTAAATTTGTAAATAAAAATTCAAATAAAATGAAAAATTAACTACATATAACACAGATTTATAGTAACTATTGCTAATAAAAAAAAAAGTTTGACAAATTATTTATTTGAACAAGTTATTACATTTTTGTACCAAATATAGTTATAACATTAATTGTCAGCTGGCCTCTGTGGGACGTCCTTTATAACAAGTTTTCTACAAATATCATAACACGCTCGCGTAATCGATCGATAAAAGCCGCGACAATTATTGCTGAATGGATAGATAATAACGGTGAAGATATATTATTATTATTATAGAGGTTAACGCGGCTTATAAAACGTACGCGACCTGTGTAATCGTCTGAAATCCGCCGTTGAGGTCCCTCGCCTCTTCGTTCGGACCCTTTTGACTACCTAACGATAATACGTATACCTACAACCAACGACTCTCCGGGGCCCATTCGCTTCATCGAAAATCGCGCTACATTTTCATTTCCAAAACAATATTAATATATTATAATGCTAGCGTACGTGTGCACATCATACGCGATATTTTACTAAACAAATATATATATGCGCGGCAGGTACGCGTTTATTATTGTTTACCGTCTTTATCGTTGTACTGTATTATATAATAGTATACGTTCTCGTTGGCAGAGCCACGTTTGGCAAGGAAGGTGTCCTGCTTGTTGTGTCCTCGTTTGTGGAGGAATTTCCCAGGGTCAAAACGACTGAGGGGAGGGGAGGGTCAGCAAATATTTATGGCCAATGTATCATTTAAGTTTTGATTGGGACCGACTAATCGATTATCATGAGATTTTTATTCAAAATGTGTTTTCTTACTCGCCAAACTCGAACTCGTTTCAATGGGAACGTTCTCGTTGGTTCAAGTTTGTTTTTTAAACTTCTATTAATACGATGTTCTCGTAAGCATATTCCGTTTTGTCCGTGATATTTCATTAACATTTTTTTTTATTTAATTTAATGCAATTGCTTCAACATACTTAATGTTTTTATTATGTTACAAGTTAAAAATCAACACAAATATAATATAAATATTCGTTTTTTATTATAGTTTTCTGATTGATTCTTTTGAGTTTCTAGGAAGATATATTGAGGGAAACATAGCTTTAGTTTGGTTTCGGAGGTTTAATCATTTTGAAGTGAAGTCTGTTTTGAATGTTTAGTTTGTCGTGGAAGTTTTAAAATTGATTTATCAACCATGTTGATCCATATGTTAGTTTTGTGTAACTGTTTAATTCGCATGAATCAAGCAGCCTTTTATGCTGTTATCTGGAATTTATTTTGGAAAACTTAAATTTTTTGTTTAAGAAATGGCACCCTTTATTAAGCATATGTACCGTTAGTAGCGGTTTTATCACTTCCGCGTAGAGTAAAAGAAAAATAAACCGATTATCATATTACAATCAATCGTAGTTTTAGATTATATCATTTTGCACTGTGTTCACTATAGGTGGATAGGAGATGTACATATAATAGTTTTAATACGATAAATGATATGAAATTACAAGAGAACTTGAAAACACAAAGCTTACAGTATAAATTTCAAATCTATTTTCACGACACGTGAACACGAATACGACGCGATGGCAGCGGCTGGCATTTAATAACTACGGCGTTTAGCCATAAACGCTCGCGCATCACTCGAACGCGCGTGTACCACACTTCCGTCCACTGTCGTCGTCGTCGCGTCGCCTCGCGTCTAATTAGTGTGACTCGTTTGTCTAACCCTTTCTCCTCGGAGTCTGCCGTGACTGCAGCCGACCTACTCATTCCATCGTGTCGTCTATATATACATAATGATATGCTATTATTGTATAATTATTTTTTCAACAGCACGCGGTCGACGTTAATTGAATCATTAAAACAATGCTGCCGTCGCCGCAGCCGAGCTTTGGAAACAGTCCAAAGGGTCTGGATTTTTAAGTACAATAGAGCCTGCCGTTATATTATTGCTTTGTTATAGCGCTTTCTACCCGTTCCCCGTTTTCACAGACGTCGTCATCGGCATTTGTACTCCGAGCTGCTGCATTCTCTATATCGTCATCGACCCCCCCCCCCCCCCCCCCCTCTGCCGTATAAAAAGTGTCCTTCGTCTCGAGCCGATCGTTTTTATGTTTGTACTTTACAATACGTGATAAGGCGTAACCCAAATAAATCGAAGTTCAAGAGAAACTGAATTGTCTTTGGTTCATCGTATTCTCTGTATAAAACTTTTTTTTTTTAAATTTCAAACTTGTCAATGTATTTATAAGGCCTTAAATTAAAAATATATAAGCTTATATTTATAAAATAACCTACGAATAGTTGTAAAATTAGTTAGTAGTTTTACTCTATACGTGATTTAACAGACCTAGTCTTTAATCAACAATAATAACTATCGTTCGATTTCAACAGAATATCCTTCGTCGTCATAACAAAACGTGATACGGATCGGCTTGACGTGTATCGCACAAACACGACCGATAACGTTATGGTCGTTATTGATAAAATGATAACTATTGTCGATTATTTTGAATTGAGGTAGGTATGTAGTGTTATTTAGAGAATATAGTACAATACTAATGTAAAATTTATATTACTCTATATAAGGTACTTTTATGGAAGTTAGCTTTATCTTCGTACGTATCTCTGAGGGGTCTCTCTGGTAGGAAAAGTTAAGAAAACGTTGCTATATACATTAATGAGCACCATTTATGAATAATAGCATTAAAGAACAATTTATTTTTATGTTATTTCAGATTTTCAGCTATTGTAAATTCCCATACATATTAATCGCGTTCATTTTTATACTAGTTATCAGTTTGTATTTAAATTTCGTACTTCGTTAAAAACGAACAATTTACTTAATCTAGCCTCTAGCCATTTATTGGAAATAGTTTAAGTGGCTTTAGAATTTATTCTATTTTTAAGTTTATTTTTTATTTTAATTTATAATTATATTAGGCTATTAAACGATATATTATAATAAATTAGGCAGCATCACCTTTATTTTCTCGCTCATTAGAATGCTTTTTAAGGATCTTAATAATATTGTTTTTTGCAGTGCCAATACCATGCTCAGTCATGTACCCAAAAAAGTAAAACACGCATAATTGTACTCGACCGTTCATAATTATTGTAGGAGTCTTAGAGTTAATTCAATCGTTAATCCATTAAAATTTAAGCTGCTTTGGTAGCGCAATTGTTTATTATTTCGTTATTAATTGAACCGCATCTAATGCAGCAGTGAGAAGGAGGAGGTTTACGGCAAATGCAGATTTTTCATCTAGACGCCACGCGGACCTTGTTACCGAGACGCATTGCATGTAACAATATTACGCGGTTACTTTGCGTATGGCCAATTAAATTGTAATAGTGCAATATTGTCTTCCCGTCTGCAACGCCACGGAGTGCATAAATCCTTTCCACCACTCGGGGAGAGAGAACGAGCGAGGAGACACCATTACCGCTAGCGTTTTATTACCGGAAGTTATATTCATATCCTGCGGTTTTAACGCGCATATTTTTTCAACGTCTACAGCGATCAACCTTTAACCTATTACATATTGTTATACGCGCTAGACCAGAAATAAATTTACGTAATATAATATTTTTAACATCGTTGATAATATTATGATATTATCTTTAATTCGAATTCGTTCTACAGTTTTTAAGATAAAAACAACGTTTTGTTTTGGTTTTTTTTAACGATTTTATTCATATTTTTTACTGTACTATTGTACAACTGCCGAAGGTATAACGTACAACATATTCTAGGGTTTTCGAAGTTACGGGAATTCAGACGATTCGGATTTCTCCGTGTAGATATTATCTGTATGATTATACGCATTAATATAGTGTGTATTCGTTACGCGCTCAAGTTTGCACCGTTTATCGAAATACCGCAGTCTCGTCGCTGTTCTCCGAATTTATCTCGAAATTAATCTGATTGATGAGCTAGAGATACTATTAGAAATAACGAAGATAGTTTTTTGTCGTCGAGTCTTATTATGCTTTACAGAATGCATTATATACAATTAGTTTTAATGAATAAGTCATTAATAACTTCTTCACGGTCTAATCTAAAAACTTAGCCGCACTCTCGTGGTTTATTTCACATTATTCATTATATTTATAATTCGTTTAATGATTATAATATTAATCATCCCGGGATTTTCGGTCAATTGTGCAGTCTTACGGCACGCATTTTGTCCCCTTGCAGCCATCACAGAGCCTTTTTAGAAAATAATATTAATTTTAATGTCTCGTGATGATTTTGATGATTCGTTCTTTAGACTGTAATGATAGAATGTCCATAATCGTTAATAATTTAAAAATATATTCATTTTACTCCCCCAGTATTATAAATTCTTTGTACATTTCGTCGTAAATAAAGATCAGTTAGTGATCAGTCAAGAGCCGATATCTAATGAGATAATGGCTACGATTTTACTTAAAAAATTATATGATTGACATACATTTTCCGTTAGTTTATAAGTTGTATTAAGAGAATGCACAAACATTTACCGTTAACATCGAGTTTTGACCTCCATAGACAACATTCTTTATTTCATTGAAAAAGGACAAAGTATTCATTAGAGTATTTTTTTCAATGCTAATTGTAAACGGTGAGATTGAGTAAATGTCTTCAATAAAAATATTAATATGTATATTTATGATCGAAAAATTAACATAATTTAATTTCAATAATAATCTCGCATTATTTAATCAAATATTAAAAAAAAAAAAAAAACTTTAATATTTAAATTTATTCATTATGTGTTTTATTTTTGTTGCCAATTATTCAGATAATATTTAAATACGATTTTAATAAATATGACATTATATAAAGTAATTTAAGTAATTTAATTTTTTGTATTTATTATTTCGTTTTATAATACTAATTTTAATTATTAAATAGTAAATGCCTTAATACTTAAATATTACATAATTTTCTGTTTTCTTTTATACCTTTTTCTTGTATAAATTTGTGTAAGGTTTATTACATAACTACAAAACGTATACACGGTAGGTAAACTCGGCAGAGTGAAGTTATTTTAGAAGATTTAAGTTATTTAAATTCTAAGTTTTCACTCATAAAAGCGAGTTTAATACAATTATTATTCGAAGCGCGCTGTACATAAAATGTGTACATATGTATACATGTACAATATTGTAGGTATAACACAAATATATATTTGTGTAAATATGATTTTCAATTCCGCATATAAATCTTTCTAAACAGTGCACGTTTCTCGTAATTATTTATTTCCGTGAAATCGTAATTGACGTTGACCTACAATGGCGCAATTTTCCGGTTTGTAAATTATACAGTTAATAAAAATATATTACCTACTATACGCGTTGTATTGTTCGTTGTACATATATATATATATATATATATATATATATATATATTTATGTGAGTAAAGAAGTTAATCTCTCAAACATTATGCGTAATGACGGACGGCAACTTCTAACCGTGTAAAATGATAATAATAATAATATTAAAACCGAACGCGTCTGTCGTTACCATATAGCTCGAGTTTCGTGAAGACCAGAAGAAGAAAACCGAACAATAATAATATATTTTAATATAGGTGCGCTTAAAAACTTCACGCCAGGCACGAAAACTTAACTGCAAACGCGAATGAATTCATTGCAAACGGTGAATTATTATTATTTTGTGAAAAGTTCTTTGGAAAACAATTCGTTTGTCGAAAACCGCTAGAAATAAGTATATAGTATATAGTATATACATAAATTATATATTTGAGTATACCGCGTTGCGTAGGTTATGAGTATTATGATTCTCACTGGCAATATTTATTAAGCAAAATAATTATAAGTCAAGGTAGTGATATACCGATGAAAATATCTCTGTTAATATGAACTTTTTATTTATTTTGTTTTTATTTTAGTACAATTTATAATAAGGGTTACTTGACTTTGGGTTAATTTTATAGTAGTACAAGCAATTTTTTAGTACTAGCTGTTATGAACATTTCAATGTATCGCTATTGGAAATCGAATAAAAATTACAAAATTATACCTAATGTAAAATTTTAAAAAGACGAGTGCGTTTTTTTCAATCCTGCGTAATTTTCTATAGAGTTTCTTTATTTTATTGGTGGAAGGAGAGGATAAAAAACACATTATTAAAACCATCGCGCGTTTATTTTTTGTATATTAAAAACGAGATTTAAAAATAATAATAAAGGTAAGATCTGAGGCAGAGTGTGAACGCATATTATAAAACCTCATCGAACGTCCTTGATTTAATAATAATAATAAAAACGACAACGGGGGAGCCGAAGGGAAAAATAGTAATAATAACGTACGTAAGTAAATTATTATTACATATGGATTTTAAATTTAAAAATCAATTCGGCAAAACCGGAAACTTGTGCCCTTAATTGAGTTTTACGATTTGCAGCGAGTGAGCGCGCGTTTGAATTATTCGAAGGGAAATGTCACAAGGCAAAATTATATCAAAATCTAATATTACGTAGGTAATAACACGCATCGCGTTTATGTGAAAAATAAGGCTAGGCAGGTGAACGAATGTAACAGTTCTTTACTAAAAAATCAATTTTTTTAAATAGTATTATTAATTAATAGTAAATGAATATGGTTTTTGTATCGATAAGAAAAGTAATTCTTTTAAAGGTTATTTTTAATTCTTATTGTAATTTAAGTGCTTGAATATTTGGTTTATAGTTTTGAATGACGAAAATGATAATAGTAATAATAACGAGATATATTAATCTTTGAAACGTTGGTATGCTCGTTGTTTTGAGTACGTTTTGTGAAATGTCTTCGTTTTTTGGGAGTTGGTTTTACATTTTTAAATCAATGCACAATTTCGGAAAAAAAAAAATGTATACCTATTATAATAATACCATTGACAACGACATGATGATTTTAGTATACTACGTAAAATAGAACTCTCATAATGATTATTATATAATAGGTTGACTACTTCATCATATACCCATTGTCTCCGTGCACAGTGTAATGCGCTTTGCAATACTGTCGAGTAGATTTCGAGTCGAGTGTCGTATATATACGTATATACACACACACACACACACACACACACACACACACACACACACATAGTTTTAAAAGTGTCGTAGAGCATCGGGACAAGTGTCTCCTTTAAGGTTTTACGGTGTTAATGTTCTTTCATCCCCAACTACCGCCCTCACACGATGCGAATTTCTAGTCTAACCATTTAACACGTTCGGCGTATAGCTCAATCGGTTTAGGTTGCTACCATAAAACTAAGTGATAATTATATTGTGTTGCGTGACTCGCTTAGGTGTGATAAAATAATCTTACTCTGGTAAATCGAAAGTTTGAAAATATTTCTCACTTGAAATTACTTGAATTTTTTGCATACGACCGATAAAAATTATCCTCATCACTTAAGGTTTAAAATAAAATGTATATTATACACTTGATGTTTCGGACATATTTGTTTGTCTTAAACTCAACGCCTGAATTCAGTGTTCTAAAGTATTCGAGTGAATGTATTTAAATAAACGCATTCGAATACTGTTCAAGTATTTTTGTTTTCAAAGAATTAAAAATACTTTTATTTTTAGTAAACAAAATATTGTTTTCAATTGGATAAATCTTTTACAATATTTTTGTATTTTTATCTTATTGTACGTTATTTTTAAAAGTGTCGCCCTATCGCTTTTTTTTTTATAATTCTCACTGATTTATTTTACAATTTGGGAAAACCAAAAGTTTATACGTATTCGAGTAGCATTCAGATACGCTTTAAAACTACTTTTTTCAATAACGACTCTCGATAATCAAAGAAAAATCACACGCGAATTTCAAAAGTGTAAAAGGGGATTCCTTTACTAAACGATTTTCTAAAGGGCCGTTAAAATCAATATTTACCATGTACACATTTTTCCACGAATCAACTTTACCGGTAAGATTTTACGAGGTAAATTTTTGGAGACTTGCTTCTCTGGCTCAGGAGTTTAGATTATTCAAACGGCTAGGGAGTGCAATGCTCAGTTTTCATTTATCAACTGTGGCTTTTAAAAAATACATTACAAGTGTGTGTTACACCACGGAGTGTTTTTTTTTTTTTTTATAGTCTTGTTTTCAGAGGCGTTACAATTTACGAGTAGAATAATAATTCGTTTACCGCATAAAGTACGGGTGTCGTAACCTCCGGCACGCGGATTACACTTGTAGTACATTAATCAGGTTTTGTAAACAGCTTTTGCTTTTTAATTTTTAATAATAAAAACCCTTTTTCGATCGACGAAATTTACTTTTCTTGTCAGAACCAACATTTCCGCTCTGTTGTACCTCCGTATTCATGACTGAAAAAGGGGGGCCTTGTGTTTTCGAAATAAATCAATTATTCAGTTGTTTTCTAAAATTCATATTAATCATAAATAATTCAACTATTGACGATAGATACGTGTAATATTATAACTGTTGGACAAAATTATTTGTACTAGTTTTTTATTTTTAATTTCGATCATCTACATTTTCTTCTCGATTATTCGATTTTTGTACTATTCAAGTTCGTGAAATGATTATTATACTTACAACATAAGTAGGGATTGTGATTTAATAAGGTACAACTAGCTACATCACTTTGAAAATCATATTATGAGTAGAATTGAAATATACTTATCCTTCACAACGAATTGATATCGATCAAGTATTTTAACTTTATATCGTATTGGAAAATATTTTATTCGAGTTGAAGTTGACAATTTCTTCCGAGTTTTATCGATAGAAATAAAAGACCATAAAACTCGAGTAATATTAAATATTGATTTTTTTTCTCCCACATAATTTTGTTATTTTTAATTTAAAAGTGTGAAATGTATACGTTTTGGGGTATAGAATTAGAGTTCCCCGCAGGTTACTCGAGAACTAATGTCTGGTGGGGCTATAACCTCCTTTCATAAAAAAAAAACCCTCTTCCAGTTCTACTGCTGCTTATAACGTAGAATTATCATACATAATCGGTTGACTTTATTATATTATGGACTTTTTGTTGTGTGTTGGAATTAACGTTTTCCGAATTCCTTTTGTTTCTAAAATAACAATCGGATTTTGTTAAATCAATTACGTCACCAGAGTAGTGCGTGCATGATTTGTATTTAGGTGTGTAATCGATTTGTTCTAATGAACTGTGTTCTATGAATTGTGTAATTATACTTTACTGCGCACGCGTCCAGAGAACCTAAATACTCGTTGGTATCACTTTTATTATAAGCCGCCCTTGCCCAGTGAAATGTTTTGAAATGTTTACACTGAAAAAGAAATTATTAACGACTGTTTTAATTTATTGTCGCCAGCTATCGTCGCTGTAGGCCGCACTATTATGTACTTTAATTGGACCGTGGGCGGGTTAAACGTTTTGCATCCGAACAAAGCGAGTCGATTTCGTCTATTGACCGTAACTCCGCGCGCTATCGTTATTATTTTACCATTCGAATTTATTTATAAAACCCGTCCTTTGATTGGCTTTGTAATATTACTATAATACAAATTGCACACACACCCACACCCACACACACACACACACCCACACACATATACATATACGCACACACACACACACACAAACACATATATACATAACGCCGATAAACCGTTAATGGACTTTATTATAATATTATTCTATTCAACAACATCATTCGTGTTCTCATTAGAATGGATTTTTTTACTATTTTTTACTCGGCCGTAATTCATATGCCAAAATACTTTATGAAAACACCTTAAATTATTCCATTTTATTATTACCTATGTAATAGTATAATAATTCAGACTGTGGAATTGTAGATAAAATTAGCTTATTGTGAGACATGCTTTTTTGAGTAAAATTTCAAATGCGGTACCGACAAATTAAATTTTAAAACTGTTATTATTCATTTTTGACATTTTCGGTTATTTTTTTTACTGGGTAGTATTGCATTTAACTGTACCTTTTAATTAATTTCATTTATCGAAATTTCGTAGGTACGGATCACATGTTATTATTATTATTTTATCGTTATCTTTTTAATATTTTCAATGGTTTTTTGTATATACTTATAATACCTCTATTTTGAAACATTTCATATAGACTGTAAATACTTTTTGTATTGTCACTTCTGGGAAATTTGAAAAGATACTTCATGATATTGTAATGTGGTGGCGTGTGTTGATCATCATTTTGAGTACTTGCCTCATTTACTTTATGAGCATACCACGGCGAGCAATTTTAGGTACCTCATGAATTTCCTTCCTCCACAAAAAGTTTATCTTTTTAAAAGGTAGCTAGATAAAAGTAAAATGAAAATAATGAAACATATAAAAAAAAAAAAACATTGAATCTTCAACTTTTGTCAGGTTTCCAAAAATATTACAAATTATTATGCATGGTATGAGAGATAATAAAAAGTTTTTTTTCTCCTTTTCACATTAACTGATATATTTTGTGCAAAATTTTCAATATTTATATGATAATAAATAAAACAGAGAATTGAATATTTTAAAACCCAATCGAATATGCATGCATTTATATGCTTCTAATTTTTTTAAAAATATTTGTTTGTCTTATTATAGTTGATAGTTTATGAAATGTATGGATATTATTTATTACATTATTATATTAGTGTATTTAATATCTCTGCAAACGATACGGATTATATTGATAGCTGAAAATAAATTAAAACTTTTAATCTATTTGAGGGAAGTAGGTTATACATAATTATTAACCTAGACCTAGTGTACTTAAATCAACGTTTCAAGTTAAACTTACTTAAAAAATCTAAAATGTGTCTTGAAAACTTACAAAATTCCAAAATATACCCAAATGATTTTGTGCAAAGTTATGTATTTTAATCTAAAGCCTAAGGTTTGTTTGTTTGTTTTTTTTTTTTTTTTTGGTTAAAATTAGTAATTTGGAATTTTAAAACTATGCCAAGTTTCGACGAGAAATTCCAACTAAATTTATCGTTGAATAAAAAAATCGATTGCGGCTCACCGGGAACATTCCCCGCTGTCCGGGTGCGGCCCGGTCTCCCGCCTAATGTGATAGCGTTAAAAGTCAACTCTTGTGAGCCCGCTTTATACACCCTTTCTAGAAAGGAAATAATGAAAAAGGCATAAAATAAATTACAGATAAATTTTGTTATATTTTATCCTTCCGTGCGTATAACTGCGTAAGCCATTGTAAAGTCCTATAACCTATAAATATATATACGCTTGTACACTCACATATATGTTACTGATATTAAACGCGGCCAGTAAATTGGGTCGGATAACAATTGAGATTGAGATTGCACCAAATGAACCTTTTGCACACACCCTTTGCCTTTGTCGACAGAAAAAGTTTGGGTCGTTTGGTTCGCGTCCAAAAAATTGCACGCCCATAACGTTCAGCAGGTCGATCAATTGCCTAGCTCTTCTCTTTCCACGCACAATAGAACCAATCGTTTAATCAGTTATCCGCAGGCATTTGAATTTAATACAGTAAAAACATATTAAATAAGCACGCAATCGTGCTGTAAAAGTTGGCGAAATGTTCATCAAATATTTATCAATTTTTAAAAGATTTCCACAAAAAGGCACTACAAATTAAATTATTTGAATTCAGTTTATATAAGTTATTTATGGTAACATAATCATAAAGGTACAAGTACGATTGACATGGTGCAGTAGTACACTCATTATAATTAAAATTACCAAGGAAAAAGTTACTTTTTTTTACGCGTAAATATGAAATTAAAGTTAAGTTTTTCCCCAAACCAAAACAGAAAAACACATTATGACACCGTTTACAATTTATTAGTGTCGGATAAATATGAACAAAAATATTAACAAATTATACATTATACAAAACAAAAAAAATCTTTTATTAAAAAGTTAATATGAAATCGTTCATATATGCGTCGCTCTGACCCGTTGAATATCCAAAATAAATCGCATTTGATCTGTTAATAACTAAAAACAAATTTCCGGACGACGCGAAATTTTTTTCTCTGTGAGCTGCGTAAAAAAGTGCAAATTCATGTCCTGCAAAATACCTTGCGATAGCCGCCGAATACGGAGAATTGCGACAAAAATGTTTTTAACTCGTCCGATATTTTCATACACGAATTAACGGTTGTCACGATAATTGTTGCAAAGTGACTTTTAATCGCATCAAGTGTAATTCGGCACTTAAACAAAAAAAAACAATAAAAACAGTAGTGATTTAACTATATTGTATCCCCACGCCGCTGTAAATTACGGACCCGTGGCAATAAAATAAAGTGTTTTCGGGGAAAATAATAACGTTGTTTCACGGTGAATTCGAATTAGCTGTTTTCGCGTAAGACATTAGTATGTTAATCTAAGCGATTAATAAAACAATAATCGATTTCACCCGCGGGCGTAATCTCAATATTAGCGTTTCGTACGGTCGGACGGATTTGTTTTAACGCATCAATTATGTCGTGTTTGTGTTTCTATCGGTTTCGTTATTATTAAATAATATTATGTAGCGTTATGTTATTATACAATGGAAATCGCTGCCGTTCCATACGAAACGATTCGAATTCGATTAGTGGTATTCAAACCATTGGCTAAACCATTCAGCTAATTCTAAACTGATTAATAGTTTTTTTTTTTTTATCAAATAAAACTTTTATTATTATTATTATTATTATTCCATTATTTTTTCTTCGTAAATTCTTCAGTCAATATTACCTATTTGATTTTATGTTTTGTGAATTCCACAGTAATATTTGATTTTGACTGAGTCACTTTAAAAATTGCCAAAAAATTTACCGAATAGTAATTTGTGTAGAAAAATAAAAAAATGAATTATGATCTCATTTGAAAAACTAAAGTCGATATTGCCACAGGATACTCTTTATGGTATATAAAATATCGCAGCAAACGAATTGCGTCCTGATAATATTTGATAACTACACTAATTGCGTCCGATTTAAATACATTATTTTCCTTCCCACTTAATACAGACTTTGGAATAACTTGGTGTATGACATATGTTTTTTTGAAACACTTCCAACGCTGTACATCATTCTTCAATAATTTATGAAAATAAAATTTATAATCGTTTATATAAAATTAATATAAATTAGTCTGGACGCAATTAGTTTGTGACCAATAGCAATTTTTATTTCGGGGACGCAATTCGTATGCAGCCAAAACTATTTGTATTGGTATACTAGTATGTAGTGTTTAAGGTCATTCCGATTTTTCGAAAAACAGAATTTCAGTATATATTATTAGGAGCATGCTTAAAATATTACCTCGTTCGTATTATTATGTCAAACGATTTAAACGACTGCGATGTTGTTGAGGAACTACTTTGATCGCCCTCGAAACTAATTGTTATTGCAATCAGCTATACGGCTGTATTGCCCGTATTATATTAGCCCTAACAAAACGCAATTCTATTACGTACCGCTGATTTTTTTTCGGGGGATTTTTTTTTTTCAAGTATTACTTCGGTGTTATCCGCCCGGACCTTTACGAAATCCTTTTTATGTGCGTGTGTGTGTACCGTTCTCGGGTCAATTGTGTCGGGATAAAACACATTCTGCGCGGCAGAAATAACTAGTTAGTTCTTGTATGTATATATATTATATAATGGTTTTTGTACAAGTATGTGTTAGATTAGAACGGGGTCAATCAGACCACGACCGAAGGTTTTTTTATTTTTTATTTTATTAATGGTGTATTTGAAACAAAGCCAATCAAAATACGTAACTCGAACCTTTGTTAAAACGCGAACAACTTTCCTTTTTTTTTTTTTATGTGTTAACTCGATGCACACAATAGCAGAATATAAAACGCAAAATCGTAAAAAGCTAGAGAATATATATGTTGTATGAAATCAAAATCTTTTTTCTTCACATTTATTAGCAAATACACAATCTGTGAACCTTCTATTTTATACAATAAACGTACGCGTATAGTTGAATAGCACGTATCGGAATGATTCGATTAAAGAAGCCCAATCGTAATCCCATAATGAAACGGGAGAATTATAATTTTTTTAGTCATATGTTATTTTTATTTTCATAAGATCTTTCATCATCTGCTGGTGAGTTTTCTCGTTAAGTTTCCAGTAATGGCATTGAAGTTTAGTATTGAAATTGAAGAATTTTATGGGAAGGGGGTGTAAAATAATAGTGTTGTGATCGAAATCTTTTATTGAAGATGGAGATTAAGGATGGGAATTTTTTCGGAATTAAGGGATTAAGCTGCATCCCATATTCGCTACTGATTTGTCAGAGATGTCCATTATAGTTAGGTTTAATGTAATTTGATTTTTGTTGGAATGTTTTTGTGTTTTAGTCCATTTGTCCAAGTGTTTAGAAAATTTGCTAAGAAAAGGGCAAAGATATTTTCGCTTTTATCTGATAACCCTGATATTATATATATGAAAAATGTACAAATCAAATTACATTTATTTCTTTCAAAATAAACAGTCGGTGATGGTGACATGACATACAAATATTAGTATATATAAATGTCAAAGAAAATTATCTATTATTTTTTAGATCGATTGCGACCACGAATTTGATTGTGGCGGAAATAGTATAATTGTAATTCTGGTTGATTGACGTGGTAAAACATTTTAGGAGATATGTAATTTTTTTCTATTCTGAGTGTATATATGGCATACTGTTGAAATATGTTTAATATACATTAAAACTCCGTAGGTGGTGCATATTGGGGCGCCATATATTAAATTACATTTATAATAATAAAAAAAAAAACCTTTGTGGCTCATCGGGACGTTAGGATTGTTTCAGTAGATTGTTGTCTATATAAATTGACTTATCTTTGGGGTTCTGTATATACTCGTATTATAATAAATAAATATATAATGGTCATCGTGTCGAAGACGTGTTTGCGCTATACAACGCACGGAAACCGGAAGCTGATAATGGCTATTGGCGACTGCAATACCGAAGGAACTTTGTCCCGTTTCCAGTCGATATTCCGAAAGTTTGGCCAACCCAAGGTGAATAATCGCGTATAATCTGGACTGTATAGCGTAAGCGAGGTCAATACGGAGAGAACGACACGATATTCTCCCTAAAACACCGACATAATATCGCGCCGACACCCTTAAAGTATAAAGTAAAAAGTTTTTTTTTCCCCCCCGAACTTGGCAGTCTGTTCGCTCTCATCCGATCTCTGGCCAAAGTCCAGCTTTTAAAATGAGAGAGGGAAAAATAAAATAAAACGGAAAGGTACCGCCTATGTATAATATGTCTATATCTGTGTATACGGGTTTTAGACTTTCCGTTGTGGAGGTCAACTACTTCGTTCAATTTACTATAATACATTTGGATCAATAATCGAGGCATATCTATTATATATATTATATATTTATATATTGTTGCGAGTGACACCGTTGTTATTTAAGACGTACCTCGATCCGTTTGCTTTTAATCTCCGTACATAGAAATACATGCGATTCAAATTATTTCGTCTTGACTGATTTTTAAAGTGTTCTTTGATCGTTGAAAATATAATTTCAGAGCATAAAATCAATGCATGAGCTTATAACATGATATGTATAACGAAAAACAAATGTGTTTAAAACGTTCGATTACCTTTATATAAAAAAAAAAACAACTTCAATTCACATGTTCTATAATTGTACTCTATTTCTTGCGCTCTCGAATCGAACCATTTCCGAACCGAGGACGACATTTCAGCGAACAAGAGTGTCCACTATTTAGAGGTGGTTTAATCGTTTGTAATATTATGACGATTCTTAATGAAATAGCTTCGCCGCCGGCCTGCAAACTCGCCGCCTCCGTTACGTTTTCGTTTCAAACGAGTTACCCGACCCGCTTTTATCTCGTTCCAAATTAACTTTATATAGTTTCTCGTAAACAAAAAAGCACAATTAAGTTTTGCGCGCTCTTTGAACTAATCTTTAAGCGGGGGAAAAAAAGATTGTTTTTCATTTTTTTTTTTCGCAGCAAAGAGAACGGAAAAGAACGCGCATATTTTTCGAAACTTGATAGCAACGCTTATCGTTTTATTGTGTTTTTCGTTATTCCGAACACGCACATTAAACGGCAGGATAGACGAAAAAAAAAAATAAAGGGAAAAAACAAGTCTTGAAATCGCGTAAAAATTGAATTAACTAACATATTTCGAATTTAGAATAATGCGTTTGATTGTGAATAGAAATGAGAGGAATGTATATGGTGTCCGCGATAGTTTGAAAATTCAACGTGTAACTTATGTGATACGTAATTTATGTAGCATCACTGCAGTAATCATAAGCATAGTACCTACAACGTCAAGTACACGTTTTCGAGTTTTACCTAATTCAATTTCAAAAACTCTACGGCGGAAAACTCTGCGCGTGTGGATAAGTTACACTTGATAAATATCGGTCTGCAGCAGCAGCAGTCGCCTCGTCCCGACTGCTCATAATATAGTCGTATAAAATAATAAATTAGTAGTTTATAGGTAGGTAGGCCCGAGTGCACATAAACACGTGTACGATAACACGGAACTCGTAAGCGCCACGCTAAAGTCTTGTTGACAAACAATCTTGCGAATAATATTATTATGTAAATCATACGCGCCGTTTCGGTTCGAGAGTTTCACTTAGGTAATTAAGACGTTGCAGGTATATATATTATATTATTACTATAAGGTCGTACGTTTTACACGGCGGTCCGTACGCCTCTCGTTCCCGTTCGTTCGCGTTTTATCGCAGACGCCATTAATACCACTTCATGTGTACGTACGCATTATATATATACGTGTGTTATATAGCTTTTTATACGCACTGGTCGTACGACTCGCGGTTATGCTTCCGAAGTAACGTCGCTCGCAGAGCGAACTAAATAAAATACTCCGTAAATTATGTATATATTTTAAAAATAACAATTAGGAATAGGTATAAAATTCGTAAAAATTATGGTTTACGAATTTCTACATTATTTTAGTTTACTCATATCGTAGGGTATCGTTTCTAAACTAATACTCCACCGGGACTTTGATCCACAATAATAGGATTTGAAAAATAAGAGTAGTTCAAAATCAGAACTACGTAGTGTACTTTAAATTTTCCAATAAGAAATGTTGAAAATAGTTAATTATTTTTTTGAGTTTATGATTGTTATTTCGATAAAAGAATCACTCCGTACTTCAATATTGCAGTCTAAACAATCGCGTAGTATTGTTGAAAACGACGTGGGACGACAATATACTACATTTAATAATATTCATATATTATAATAATGTACGTTTATTTATTACTTCGGGATTTTAAACGCGCACGCGCTATTTCGGAATGTAGATCGGTGTGAGTTCGATTTAAATTCAATTTTAGACCCATCTACTCGTATTGTTGCAGTACCTGTATTATATAAGTGCCTATTTGACGAATTTTCCACTAATCACATTTATTTTTTTTGTTTTCAGAATTACGACACTGATACACTCGGTTTCGACTCGTCTCTTGCGCAGTAAGTAATGATATTATACATAACATATTAAAGTGGTCCTGTACAAATACTATTACTTTATTTTAATATTTTAAATTCATCTTATCGGTTTTATTATTGGATTAAATGATATGATTAGTGTATGAACGGTTTTGGATTTTTAGAAAATTAGGATGTCAAAAGCATAGTCAGACTAATAGTATTACTGCTATTTAAATAAGTAAATTTTATACAGGAAATTTGGATTTTTTTGGGAAACGTGTACTAGGTAGGAACTTGTATTTAACAACTCACACAGAGCATTTGCATTTGCGTCAAAAATAATATAAATAAAACGGACGGTGGTAGTTATTTTTCACTCTGAGAAGACTAGTTTAAACATGAATTTTCGGATGTTGAAATCGCCCAATACATTTATATCTAATTAGGGTTAGTGGTGTTAATCTTGATCCACAAGTAAATTGAATAATAGCACATACCAATTTCATAATAATTAATCATTAGTATTGAATTCAGTCATTATGTATTTCATAAAAAGTCGAGAAAAGTTTATTATTATTATTAAAAAAAATAAATTAGAATTTCAAATATTTTGGAATCTTTTTATTTTTTCAAATTCATAATTCATATAATAGTATTCGAGGACGCTTGGGTACTGTCGACGTTATCCAATGTTTTACATCAATCACCGTCAGTTTAATGTACACGGCTCGTGTTTATCCGGGTAATGTCGACATTATCCGAGTATTGGACATTACCCGTAATGTATGTTATACACTCTATAGTATTTTTAATGGTCGTGGTTCGTAGGACATCAAGCCAAGTAAGCGTATATAGCGGCAAGGACTGCGTAGATCCTTCACTATAGATTCACCGTAGATCCTTCACTATTATTTCTCAAATAACATGCCTATAGGCGGGCAAATAACTCATATTATATGTAAAAATAAAGTAAATAAACATGACATATTTTAATATATGATGTTTTCGACGGATAGACTACGTATCATAATCTGGCTCTTTTCTGAATTTTTATTCCGTTAATACCTACAGCAAGATCCAAGTCTCCTGTTTTGAACGATAAAATTCCGTCGATGTCCATTCGCCAGTCAATTTTCCGGCCATTAAAATCGACAGACAACTGCTGCAGTCGATCAACGAAGGGTTTTCTTTTCTTTTCTTTTTTTTTTTTTTTGTTTGCATCCATCACGATTTAACCTCTCGCTTCGAACAAAGCGCGTACACAAAACACACTCACACACGCACACAGTCGTGCACACGCGAATGGAGTTTTGCACAATAGTCCGCCGATAAAACTCTCATAAAATAATAATCGTAATAATAATGTAGAACAGACCCTCGTAAAACGAATAGACATTTTTACCGTCTCCTCTTACGAATTCCTACGCGCACGCTAAACTTCCAACACGTGTACCGTACGGAGCGATGTGACACGCAGTGTAAATAGTAATAATAATGCAGGAAAAGGCGACTCCGCCATCTAGTCGAGTCAGGCCTTGTCCTTGTCCTAAACGCATTTTATACAAATAGGTTTTCATAATATCATTGAATATATATTCAACTTTTTGACACCAATCGGTGGCATATTTAAAGTGAGATCGAACGGGGCCGTGTTCACTCTTCCCCAATTTTTTTTTCCATTGCCGGTTTATATAATTTAGAAATACTTGAAAATCATTTCATACAAGTGTCTCTATTATATTTTTGTTATCTGAACCGTGGGTGAAATTATTTCAATAGGATTAAAATCCGTGTTTTTAGTATTCACATAAACTAATTAAAATACATCAGTGGATAATATAAGTACATTAAATTTTGATAATTATGAATAAAATTATGTGTTTTTAGTTTTTGTTTGATTTTTCCCTGGGCGGGATTTAGTTATTTTTAAATTAATCTCTACAATAGAGATAAAAACACGCTAGGCTGTGCGTTGATACATCAGTTTATCCTTTTATACATATATATATATCAGATAATTTAATTTTTTTGAAATGTGAGTACACATAACTATTACTATTATGCGTTCGAGTATTTATTTTGATCGACAAATTATTTTAATTGAATTTTATCTCAAACGATTGTATAAAATTATAGGTAATGAAAAAAAAGAAAGTATTAATAATAATAAAAATATTATTTCCATGTTCAGTTGAATAGGAATCTGATCAAATCATATTAGAATAAATAGACTCGCCTTAAACGTATTCCTATGTATGTTAAAAACATTAGTTTCCAATAACAACTATATTAAATGAAATACATAAGTTCTGAACTACAAACCTTTGATTAAGCCAATTTGAACTGATGGCCTCTAACTCGGGGGAAATGTTAAAAAATACAAACCGTAATGAAATCTAAACATTTTAAATTAATATACTTCGTAAAATCATCATTTCCCTGCCATTTATTTCTAATCTTACTTTATATACTGATTTAAAAATTAAAATACTTTACAAAAAAACACAGCCATAATTACCATTGAATTGTAAATACGGACGAGTGTCGTCGATGAATCCCGGTCTCCCAGTTAGGGTTAGTTAGGCCTAATAACACAATATTACCATTTGATAGTGTCGTCGAAAGGTCGCCGTAGTCATCGATTCCACGGAGGCGGTGTCTCCGCGTACACGTGTTTTTACTATAATCTGATAAAACGATGCGTAAACAAATAGTCTTAAGCCATCGCCGAGCGCGCGCGCGCGCGTAAAATAATCGAATCGCAATATTATTATAATACACCGTCAGCGGAGAACGGCGGTCGACGGGCCGTAATACTTTTTATTTTATTTTTTATTTCGTTTCTAAGTAATTTACGACCGCAATAGCCATCATCATAATAAACGTACCTATTATACAGGTGACTATTACACTGCGCAAACGTCGTCGGTCGATTTTTAATGCGGACTGCAGCAGCCGCCGCTGCCGCCGTCGCCGGTATATGTACTATGTAGGTACGTCTACGCGCGTCTTTGCAGTGAACTATCGCTAACGAGTTTCTCGGCTATCTAATTTACATGTAAAACGCAATGTAAATCACGACGGCTATTTTACGCGGCTGAATAAATATACGGTCGTTGTCGGTACACATCGCGCGCGCGGATCTACCGCAGTACCTACCTTAAAATAATAATAATAGTAATAACAGTAATAGTAATAATAAAAATTATAATGATAATGATGATGATGATAATAATAATAATAATAATAATAATGACGACCACGATGATTACAATATAGTTATGAATCATAACTTATGATAATATAATACTCGTATATGGGTGGGTACCTGTAGACTCAAAAGCATATCTGACCGAAATCAATTCCGTCCACATTGCCGTTTACGGGCGAATTACTACGTTCTGTTGTCTCGGATGACGGCGGCGAATATTCTCCGGATAAGTTTCGGCGGGACCTCTGAACCCCCAACCCCCTGTAGTAGTACACCGTCGTCGTTGATACGCATTGTTCGACGACGTGACCTTTCATACAATAGTAATATAAACAATAATAATATTATTATCATATTATTATGACGTCCGGAACACATTTGTCTTCGAAACACCCCCTGCCACACGCGCTTCCGTTGCCGCCATCGCTGTTTCGAATCGACCGTTTTCGGCGGCGCTCGTATCGCGTCTCAAAGTCAGTATCGGATTCATAAATACCAAATCGTGGACGTAGCGCGCTTTTCGCGACGTTTACTCGTCCGAAATAGTTGAATATTTCTTTGGTTCCGCGAGGGGACATCACACTTCGGATTGCGATTTTCACTGTCCCGTACCGTCTAGCCGACGTATAGTATAGTGCGCAAAATGTACACTCTTACATTATTATTGTGTTTACTGTTGTACTTTCGTTACGCGTTTACATAAACCGTGTTTATTAATTATAATTTAATTACTTTGTTTTATTAATACGAATAACACTACATCGCGTGTCGCTTAATGATAACCTTTTTTCTCCCCTCCCCAACACTAATGAATAACAGTCTTTTCGCCACTCGTTTATCAACAGTTCACAATACAACACCCTATTCAGTATTCATACCGTAGGCGGAACTAGAGTCAATTTTTTTCTTTTTTTTCTTTTTTCTTATGGGGTTGTTGAACAAACAATTAATGCAAGCGATTATTTATGTTTACAATTGATGGTTTGTTGTACAAAAACAGAAAAAAAATAATAATTCATAGTAAACTTACCGTAATATTTGTACGTATTGTCATGAAATTCTATTAATGGTCTTATTGGTTATTAGTGTTATTACTTAAACGTATTATACGATATCTTCCTATTTCATACTAATTTCGTTTGTCAGAAATCAAAAATAATAAAAGTGGATTATCCTATTAAAATAGTTTATACAGATCGAAAGGTTTCTAATTTAATTGTTGAAAATAAATATAAACTCATCGTGTAGCTCAATTAACAGTTTGTATCTATATTACACTGACTTATTATTTCATCAGAAAAATTGATTAGTAAATTCATTGCATATTTTTTAGTTTTTCCTATTTTATTATTATTTATTTTTTATTTATCAGGGTCATAAGCTCACAATTTACAATAATGTAATATAATAAATATAAATAACAATATAATAGTATGTAGATCACATACATTTTAACAAAAACTTTTTATTTTTTTTTTCCAATTCATTATTTATTTGCTTAATTTTTTACTTACGTACCTACATATATAAATAAATAAATAAATAAATAAATACATATATTACTATTATACACCGTTTTAAGAAGTCAATCAAATATAAGGTGGTGTAGATACACCATCCACGCAAACGCTTGTAGTGCTAATGTTTTTCCGGAATATGTGGATTGATTTTCAAGATTTGTGGAAAAAACCTTTTTTAATTATAATAATATTGTAAATTGTGAACTAATATCCTACAAACATGTTCAGTGGAGCCTTAGTATCTTTTCGAAGAAATAAATAACAATAATTTTAATAAATTAGTATCGATTATACGTGCTACACGTTTTAGTGCCCTTGAAATATCGATTGGTTTTTGATTACATTCTTAATATACATATATTATACATTACGATGGTCAATTCCATTAAAGGTTGTCGTGACACATTTTTATCTTAATTATAATAATAACAAAATTGATATTTTACAAAGAGAATTCTCCGAAAGCAATATTATTGGAATAATAATAAATTAACTTGGGCAATCGATTTCCCGGGAAAACTTCAATAAGTTTTAAATTTTTAGGAGGAGGCTAATAATAAGACCGAGTGGTTAAGCCCCAATAAACCTTTTTAGATGTGCCAACGATTTATATATATATATTTTTTTTATTGTAATTTTTTACCGTTATTAATAATTAAGTAGTAAGACAAAATTTGTCCTGAACAAACATTGATTATTATTAAAGTGACGACAACGTGGCCCCGCTGTGGCCGATTTGACTAAATTTATAAATGTAATATTTAAGAGGAGATTAGACCTTGGTTAAAGCTCTTTACTTAATAGGGTGCGTAATTCCAGTAATATATTTCTTATGTTAATGCGAGTTTTACTTGAAATAGTTCCTATTCGTCCGATATTAAGATTGAAAAATGTTTCCTTTTGGAGTTTCATAATGCAATAATAACTAACGTTTATTCTTCTTCTTCTAACAATGGGACTGACACACGCAAAAGAGTATTATATTCAGAAAAAAAAAAAAGAGAAACGTTTTC
Source organism: Drepanosiphum platanoidis (assembly GCA_948098885.1). Classification (NCBI taxonomy): domain Eukaryota; kingdom Metazoa; phylum Arthropoda; class Insecta; order Hemiptera; family Aphididae; genus Drepanosiphum; species Drepanosiphum platanoidis. The sequence goes on from OX402535.1 coordinate 5,631,606, forward strand.
ATTTTATATACTTATTATGTAACTTGGAAACAATATGAAATGGAATTGTTGATTTTTTTTTTTTTTTTTTTGCAACAAACTTATACACTAATGTACTTGTGTTTTATAAACTTTGGTAAGGCTAAATATTACTAAATATTAAATTCTTCGTCATACCGGGAAACGTTTTTGTCTCCTAAATCTTATGTCGATTTAACGTTTCATCTGAAAAAGTTAAACGTATGAATTAAATAAGTTTTTATTTTTAAGTCCAAAGAAAAACAGTAATTGATTTTTCGACGAGTGCGATTCAATAACACATTGTAAAATTCTGTAGCGGTCAATAGGTTTTTAGATTTGTACTGTCGAGAACTAGTATTTTAAGCAGTGAAGTGGTTATTATTTATACAAGTATTGTTTGTATTTATGTGTAAAAAAGGTTTAAGGATTTGTCCCAAACCTCAAATTTTAAGAAATGTTGAGTGACTGTTGAATTTTGGTGCGAAGAAAATTATAGTGTTTGAAGATTTTATTTTTAATTAAGGAAAATTTTTAAAAATCTATAGTTTTAACAACCTAAACCTCCAAAAGTAATTATTGTGGATGAGTGAACAGGCACGAAAGGCATTTATCGTAGTTATATTGTTCCTTAGAGTTAGCATTTGTCTATCTGCTGCGGTTATAAAGCAGTCATTATTGTGTCGTCATATATTTTGTTTTTTTTTTTTTTATTTCCGTAAGGAGTTCATAGTAAATGCGTGATCTAATTACACTGACAAAGTGTATGTCTGTAAACTGATGGTGCACTTTTGAGTACATTATAAATTGTGGACACTGCAGTTTTAATAAATAATAAATATACGTTTCTTAAATGTAATTATAATCATCAAAGGTACCTGCAGTGGTGGCGCTGACAACGAACATGCTGCAGCCCCTATAAAATGTTTGTTAAATAATTATCTCTAGTATCTGATATCGCCCTACCAGTAAATTGTTGGGAATCAATAAATATATTACGACATTGATTTAAACTATTCGCAAAAACTAATTTTTCATACACATGACAATAAATTTAGTTACAGATTAATCGATATGATTCTCATTCAAAAAATAAAAAATAAAAACAGTACTTTATGTTTAATTTTGATGTAAAGCATGTTATTTAAATCACATAAAGTTAAAATTACTTTTTAATTCTCGTGAAATTCTGGAATATTACAAATACATTTTGGATTAAACTGTAATTGTAATAACACGATACTATTTCGTTTGTTCGATTAGTAATTACTTTCGAGTACTTATTCTTTCTGAGATAAATCCAGTATGATCCACTTTTGCAGGTACTAGAAATTAAGACGTAAGCTTGAAAACTTTTTTTTTTCAATCAAATCTCTAAAAATTTACAATAATTGTAGAAACATAATACGTTATACCTTCTCAAGTCCATCAGTTATCTAATAAACATTTAATTTCATTATAAAACACACTAGATACAAGTATTTTGTTGAGGTTTTTGATATCAAATTTAAATATGTAATTTAAATACGTAAGCATATTAAAATGTACCATCTATATTCAGTAGTAGTTTTTTTCTGAAAACAATTTATATAATTGAATAAATAATACTCAAAAAAACACGCTCAAACACACACACAACAAGCGCGAGCGTGCACTCATTTTATAAACACACTACACAATCACATTTATATACATTATAATTTTTTTGGTGTTTTCAAAACAACACGTTTAATTTTTTTCAACATTACCCCGGGTCGCGTTTATAATTTGGCATAGATGTATTACGCCTATATTGTCATTTTCAACGAGTTTGTATTTTGTCGATTACATATAGCACTGTAAGTTTTAAGGATCGTTCAAAAGTACGATATGTTTACGTCGAATAAATGGTTTTCGATGGTGTTTTCTGGGCGTACTCTTTTAGTAATTTATTTTTATCGGAGAAATATAACGAACATAATATATACATTATACATACACTTATATATAATTTTTATCGAACTTTTTAATACGATTAATAATGTATTCGAATAATATTATAGTATATACTACATCTATCAGAGACCTTATTTTATCGCACTTATTCTACCCGTTTCGTATTCTAAAACTTAACTTATAAATCTATGTATTTTATGTTAGTGTACTTTGCTTAAATTTATCCCTCGCTTAGATGACATTATTGGTAAGTCGAGGAGTACGCGCTTTTGAATTAACCGCAATTTTTTCTGCTGATTTCGATGGGAGGTAGATGTAATCAAAATAAACACATGGTTCAATCAAGACTAAACTCTGTCCCAGACTATTCGTTAAACGTATCAGATAATATCTCGTTTCGGTATTCTCGTGCGATTGTTTCGATCAATTCGATAAAAAAAAAAAACTACGATTATTATTCTAATATTAATATCAAACACTGTTTAAATGAATAGGAGTATCATTCTAGTAAAATAAATAAAAAATGCCCATCGATTGGGTATCACAATCGTAATCCGTTATCGTGTTTTCACAATCGTTCAGTTCCTAATTGAAGCTTTGTCTCTGATTGCGTATTAAATGGATTTTATTTCTAGTGGGACGAGAAAACTATATAAATTGTTTACGCAGTACATGGTTGATATAAAAAGGTTGAAAACTGCTGCCTTGGATTATTTTCCCGACACACTTGTTCGACGAATCTGATAAATTCCAAAGGCTTGTTTATACCGCAGTATAAAAAAAAACTTACACGATTCAAATTGTTAATGTTCATTCTACGTATTTTTTTTTTTATATAAATAAAAAAGAGTTATTTTTGTTCTACAAAAATGCAATAGTTTCTACCTACGTATGTTTTGATATCGAGTTTACTGCCACTAGCTATTTATAACGGAATAATTTCCGTTTTATTTTTTTAAATTTTATCTGCTTCACAGTACGAATATTAAAAACGTGATAACAGGCACGGGTCAATATTTAGATTGAAATAATAATAATAATAATAATAATACGCAGGCACCTACCGCCGCCGGTGTGAAAACGAATAATTTAGTAGAAATTACGATGTCGTCACGGGTAAAATACACTCACTCACGCAATGTAAATTTGTACGTAAGAATAATGACGAGCTTTATTTGCCGAGAAAAGAGAAAACTGTTTTCGTCGTCCCGCGGGAATCGATTAAGGGGAAAAGTTCTCGAGATAATTATAGTAATTTTTTAGTCCTCAGTGACGTTTTGGAAAATACGATTTTTTAAGGAATCCACAACACCACTACTGGCGGCGCGTCATCGACAATTTTTTGTATGTAGGTACTCGCTATTCTTATTTTCGTTTTCGATTTCGATCAAATACGTACTCAAAATAATAATATGTTTTCATTGCTCGCCAACCTAGTTATGAACGAACGAATTGTTTAACGTTTTTGTATCAACATTCACTATAAACTCCATACCAGCTGTATTTTATCTTTCATATAATTTCGTTGTACATCAACACTGTATTATATTATGTAATATACTTTTAGTTGGAAACATAATTCTTTTTTTTTTCTTTTAAAATTAAAGAAAAAATAATGCACTTATAAAATACATCACTATTTAGTTTTTATATTTGAAAATTTCGAAACAACTAGAAAATATTTAATTAAAAGCATCTCAAGCGGTTGATGACGTATTTCATTTTATGAGGTACTTCAACAGGTCGTGGGATTTGAAAAAAAAACAAAACTTATATTCTTATAGTCCCATCTAATATTCTATGAAAAAGCATGTACTAGAATCTATATAATGACAGTTTCATAGTCTCGTAAAAATCACGAATTAAAAGGAAAAAATAGAACTTGTAGTATAAAATGTCCGAAAAATAAAATAATAAAAATAAAAATTCCTTTAAATTGAATGTTGAAAATGAAGTGAATAAATTCTATATTAAATGTCTATTCTTGGGCAACAATACGAAAGGTATTTGTAAAAAGTGTAAAATTGTGATTATACTTCACAAGTTTTACTTAAATAAATTAACCAAGTCAAGTCATATGACGACTAGTCAGAAGTTTTAACGGAAATGTTCAACTAAAAACCATTATGATGTCACTTTTATATTATACTGTGGTTAAAAAATTATATCGATGATTTATTATTTACGTTCTATATAATAAGTATATATACGTATACGTATATATATATTATATTCTTATTAGGTGTCTAATGGCTAATACATAATTCTTATTTATTCGGGCTCCGATAAATTTAAATAAACAGTTTATATTCTATTTCTTTAAAAGTAATCTTATGTTATCGTTTCGAACGGCAATAAAACAGATGATTTATAAATAAAATATTGTACTCTTTACGTTTAGACGAACGAACATACACAATATAATAACCGCGAAAAGAAAATATATACCCAATGTCTTTTTAACGGGTCGAAATCGACTTCATTTTTTTTATATCTTTTTTTATGATTTTTATTTCTATGGATTTAAAACAGAGTATTTTATTCACTGCGTGATATTTTTTTCGGTAGAAAAGACGCGAACAATTTCGAGAATAATACCCGCATCTAGCATAAAAATTATAATTCGTCTCATACGAAGTACCTAAAGCTATTTCGTTAACGTTTTATTGTATACGAATTCACCTGAATTGGTATCCGGTCAACTAATCGCCTAGAATTCATCACAGTCTAAACACATTTTAACTAACAAATCGTTGACGTTCTCTTATGAACTTTTGAATTTTCAGTGTCGTTTGAATATTCTTTAGATATCGTTGTATTTTCGTAATTTTTAAAATATTAATTTCTTTTTAATTAACTAAATTATCAAGGCAGTAAATCTCTTACATTTTCATATGATAGATAGATAGATAGATAGATAAGGCAGTTTATTTTTTCTATTCCTCCCTCTCCAGTTATCATCAAAAAATCTATGGAAACATAAATAACGTCTACGGAGATATTCCCATCGGGATATCACGCCGAGTTCATTCTGTAGGTTATACGGTTATTTGTACGATTCATCTGTGCTACAGGTCTAGAAAAGCCGTATCGTAAAATGTTACTACGGTTATATAATTATTGTAATCATGTGATATCTCATAGTCGTAGTATCTGTAGCTTGCGTCAATGATTAAAGACCGACGAGAGATTAAATGTGCCGACTCCCGTACGTATTATAATGTGAGGAGAAGAAGGATTTTAAACTAAGGATACCATAAACGGATGTACACTACCTGCCTGCCTATATAATTATACGTACAGTTCTGCCACGCGGTGACGCAGATATATATATATGTATTTACAAAATATCTAAAGATTACACAGTATTTAGTCGAAAGCCTTGAATATTGTGCGTGCACACATAGTCTAATTTGGGCGCCGCGGAATTTAATTAACATCGTATAACTACGTAAAATGTAGAATAATTAAGAGACCCCCTGCGTGTGTGACGAATAAGATTTGCGACGGTTGAATTTTACACCGTCAATAATATTTTCTCGTCTAATCGATTTTCTCTCATTATGACGACACGCCGTCGTCGGTGGCATAACGGGTTGAATTTTTCATTTTTTTTTTTTTTTTTTTAATAAGCTTCGTTATATAGGTATACGTTTAAGCTGAGCACTTAAGAAATACGAGTACGTATAACGACGGGTTTTAACACGTACGTTTTAATTGTAACCGCTGCAGAATATTATAATATTTATTTCGATCATTACGATTCGATTGTTTGTTTTTCACGACAATGCTTCTAAAACTTTTTTCCTCGACCACATTCCAAATTTAAATCAATTAAATGCATACGAGGGTCCTAATTTTTTTTCAGTGTTCGTCGATGATTTGGTTTTTTTTTTTAATTTTAATTTTGATTCTGAATAGAGCTCGGTACGTAAAGCTTTAAAATTATGTTTTTCCGGTTAAAACTTTTCGACAAGAAGACTTCTTCTGAATCAGAGTGCACATGTACCAGTATTTCAACGGCAAATTTTATCTGTTTTGTCATAATAAGGGGTCATTTTTTGTGTCACTCCCAATACTTTTATCGATAATTATTACATAAAACTGACTGAAAACGAACATTTTTTAAAATTTTTATTCAGTAAGAGAAATAAAATGGTTGGCATAGTAACTTGATACTCTGCATAGAAACTTTTTTCGAATCCAATGACATATATATTTAATTAAAAATTAAAAGAATAGTACATTGACATCAATTACTTGTCCCCTTTATCTCACCCGACACCTAAAGTATGTCTTTATTAATTTTTTTTTTTATTATTAATCAATTCTCAAAAACATCTACTGACATGAAGTGGAAAAAAATCATTGCTTATTCGAATACCTTTTTTTTTTTTAAATTTGTACAGTATTGTTAAATGTAATTATATTATTGATTTACCAGCCGAAAAGTAGGTAAAAAATAATACGGTTTTTACGTATTAGCACTTGTTCTTTTTAATTCGTCTGCAAGCAATTTTATTCCTTTATAAATAAATTTTTAAATAGTTAAAAAAACTTCCCTTAGCCGTAACCCTTTATCCTTATTATACACATGTTACTTCACCCTATCGATATAATTTTATAGTTTCCGTTCGAGTAATTAAAATGATTGGATATTTTTTTCTACACAAAGCTTTGAAATTGCGTCTTTATTTTTCTTTTTAAACGTCAAACCATTGGCTTGTACTAGATGAAAATATAGTGGTAACTACGCAATTATGTAAATGTCACGTACCTAATGTTTAGACTTTGTATTTTTCAAGCCGTAAAATTATAAATAAAAATATATTTTTAAAACTATATTTTTGTAAAAAAATAACAATTGGAAATATTATTTTTTTACGTCCTTTTCTATAGACGATTTCAGAAGGGAAAATAATATAATAAGCTTTAACCTCCATTTTTATTTATAAAAAACAATATCATACGAATCAAAAATTTAATGAAAGGCATTTATTGATATTTTACAGTCGAAATTATACCTATTATTATGTCATTGTGATTTTTACTCGGATCTTTATCCGATTTCTTCTACATTCTCTTCCAGATGATTTATAGCTCTTCGTTTATTAGTTTGATTTTGCGTACCATTATTTTATTTCCAAGTTTTACTATGAATATTGTTGTACAGGTCTTAAGTTTTATCGACCGAGAATAATGCATTAAGAGTTTAACACATGTTTGCCATTCTGATCGCAATGCCTCTCCACTTACATCGTTTATTACATAAATAGTTTTCTTTTCGGCTATACGTTCGTGATGAATTTGAAAACAGAACCATAAAAAATATTTGAGCCCGTGTTTTCAATGTTGGGCTTAAACAAGTTTAAAACTTAAAGTCGTGTTAATTTCCGTCGTTAAACGCAATTTAATCGTATGCAATTTTTATTGACTTAATTTTTTACTTAGTTTGAATTGTTTTTGATATTTTTATTTGACAATCATCGGGTTACATTTATCCTACTCAAGTTAGGTTGTGTTAGGCTAGGTTAATGCATATAAAGTTTTCATAATGAGGCCTGCAGTTGATAAGGAATTTGAAACTTTTTTTGTATTTCATTGCATGTCATCCAAAAATGATAAATGCATTGATTAATTTATTTGTTTTTTTAGTATTTTAACTATTTATTGGCTATTAAAACAATGATAATAATGAACTCGAATCAAGTAAATATTTATGTCGATCGTTGGTTTCTATTGATATCCCAACCCGATGGAATTAGAATAAAATGCATTAGACTATTGACCCCCCCACCCTCTCGATTAATTTTACTCAATTGAGTTCGGAAATATGTTTGAATTGCCTGGTGTCATATTTTTCTAGTCACCACTCATTAACACCTATCTTGTAGTCGTTCCGTTTCGTTTTGGATTGCTCAACTCAGTGCTGCAGATCGAACGAAATCGTTCGGAGAACGACGAATGGTTTCACCCATTCATATACCCGTTAATAAAACGTTACTTCGAAGACGCCGCGCTAGTTCAAACAAAAACTCTCACGGAGTGATAAGTGGGCGGGGAGACGTGTTTTTTTTTGTTACTTTTGTTTTCCATGTAATTACTCTGTCGCCTTTTCGCCAGCACTCGTGCATTTCGCGTTAAGCTTTCGTGCGGAATATTCATTGTCACACGCTGCAAAAGAGTTCATTCAACGGCTCGCCGCCGTCAACGGGACGGGACGGGCGATATATTATACTTACTGTGCTGCATATATATATACATGTATAGACTATATTTGTATGTATATATATACACATAACTCAAAACGTATATATACTTACGGGTGTGTTTGTGCAAGAGAAGTTTTAGTTAGCCCCGTCGTTTCAGTAAATTAATTATATTTCCCGTCACGTGAACGTAATCCAAGCCCAACGGATTGTACACACCGTAATGTACTTGAGCGGCAGCGTCTGCAACGTTTGCGTATGCATACATACACACACACCCATAAGAGATACGCTAATTTTAGTAGCGTAGCGTTTGATTTCGCGTCGAAAAACGCGCCGTGTCAATGAAAAGCGCTGACGCCCACACTTAACACCATTTACACATGGCGCGGCGTGTGATCAGACTCGTATCGGAATTAATTAAGTCTCTGTGCGAGTGTCTGGAGAAAAAACAACAACAGTGTATTGACAATCGCGTCTTTATAGTCGTGTGAATTTATCGCGAAATTCAAAATAGTTTCCCCTCCTCTTTAAGACGGTACCCGAGTTATAACTGAAACGAATAACGACTGTCACCAAGTGCAACAATTTTGAAATTTATTGTGAAATCTCGTAGAACGTGGTCAAAACGGATCACTATAGATCACTATTGATTAGAATGATATATATATATATATATAGGTATAATAGTGTAGATAAAATAATTAACTTGTCGTTAAAATAATGTAAACTTTGTCCCCGTCACAGGTGTGTACCGCATTTGCCTATACAAAGCGCCGACATACGTCTGTGACGTCGCGTACGAACTGATTTTATGTTGCGTCATGTTAATATTGTATAATCGACGTTTTTATCATTATACTCGTGTATTTTATTATCGACCGAAGTTTCGGATGATTTTTATTCTTCTCGACTCTTTGAATCGGAAAATATCGTTTTCGTACGTGGTACAGTTTTGTGAAAAATCAAGATTTTAATAAATATGCACGAATATATACTCGTATATATATAGTGCTTGTAATATAAAAGGGATACTCAAAAAAATCACTCTAAAATTCGCGGGAACGACCTAATCGAGGATAATTCGTTACGCGTACTGGAAGGATCGGTTAATGCATCGTGTCGGCTATAATAACGCGTTTGTCCGCCGGCGGCTATTACCATACTAATGAACAATGACCGCCGTGCACACAGTAATAATATATAACGTTTCGCATTATTGACGGCGAAACCGTTGGATTTTGCGTGTGTTGGTTTTAATATCATTTCGGCACAGTGTCAATCGACCCGACGCCGACTGCAGGCGGCTCCGCACGTGCATAATACACTTAGCAAACAGTATAATATAATTTAGTACCTTATACAGGGCGATTCTTTTATCGGCAAATGATCGTTTTTTTCCCTTCAGAGTTTCGTAATATTGTTTATTTTAGTGTTTGATTTAATCAATATCCTTATGGTTTTTCGAATTTGTACACTACCACGTTTAATTGGTATTAGGCTTTTGAATTTTTGGTTTTTATTCTATCGTTTGTCAAAAACAACTTACATAATATTATCAATGATTTTTCATAATACCATTTAATTATCGAACAACAGCCGTTTCAATCAAATAGAATTAAAATAAATAACAACAATAATAATAACGAAAACAGTTTACATCTTATTTATTTATTTTTGACACGTGGCACTTAAATCCTTAAGCTCCCGCAGATACGCGCGTCACGGAGGTTGTATATTCGTACATTTCGCGGGCGTCTCTACACACGTTTTATTTAATCTGAATCGTAATAAATTTTATTTTCATTTTCCTCGTACAGACGGCGAGTGACGGAGACGACAACTTCAGCGATTATAGGTAGGTTTATACGATCGACCTCGTTCTGGCGGTTTTTTCTTCTCGCACGTTGGGCAATAATAAAAATATTGTAATATTTGCAATATTCCGACCGTTCTTATTTCCTCTCGAAATCTACATTCCGCCACCGAAGCGCGCGACGCAATCCAAAAATCGTATAATGCTTCATTCTATACCGCGTGTATTTTTTAATATAGGAAACATATTGTAACAATATTGTTATTGGTCTAGGTAACGGATTTATTCTCGCAGACAGCCTTTCACAATATGCTTTTAAAAATATTATTATCATGTGGTGTACCGACCACGGCTCATGGAATAATTTAATTATAAATATAGTTTGTTGATTCTTTGCCAACAATATTATTAAATTATACCGAATAATTGTAATTTTATCAATATTTAATGTGAGCCGTCAATTTATTGTGCGCTATGAAGTTTTAACTCCCTATCATAGAATGGCGTTTTATTTCAACCCGCAATTCGATGAAATCATATTCAACATAATCATATTGTACTATAATATTAACAAAAATGCATTAGAAATGCTACAAAAAGTTAAATAAATTACTATGCCTATTAAAAATTAAATTGGTATTATTTTAACGAGAATTCCGACGAGTATGATGGTCCAAACTTCGCATACGATTTTTATTAGTTTTTAAATAGTTTATTCTACTAAATATCAAATTCTGTATTTAATAAATTTGCATGTAATTCCGTTACTTAGAAATGTCCTATAATATTTTATGTTGCTGAAATTTCAATTAAAACCCCGTTACATTTAGTTGGAAGTCTACGCTTATGAGATATTTTTATATATATTTTTTTTTTCGTATATGATATGCTTTTCCAAGTAACTTTTATAATGAGTAAATATTTTTGTATTGAAATAAATACGCTATTTTAATCGTGATTTCACATAACTTAAGCACACGTGACCGATATAAAGATAAAAATCTTTAAATCTAAAATGAAATCGAATTTAATACGGGTTGGTCGTCGTTTACCGGACTTGTTGTTATTCGGCTCGTTCGCTTTTTTGAACCTCACCCGCGTTCAAATTCACCAGCACTTGATTATTGTGCCGTAGACAACTCTCTTCTTTCCATTTCAAAAGTCCTAATGGCTGTTGTAAGGTTTGGTCGGGTTAGGTTACGTCAATGATAGTTATATTCAAGTTTTGAGAGGAAGGTAAATTTCAAATCCACGGGTGGGCTTACACAAGGATCATAGGGATAAAACCCTTCAGCCATTTTACGAGTATGTATATAACTCTGATATAGGCTACGGAAAATATGCCAATTTTTGGTAATTTTATAATACCTATCGAAACGATTTTTCTTAACTGCTCCTACCGTTGGACGCGTTCGTTCGAATATCTGTCCATCCATTTCGTCAGTTTATTCATAGTTATATAATGTTTAAAAAAAAAAATGTTTTCAACGACAAACGAATACCGCCGGTGTATAAATAACAACGAATTTCGATCGATTTTAATATTTCGTTATATGAATTAATATACATAATATACGCTTACCTTTATAATAATATTACGAGTTTAATAGCCGGCACTTGTATAGAGTGATTAAAATTTCAAGGGAAAGTGGTCCACTTATCGTTCCTTCCCCGTGTAAACGCCTCCGGGTTATATTTTGACCTGAATGGCGGTTGGTCCAAGTTTATAAAATATATTCATATTCGAATACTCGTATAATACGCGCACACTCGATTTTATACACTACTATATCATACGCGAGGTGCGCGCGTGTCGCTAATGGTCTCGAATACACGGAGGATTTTCTAAAAGCCCTCGGTTATACACGGCGAGGATGGGGGTCGGGGGTAGGGGAACGCGGTACAGAGCGCGCGTGTATTATGCGTTATTGGTAGGTACCCGTTTTATTCGGTTTTATAGATGTGACACAGATTGATGGAACGGTATTGAAATATCGCGCGGCGGAGATTTACTAGGTACGCGCGCGTTATAATACCGGCGGTGCGGCTGAAGAGTAATGAACTGAACGGATTATAGTTGATCGCGTAGGTATTTGACGGCGGACGGCGAGAAACGGATACGAAACGTTTTTAAAACGCTCGAATTAAATCCGTTCGAGCGGAGCTGTAGGACGAGTGCAGTAGGCGTATAGAAAACAAACCAAAACCGATTTTCGACTCGAAATAACGGCAACGCCGTGACTTGGCGATTAGAACGGTAGACGGCGCGATGTTTCGATGTCTCGAAATTGGGTTTCTGGCATTCAAGTGTAGTATTTTGAAGGGGTTTTCCAAAAACTATAGAACTTTTTTTGTAAAACTAAAGTTGATTTATATAATTTCTAGAGATTCCTTAGAAATATAGACTGATTTTAAGCTATTTATGTATTTGTTGTTGTTGTTGAATATCGATAAAAATATTCTGGATGGACAAAACATGTTGAAAATTTGGTACAAAATTTCTCATATATTTTTCTTTACTGTATAGAAAATATAAAAGTCCGTCACAAGTTACAATATTTGTATAAGTGAAGTTTTAATAACCAAACCGAATATTTCAACTATTTAGACATAGTAGATGACGTTCTTCGCTCAGAACCGTTTATCTGAAGCAATTCATTTGAAATTTAAAAGAGCAATTTATTCACAAATATGAATTGCCCGTCATCTGTATCTCATCCGACTCCAATCTCCGACCCTGAGTTTTTTTTAATTTATGTCTTGTCTAATGCGAATGATTTACTGTGGTCGGGTATTATAATAATGATGATAAGGACATAGAGCGCATATGAGATAAGACCCAACATGTAGTCCGAGTGAAAGGCCATTTATCGTTTTCACCGTTATACCGTTTAGCCGAATATGAACGAATGTCGAATAGATTCTAGTTTTTAAGTAAACTCTTCGTAGTATTATATTAAGTGTTGTGCGCGGCGGCGACGGCGACGGATTCGTTATGCGGCAGATACTTTTCCGTCGAGTAAAATTATTGTGTTCCAGACGAATTTGTCATAAATCGATGATTAATATCAATAGTTCAAATACAGCGCGTTTTCTACTCTCTAAAACACAAATGAGAAACGGTCGGTATTCCGCGCGGAAGTTTTTCATTTCTTCTACTCGCCTGTGCGGAAAACTCTGTGGCGGCACGCGTTCTCCACGAGAAAATCCCCTGGAAACGCGTAGTTCGACACGCACACTTATTACGACTGTTGGCTTAACAGGAATTAAGTCGCGGAACAGTAAATATAGCGTATATAAGTCTAAATTTAAAAATATTGCGAATACACGCGATTATCGTTCGGCGAGGCCCTATACAGGGTGATTATCTCATCAGAATAGCCATCGGTTAGTTATTTCCAAAAGTGTCGACTTTTACAGGATTTTTATTTTAAAATTTTTTTGTGAAATTCATTAGGAACGCGTACCAGTTTTACATCAAGTGATTTGATTTTCTAATATATTTTCAACAAACTCATCACACGATTTAAACCGATATTTACTATTTCGATTATTCAATAGCGCCATCGAATTTCAGCATCTAAAATTTATTTAAATGTTTTTTTTTCTTCACAAATTTTAATCTATAGTTATTATTTATCAGTTAAATATTATTTTATTTTCAATAAAATTCGCCAGAAATATTAAATTTAACGAGTTGTATACTTGGAACTCATCAATAGAATAATGAATAGTTAAAATTAAATAAAAAATAGAATTTATGAATTTTGAAATAGTTAAATTATTGCTGTTTAAAAATTAAAACTTGTAGGAAGGAGAGGGGTCGACCTGTAATAATAAGGTTATACTTATAAATATTAGAATCGCGTGTTTTATACATTTTCCAATAAGAAAAAGTAGATTCTTTTTGAAAATCGAGTGTTCTACCGAGTTAAAAGAATCCCCCTGTATGCTACTATACCATGGTATAAATATACCCTTGTTTACGCCAAATCGCCCAAAAGATAATTTTCCAGTGGCGTATAATATCGCGTAGTAACCTATGTAATCACTTTATGGATTTCTGACCCTCGTGTGTGTGTGTGTGTATAGCTTTAGAAATGAAAAACTACCGCGTCGGATTATCGCGAGCATCCTAAACAATATCATAATATTTCGTAAACTAAAGCGATCCGCAGCTCTATTGACGTTTTTGTCTCGTGTATACAATTAACGGGAATAACCACACAATCAAAAAGTTCCGCTATCCGTTCATTAAAACATTGTCATCCTTATACCTAGTCGGTGGCGGCGCCACAATATGTAAGCACACACGCATTCGTTAGCGCCCGTTCTATCCGTAAAACAACACTAAAAATTGAAATTTTATTTTACGCTTTTTTTTTTTAACGTTTAAAATAGTTATTTTTACTTCTGTCTCTTCGACGAGTATATTTGCATACTATTTTTTTATTTTTTTTTTATTAGATCGCGTAGCGTGAATTTCATTTTGTTAGTAGTCCGTCGAAAAATCGTTGAATCCACAGATCAAGGGTTCTGTAGACTTTTATTACAATATTAGTTTTATTTAAGATTTCGTTAATCCTAAACGACACGAGCATAAAACCTATGATGACGTGATGAGAAAACTATGTATCTTTATTAATTTTAATGAGTAATAGGTGTGTAAATTAATCGCGCTGTATTTTTGAACAGAGACCGCGGAAGAACGATAATATTATAAAAACGTGCGCGTTGTGCGGGTGTCGCGGACCCCGCGGCATCATGATAATATGCTTTTCCAGTTTACGTTTAGTTTTATTTTTTATTTTTTACCCACCAGATTAATCGTTAAAAATCACGTTTTCTTGGCTTTATTTTTATTTATTTCAAACGCAATAATAATTGTGATAAATCGTTTCCGTCACGACTAATCGTTACAGCTAATCGCCAACAGTTATGTTAATATGTGCTCGTTTTTTTTTCGTTTTTTTTTTTTTTTTTTTTGTGACTCAAACTTTCTGCGCCGCCGGTTAGATACAAAGCGCGGAATAAATTATGAGCTATGATGCGAATTTACGACGCCGTTTCGGAATCGATCATTTTAATTTGACGTCACGCGATCGGCCGTGTCGACAATAACCGCCGTCGCATTATTTGTATTTATCTCTTTTGAGCGACAGCAGTACCATTGTAGACCGTTTTCAAATATTATTATGTCAGTTTACAGACCCATAAACATACGCGCGATTCGTGACGACGCTATTTAACTTTTTTCCAATTTTTTTTCACAGAGTTGTCCCGAATACCTTCCCGAGTGTCACCACGTCATCCGATTTTCAAAATTTTGTTTTTAAAGGGTTGAAATCGGTAAAAATAATGTATAAAAACGAATCCCTATTATTCAGGTATCATCATAACGCGTGAACGGCTAGACCGATTTAGCTAATTCTTTTTGTTGTTGTTGTTGTGTTTGTTATTGTATGTTATTTGTTTGTTATTGGAGAAGGATTTTACGAAACAAAAATTAAGAAAATAACTCCAATAGGGTGAAATAGGGTAAAAATGGAAAAAAATCCGGAGTCACTGGAGTTTTGTGTTATTAAATTTCGTAAATAGCTGTATAGCAGAGGCATGAATTAGTATTCAGACCTGGAAATTCACGAAGGCATTAGGGGCGATGATTTCGGGGTGAGCTTGTTTTATTCGAAAACCGCCGATAATGACGAGTTTATCACAGCACTGCAGGCACTGAAAGCGGCGGCACGAATCACGCGAACGGCGTACCGCGCAGCACTTGAATTTTCAGTTTCCGAATAAAATATAAAACGCGACGCACAGCACGCGTTGCGGTGTGAAAGTTCGGCCGCCGTGGCCGCGTGGCCGCGTGGCCGCCGTGACGGAACGACGACGACGTGGTCGCGCGCTGCGGACAGAACTCGGGCTACCGCGGTCGCGGTCGTGCGTCCGGAGGTCGTTTAAAAAAACGACCGTTATAAAAAAATCACTTTCCATGAATTCGTGAATAATTTTCACGACGTCTAATCAAAGCCGGTAAAGGCTTCGAGTGTGCGTTTTTGACGTCGTCGTTTTGTATCGTATTCGCCGGGTTGGTGCGATCGCCGCCATTTGAACTATCGATATTCGGTGTTAAGCTTACAATTCGTCTCAGTCGTTCGCGGTGCGTCGTTCGCCATAACGGTTTATGAATTTTACCGTCCGCCATTTTTTTTCTTGTGTTTCGCGAGTCACGACTTCGGCTTGGATGGTAAATATATAACACTATTATTCGTCGATAACGTTTCGCGTGACATTTTCCAACGTGTTTTAATCTGTGCATACATAACCGTGTAAATAAAATATAACATTTCTTTGCGAGAAAACGCGATCGCTTAAAGCAGGCCACATTCGTTCATTGTTGTATTGGGAGGCCGCCACAAACAAACCTTCGAGGTAAGGTTTATTATTATAATGATAATCTGGTTCGTTTGTATATTATTTATTATTCCGATTGTGTCGAACATCCGACTCATTTATGTTTCAATCGTGCCAACGAGGAAACATATTAGTATTTTAGTACCCGATTATTGCAATTATTATTAGTATATTAACATGGATAATTACTATTCTTTTTACCTATTATTGAAACATAATTATCTTGATATTTACCGTATTATTGTAGTACCCGTGAGTAACGTTACACCGTAGACGTAAAATAGATACTATTCAATATAACCAAAGATAAAAATATATAATTAGTAATTATAAATCGTTTTCGAATATAATAAATTTTAATGACTGCGCGCGTAGTTTGAATATTCCTACGCCGCGTGGCCGCGTGGCCGTGTGGCCGTGTGGCCGCGTAGATTCCGTGATGGAACGACGATGTGGTCGCGCGCCGCGCGAACGGAACTCTGGATACTGCGGTCGTGGTCGTCCGTCGGTTATTTCGGTATAAAAAACGACCGTTACAAAAAAATGAGTTACCACGAATTCGACGATTGTCATTGGCTGTTCGTTATTTCAACCGTTTCGGCCGACGCGGGCCTACCCTACTGTTTTTACCTTCCGTTTCAGTCTTCGTCGGTTCGCGCGTAAGTCCGAACGTGTCCGTGTTACGAGAATTTTATGCCGACCGCCATTGTCTCGTTTCTCGGTTTCAAAACTTCCTTTCGCGACGATGGTAATAGTTATTTTATCGACGATAATCGCACGTCTCACGACGGTCGCGTGGGCATAACCAAATTATTCGTCGCTTAAATACTACCGTACCATCGCATTCGGTATTTTTCGTAATTTCTGTATCGTATCGTCGCCGCCGCCGCCGCCGGGTCCGGCGCGCGATCCATTACGCGAGTGTAATGGCCGTCGCCTTCGGATTTTCTACGATTCCGTCGAGGCTCGGACGACGTCTATCCAAGCCGGTAAAGGCTTCGTGTGTGCGTTTTTTGACGTCGTCGTCATTTCGTTTCGTATCGTATGGCCGCCGTAGCGTCCGGTGCGGTGTGCTGTTCGTCAAAACGGTTGTACATTTTACCGTCCGCCATTTTGTTTTTGGCGTTTCGCGAGTCACGGCCACGGGCCACGGCTCGAATGGTAAAAATATAACACTTTTTTTTCGTTTCGTTTCGATTTGTGCGTCTAAAGAATTCGCGATCACTTAAAGCGGGCCAGCCACGATAGGTGCATCACATTCGTTCATTGTTGTATCGGGAGGCCGCCACAAACAAACCATCGAGGTAAGGTTTATTATTATAATGATAATCTGGTTCGTTTGTATATTATATATTATTCCGATTGTGTCGAACATCCGACTCATTTATGTTTCAATCGTGCCAACGAGGCAACATATTAGTATTTTAGTACCCGATTATTGCAATTATTATAAGTATATTAACCTGATTAATTACTATTCTTTTTACAAATTATTGAAACATAATTAATTATCTTGATATTTACCGTATTGTATTATCCGTATGTAACGTTACATCGTAGACGTAAAATAGATACTATTCAATATAACCAAATACAATAATATATAATTAGTAATTATAAATCGTTTTCGAATATAATAAATTATAAAGACTGCGCGCGTAGTGTGAATATTCCTACGCCGCGTGGCCGCGTGGCCGCGTGGCCGCGTGGTCGCGCGCCGAGCGAACGGAACTCTGGATACTGCGGTCGCGGTCGTCCGTCGGTTATTTCGGTATAAAAAACGACCGTTACAAAAAAAATGAGTTACCACGAATTCGACGATTGTCATTGGCTGTTCGTTATTTCAACCGTTTCGGCCGACGCGGGCCTACCCTACTGTTTTTACCTTCCGTTTCAGTCTTCGTCGGTTCGCGCGTAAGTCCGAACGTGTCCGTGTTACGAGAATTTTATGCCGACCGCCATTGTCTCGTTTCTCGGTTTCAAAACTTCCTTTCGCGACGATGGTAATAGTTATTTTATCGACGATAATCGCACGTCTCACGACGGTCGCGTGGGCATAACCAAATTATTCGTCGCTTAAATACTACCGTACTATCGCATTCGGTATTTTTCGTAATTTCTGTATCGTATCGTCGCCGCCGCCGCCGCCGCCGCCGGGTCCGGCGCGCGATCCATTACGCGAGTGTAATGGCCGTCGCCTTCGGATTTTCTACGATTCCGTCGAGGCTCGGACGACGTCTATCCAAGCCGGTAAAGGCTTCGTGTGTGCGTTTTTTGACGTCGTCGTCATTTCGTTTCGTATCGTATGGCCGCCGTAGCGTCCGGTGCGGTGTGCTGTTCGTCAAAACGGTTGTACATTTTACCGTCCGCCATTTTGTTTTTGGCGTTTCGCGAGTCACGGCCACGGGCCACGGCTCGAATGGTAAAAATATAACACTTTTTTTTCGTTTCGTTTCGATTTGTGCGTCTAAAGAATTCGCGATCACTTAAAGCGGGCCAGCCACGATAGGTTCATCACATTCGTTCATTGTTGTATCGGGAGGCCGCCACAAACAAACCTTCGAGGTAAGGTTTATTATTATAATGATAATCTGGTTCGTTTGTATATTATATATTATTCCGATTGTGTCGAACATCCGACTCATTTATGTTTCAATCGTGCCAACGAGGCAACATATTAGTATTTTAGTACCCGATTATTGCAATTATTATAAGTATATTAACCTGATTAATTACTATTCTTTTTACAAATTATTGAAACATAATTAATTATCTTGATATTTACCGTATTGTATTATCCGTGTGTAACGTTACATCGTAGACGTAAAATAGATACTATTCAATATAACCAAATATAATAATACATAATTAGTAATTATAAATCGTTTTCGAATATAATAAATTATAAAGACTGCGCGCGTAGTGTGAATATTCCTACGCCGCGTGGCCGCGTGGCCGCGTGGTCGCGTGGCCGCGTGGTCGCGCGCCGAGCGAACGGAACTCTGGATACTGCGGTCGCGGTCGTCCGTCGGTTATTTCGGTATAAAAAACGACCGTTACAAAAAAAATTAGTTACCATAATTCGTCAATTGTCATTGGCCGTTCGTTATTTCAACCGTTTCGGCTGACGTGGGCCTACCCTACTGTTTTTACCTTCCGTTTCAGTCTTCGTCGGTTCGCGCGTAAGTCCGAACGTGTCCGTGTTACGAGAATTTCATGCCGACCGCCATTGTCTCGTTTCTCGGTTTCAAAACTTTCTTTCGCGACGATGGTAATAGTTATTTTATCGACGATAATCGCACGTCTCACGACGGTCGCGTGGGCATAACCAAATTATTCGTCGCTTAAATACTACCGTACCGTCGATATCCGATGTTTAGCGTGTTTTTCGTATCGTATCGCCGCCGCCGCCGCGTCCGGTGCTCGTTCCATTACGCGAGTGTAATGGCCGTCGCCTTCGGATTCTCAACGATTCCGTCGAGGCTCGGACGACGTCTATCCAAGCCGGTAAAGGCTTCGAGTGTGCGTTTTTTGACGTCGTCATCGTTTCGTATCGCCGCCGCGTCCGGCGCGCGATCCATTACGCGAGTGTAATGGCGGCCGTCGCCTTCGGATTTTCAACGATTCCGTCGAGGCTCGGACGACGTCTTATCCAAGCCGGTAAAGGCTTCGTGTGTGCGTTTTTTGACGTCGTCGTCATTTCGTTTCGTATCGTATTCGCCGTCGCGTCACATTTCTTAGCGACAATTCGCTATCTCTCAAAACGGGCCGGCCACAACGGGTGCATCACGTTTGTTCATTATTGTATTGCGATGCCGTCTCAAAGAAGCCTGATTCGAGGTAGGGTTTATTACTATAGTAATAATATGATTCGTTTGTATATTATGTATTATTCTGATTGCGTCGAACAGCCGACTTATTAATGTCTCGGTCGTGCCAACCAGGCAACATATTATTATTTAAGTACACGATTATTGAAATATTATTAGTATATTACACTGAAAAATTTCTATTCTTTTTACCTATTATTGAAACATTATTATCTTGATATTTACCGTATTGTAACCGTGTTTAACGTTACATCGTAGACGTAAAATTATTAGTAATTATAAATCGTATTCGAATATAATAAATCATAATGACCGATTATGTATGTAGATTGTACGCTATTAATTAAAATTAACGTCTATCTTAGTGCTCGGCCGAACGGTAAAACGACCGAGTGCTCGTCGCGTGTAAACATAAGAAACTAAGCTTTAAATTAAGTCAGTGTTGGTTTTGAATTTTTGGCTGCAAATTTCACAGCACTGCGGGCGGTGCGACATTTTGAATTTTCCGTTTCGAACAACGCGACGCGCGAGTAGTGTGAATATTCCTACGCCGCGTGGCCGTGTGGCCGCGTGGCTTCCGTGATGGAACGATGACGATGTGGTCGCGCGCCGCACGAACGTAACTCTGGTTACCGCGGTCGTCCGTCGGTTATTTCGGTATAAAAAACGACCGTTACAAAAAAAATTAGTTACCATAATTCGTCAATTGTCATTGGCCGTTCGTTTTTTCAACCGTTTCGGCCGACGCGGGCCTACCCTACTGTCTTTACCTTCAGTTTCAGTCTTCAGTTTTATTTATTTTTTTAAATTATAATACGCGCGTATACTCAGTGGCACAACTAGGCTAAGTCGAGCCCCAGTGTCATTTTGAAGAAAAGGCCCTATAATTTTATGTTTTTTTACAATAATAGACATTTAGTAATGAAATTCAACTTGGAATAGTGTTCATTCATTGACTATTAAGTAGCAAATCTAGTCGTTTTCAGATGAAAGACAATAATATCTGGTCTATAAGGTGTCCATATGATAAAAATGATAAAATACATACTTTTAATAAATACATATTGCTCTTAATATTTTCTTTGAAATGTTTTCGGTTTGTTGGATAATTATTATACATATTAAAACTTAATAAGTAGAAGTAGACAATAATTAATCACCAATTTAATAGGTACTTATATATTAAAATAGATACCTATTCATTTACTATTAAATATAACCAAAGATAAATATATAGTTGGCCAATTACATTATACTTTTAACTGTCATTGTTTATTAATAATATTATCTAACCCAGCCTATATTTATTTAATACAGACTTGCACATTGCAGATGTCGTCATGATAATAGCGTAATTATTTTACGTATCGGTTTCTATCAGTTAAAATCATTAATATTACACATGATAATTATAATAATCTCTAATAATAACACGAACTATCGTAGAAAAAAGTCCGTCTCTTTCGCCAACTCTATTTCGCTCATGATCGTTTTTCGAGCATAATGGCTCGTCGAATTCGAATTCAAAAGAACAATCACCAACATCAGTTACTCTCCGGTCTACCGAATCGCATCCCCGATATTATTATTGTAGGTATAAATCAGTTACTTCACACTGATTCAAAGTGCGCGCTCTATCGTTTACGACCGAGTTGTCGTGGTATTAACCGCGCGACTTCGATCTACGATTTATTTCCCCTCCGAACATAATAATAACATTACGTATTAGGTATTGTGGAGAGTCGTTTAAAGGCGCCTGTCTTATATATTATACTTACTATATAATACGGTGGCAGGTACATAACATCATATTCCCCGTAGACTCGTATATCATCCGTCTTTACAACGTTCGACGACTTCAGTCGATTGATAACTTTAGTAGAGTTTTCCTCCCGAGGAAATGTTTTGCATCGCACTTGCTATTATATGCGTCTATATTGTATTATACGCGTCTGCCATCATAAAATGGTATAAATTGGAAAAGAGTTAAGTGTGTTTTTTTCTGTCGGTATATTATTATATTAGGGTATATTATTTATGCGTAGTAAAGGGTAATGCGACAGTTTTGCCAAACGTCGTTTGTCAGTAAATTATAATTTTCTTTTATTGATGTCATATTAATACATTATAATATATTATCTGCTTTCGGATCGATAAAGAAATTTGATAAAATAAAACAAAATTATGAACGACGAGACATAGCCCAACGTGAATCCCCGCCCGTATTCTCATACTCCCTGCCCGCCGCGCCAGGGAAAATGAGATATATTATGTACCGTCTCATACTTGTACCTTCGAAAGCTTTACCGGCCATTTGCCTCGGCGTAATTCGAGGGCCCGCCATGGTCCCGCAACAAAATATTTGTTTAGTAATCATCCATAATCATCCGAGCTTCTCATGTCTAAAAGCATAGCTCGGGTTACGCGCCTGACTTGTAGTGATCTACGTATGTGCGTCGGTAGATAAGCTACTATTTTGGATTTCGAAATTTCATTAAATCGTGATCAAAAAATTAATTATCTTTTATTAGGTCATCACAACCTATTTTTATTAAAATCAACAAAATACAAAACATTGCAAAACAATTATTTCAAAATTAAATTCCATAGGTACCTCATTCAAACTTTGTGCTAAAAAATAAGCTGCGTCTCATTACGAACTGAGAACAATGTGTTTTCTAGAGTATTTTCCTACAAATTCGCGAATCTAATAATTTCATTTATAGTCAAACGCGTAAATTCGTACCGCGAACGTTATTTAATAATAAGCGGGAATAAACGTATAATTAATGATTATATATTATATAATAGTATTATTAATTTTATTATGCGTGGTATGGTATATTATTTTCCTCATGTTATATCGCGTTCCACTAAATAATAAAATCTTTGAACTTTCAAATTTAATATATATATATTTATATACATATGTATACAGTAACACATTTTCACAAATGAAATGTCAACTGGATTTGAGTCGAACTGTTATTCGAGTGTACATAATTTTTAATATTTCACTCGGTATATACTGGTATTGACAGACCGTTTGAGTTTTATTTACATTGAAAAGTGCATTACCCTCACGTAAAAAAAATACAAATGAAAAATGAATATATTCACTTTGAGCGATTTGAATAGAGATGTTTGTAATACGTGGCGGAGTGCGACGGACGTGACCGATCGCACCACTTTAATGCTTTTACTAGCGATGGAACGCCGTCGAACTGACCATCGTTCTCGACTAGACGCGGCCGCGTATTGGATTATCGACCAGTCGCGGCCGTCGGTGGTTTTCAGATTTTTAAATGTTCGACCAGAGTTTCCATAGTCGCCGTTAATAAATTATCTCATGCATAGGTATTATTGTACGCGCGAATCAGTTTTCTATAAACGAATACCTGTTATGCTTGTACATTATAAAAAATAGGGATTGAAATTGTACTTTTGATTTCAGTCCGTTTCTTAGGATAATAAACGAATTGTAAGTTTTGATCTCGGCAAAAACAACAATAAAAATTAAAACTAAACTTAGTTTCCGGTAACTGGTTCATGGCAAATAAATAAAAATTAGTTCTTCTAAATATTATCCTACTTTTAAATAGTCTTTAGTATTCAATACAAGATTTTATTAATAAACAACAAGCAATAGCAATTTCATTACACTGTATTACATGACAAAATGTACGAGTATGTTGACCATGCGTCGTCGTGCATGACGTCTTTGATCACTAAAAACATATTTTGTTATCATTACATTATAATTGAAATTTGATATCTTTACAAAAGTAAAAAGTTTAAACTTCAAATTAACTTTTACTTGTTAACTAGTCATGTCCAGAATTTTTATTAGATAAAAACAACCATTAAACTTTACCAATACGAATTATTTCATTTTACTGATGTATTTATTTTTATTATCAAACGCATTGCTATAGAATATAAGTCTTTCAAACATTCAAACCTGCGCACGCCGCCGTCGAGGACGTATAAAATATACACTTTTTTTTATTACATTTCGATAGATCGTTATAAAAGTATTTGTACTTCAGAGAGAGAGAGAGAGAGAGAGAGCGTTCTGCAGAGTTTTGAGTACTTTTAAAATGCATTTCACCCAAGTTTGATACGTACCATAAATTGTGTGCCGTTAGTCCGCAACTATAAATTAGGTTGGACCGAGATGACTTTATTTTTTTTAATAAGAGAGAAAATTAAGAACGTTATTACGCATACCCGTAGAATCTGTATATGCAAATATGTGCACGTACTAACGTTAATATTACCCTTTCTAAGTGTTGTAGGTATTACTATTATGAACAAAAAAACGAGTTCTCTTAGGGTTTTTCCTACGAACTCGCACAAACAAATGAATATAAACTTTACCGTAAATATAATTTATTTTATTTTATAGTTTTTTCGTTTGATAATGTATTATAGTGTTATATATTTTGTACCAAAAGCATTACTTTCCAACCTTTTTTCTATCTCACGACACTTACCCTGGATTCAATTCAAAGAAATTAGGACACACGAGATGGCCTTGTATTTTTGTATTGTTTTATAATATTGATTTTTTCCTCATAACTTTCAAATATCATTAACTGACACGAATTTAAGAAAAAAGTGTCGATCGATTGGATGATGTCATCATGACACACCGATAGAGAATCACAGACTTTAACGTATCTGATTACAGAAATATATTCCAAAGTTTTAATACTAAGTTTTTAAATATTTCTTTGAATAATAATAATCTCTA
This sequence comes from Drepanosiphum platanoidis, assembly GCA_948098885.1. Lineage (NCBI taxonomy): Eukaryota > Metazoa > Arthropoda > Insecta > Hemiptera > Aphididae > Drepanosiphum > Drepanosiphum platanoidis. Next base: position 5,656,563 of record OX402535.1, read on the forward strand.
TCAATAAAAAACGTTCAAACTTATGTTTCAATACATAATATATTATATATATATTGTATAATTATTTTTTTCTTAAAACACATCCGAGATACACAATACGACTTGATGTTTATCAACGTTATTTTCGATTAGTTTTAAAATGTATTTTCTCTTGCTCCATCTGACTCGTTTGGGATTTTATCGTCTGATATTTAATCAGTCGTTTAACTTATGACCGAAAAGTAAAAATTACAAGCGAAATAAAGTGTGAAATCGATGAAATACGATACTTATTACTATACGAAGCGTCATGCTGTTTTAGACTTTTGAGCGATAAATAAAAGTATGATTTATCACTACCTCGTAACAGTGGTATAAAAACAATTATTTTATACGCGTTTCTTCGGTAAACAAAATACGTCACTTTATTTTCTCATTCGTTACACGTATAAATACAATTTTCGTCGAAATTTCATATAAAACTAAATTAATTATATTATGCATTCTGTTATTTTATTTCCCCTTTAATGTATATAAAATACTGTGCCGACCGAACTGTATAACTATTATAATTTTCTTTAAATCCCCCGAACGAGCGTTTTAATAAACGATAGCTAATTAAAAATTTCGAAAACTAAATGAATACTTTAAGTTTCGTATGCGAAATAATAATAGTAAGCCGCTTTGTGCTAGAGAACAATATCCCTTTTAGTCGGTACGTGTGCGTCGCTTGAAAAAAAAACTAAAAAAAGATATTTAACTAAGCTCGTAAAGTCGTCGAAACGTGTGTATCATTTATAGAACAATTAAAAATACTAATCTACATTGTTTTAGTTATAGTGAGAGTAGATTCCTAAAATTCTTCAGCGTTTCAGACCGTTGTTTACGTCGGATGTTTAATAAATATGATACCTTCGCAATTATTTTATGTATAAGAAAGTCCCATAAACGGGAACAAATATCCACGTATTTTGGTAATCCCTAGAACAAACGAGTTTTAACGTGACTTTTACTACCTCGTAAATTCGTTCCCTCTAATTAGAATTGCAACTGAAACATATATTAGGTACATAATATAATAATTTAGAACGCGTGATTTAAGCTTATGTTCCTAATATGTCTATATTTCTTATTTAAATAGTAGGAAAAATCTCCTTTAGCATGAAATGATTATACCTGTAAAATAACTGGTAATTACAATGATTAAAATGAATTCTATTCACCCGCAGTACATTAAATTATTATTATTATTATTATTATTATTTACATAGTTTTGTAATTTTGTTTCGCAAACTTTTGATTGTAAAAGGTCCCATCAAAAATACCTACGTTATTAGACGCACGTTACATCAAGTCGAAACGACTTTTATTTGTCACGTATTTTTCTAAGGCCAAACTCGTTCGACTAACTCTAAGCCGGTGGATTTCGTTTCATTCAACTTTGTCTCGTGTAATAACGGCAACGTTAATCCTAAATCGCAGGTGAAAGCTTTGTTTTAAAAATCCTGCTGCTGTTTACGGGGAGGGGAGATTACGATACGGCATATGCGTATAAATCGGAATAATGGAAGAGTTTAATTGCTTCGACAAAAATATTAAACAATATATTACCTGTCAGGTCAGGTTACACATTGTCATGCTTAAAATAAATAATAAATAAAAAAAAAAAAAAAACAATACTTTAATGCATTTTGACTCTAAATACTTCACAGCAGAAATTCCGGATCGCGGGAATATTTTCTATCCATATAGACCGGATATTTATTAGGTTTTTAAAAGTTCAATGGTTTACTCGTGTAGTATGCTATTTATCGTAAAATACTACGTACAAAAAAAAAAAAAAAAAAAACTTCGCGTATAGTACGCTATACCTAGTGTTAAATGTCATCTACCAAAAACCGTTATATGTTACTATTATTATTTATATTTATTAAGGATAATGTATTGAACAAAAACTTATTTATTATATTGCTAATGATCGTTGACAAAAAAGTTCTTAATTATAAAATCAATGGTTATATATTGTGTTAACTCAAATAATTATTAAGAAAACATGTAATAATTTTTCAGTTCAATTTAGTTTTTATTTTAAATTTTATATTGATTAAAATCGTTGGGGAAGTGTGGGAATAGAAACCACTTTTTTTTCCAATTCTGTTAAATTTTTATAATAATTGTAGTAACTTCAAATAATTGAACCCTATGTGCGCCGCTGCTGATGATTGAACGAGGACGAGATTGTTGAGGAATCGTCGTTTGCTTGGCCGATGCGATATTTTAAACCTAATTGTCCTCGGGGTGCGTTTAAAATAAATACTAACATTTTCAGTGAAAAAAAAAAAAAAACAAACACATGGATAAGGCATATAGATATCTTTGTAATACGTGTATTACAGTCGGGAGGGAGGAAAAAATAAATTACGTTATCTTCACGTGGAGTAATAATCTCGAATTAAAATACACGACGCAAAATGTTGTTTGTTAAAATACTCCCCTCCTACCCGTCCCCGTAGCACTTTGAAGTCAAACTGCGGGTGAGCACAGTCAAGAGGGGAAACAAGAGGACATTGTTATAGGAGAGAGGAGAGAAGAGTGGTTCTTATATTGTTTTAATAAACGCATAATATAGCTGAGCGTGCGCGTGAACTATTCGTACAATAGCCCTCTACCGGTTTTAATTAAGAACGATTTAAAAAGTGTATAAATAAATTAGGAGAAAGAAATCCCGACGCTTTTGCCGAACGTTCATATTGACCGTATGGTATTCGTTTTATTTGAGTAAAGGGTGTTCGATACGACTGATAACAATTTAATATACAAATATTTCAACAGCTATACTTCTTATAAACTCAATAAAGATTATAATGTATGAACAATTTTTAAATTATTCCAATTTTACGCGTATTAATGCTGATTAAACGTCATACTGTTACTATTAAATTACCATTCACGTGATAAATGTATACATTTAAATTACATATATTATTTAAACGGTAAAGTTCAAATGTGAAAATGTTTATAGTTGGGGTTTGAGATCTTTTGATGGGGCCTTTCTAAAATATTCACCTATGGCTTTCGATCGTATATATATAAAGAGTGATTACTTTAATCTGTTCGAGTTTTGTTCTTCTACTGTAGTGAATGCTTGTATAATATGGGTCGAGGACGTTTACGATAAGTTTTAATTTTAAAGTTAAAACATCGTACGAAATGAAAAACCTCGTAAATTATGAACGTTTATTGAAATAATATCGTTACGACGAAAACTAAACAATCGTTTTCTCACGCGTGCACGCGATTTGTGTGGAGATTATAATATTATTTTCGGGAAATTATTCGGTCGGCAGTGACTGCGTTGTTTTAAACGTGATGGCGTCAATTTAATATTTTGAATTTAAATTCGGGAACGTTTTAGAACCGCACACAAACTAGTTTTGAGCCTAGTTAAAAAGTTTGCTAATCGCTTCACTCGCTCCGGGGGATTTGTTAATATTTATTTTCATAACTCTCCAAACTATATCCACTGTTATAAATATTACAATTTATAAAACATCGTCATATTTCGAAGAGATAAAATTATTAAACTACATTTTTGAAAATACATATACTAAATGTTTACAAAATATCTAAAATTTTATAGTTTTTATTTCATTTTATCATGATGTGTTTTTTTTTTTGTTTTTATTGTTTACACGATTACCATATGTATTAAAAAATGGTTCGATTTTCAGCTTGAGTATTGGTTTCTATAGTAGAAAATCGTATCTTATTGGTTCTTTTCTACCAATTTCTTTCAATTAAAATCGTTTTTTTTTTCGAGGCCAATTTTCTCAGTCTCAAATTTGCCATAGCAATTCGCCAATATCAATCACTCATTATCTGTATCTCATCCATATCTTTTATCCCACATTTTTATAATTTTACCGTTCACAGTGTGATGTTCAATTGAAATGTCAAAATCAAATTGCTTGCAATATTTTTGATAAAGTTATTGTTTTAATAATATTGTAAAAAACAAGAAATTAATAGTTTTTTTTTTATACGAATGTTAAAACAAATATATTTAATAAAAATCTAACATAAAGATATAGAAATTCATCTATCAGAATAATTTTCTAAGAATAAAGGGACGTCAAAGCCCTATTAAAAGCCTCTATTTTAGTTATACTTAATGAAGTTTTTTTTTATAAATGATTTTTAAAGTAGTCACTTATTTGAACGAACATTTTCGGACGGTTTTTTTTCTGATTTGAAATAGGTCACGAATGATAGAGCTTTTGACGGATAAACATTCCAATATGAAATTTTGAAATAACGTTAGATATCGTTTCAAAATATTTTATACAAGTATTTTTCTATTTATATATCATGTGATTTTATGTTTGATGCAATGTGCTGTAAAAAAATAAAAAATAATCATCTCTTCGGTTGATATTTACTTATTTTTTGGTAAAAGTTTTAGAGCTGTAATATTCTGAATGAACAATTGATTATTTTCAATAAAACGAATGATTTTAATTTTTAATTTTGTTATATTGTCTTTGAGTCGTTCGACAGCGATTTATTCGTATTGTGCCACGACTTTTGTTCGGAATAATAGTTTTTAGAACGCGACGATTTATCATTGATTTTGAACGTCAACGAACCGAAGCGATTGATATGACAAAGAACTTAAATTCTACGCGGTAACAGTAATCCGCTGGAGTTTTCTTTATTCGGAAACAATAACTTTTCCCGTTCGAAATAATTTTGTATGTGTAATGTACACATTGCGACCGATCGACCAGGAACAACGACCCGCGTGCGTAGGCACGTACTACTATAATACGATTAATTAATTGCGTTTGTGTGTGTGCAGCGAGCTGTTAAAAAATTGATTCGTCGGCCGCAACGTACCGTTCGGAATTAATAATTATTATCGAATGATGACATTATTTTGTTATTTTTGTGATCTCGTTAGCGGTCGTAGTGTTTCGCGCGACGATCGGGATCCTTTAGAGAACGCACACTTAACAATATTATATTTCATCGTGCGTGTGCGTTATACGCTTTGAAATTCGCTGCGCGCCGATGGCGTTAATTAAGCAAAATTATTATTCAATTATTATTCCGACATGCTATAATATACATAACAATACTGCTGGGTGTCTCGCGCAGGGCTAAATTTAGGTTTAGTGGCGCCCATGATGAACTATTTATTACAACTACCTTTTGGAAAAAAAAAATGGTTTTACTGTACACCCTCCGATCACTATATACATTTATTCGCACAAGTCAATTAAATGAATAAAAATAAGAAAATTATGTCTTTGTAATTGAAAAATTATTTACGTTTTCCAAGTATAAAATTTATGTCTTAGAAGTATTTAATTAGAAAATGTTGTAAAACAATATTCATTTTAAAAGGATTTTTATTTATACGTAACATATTATACTCAATTTTGTAAATATTTATAAATAAAAAATACATCACAAGACTAGACTCTGTTCTATACAAGTGTATTAACCCTATATATCCACACTCTATTTATCATTCGGTACATATATGTAATAAAGGAATTTTTAAAATTGAGTTAAAATTTTTTTTCTCATTTAAGGACGGACTACACTTTTGATCAACTTTCTCTGCTATGAGTATAAAATCTAATAACTATTAACTTTTGTTTCATTTAATTTAATTTATTTTATTGTTTTAGAATTTAAATAAAGTGATGCATGTATAGGTTTTATTATAATGTGTGTCTTTATTTTATGCCTGCACAAGTGGTTTTTTTTACAATGCATTGAATTTTAGAAGAAGTACGAACCATTTCCATAAACGATTTAAAATACAATTTTCAAATAATTATGGAAATTGTTTTTGTTTTATACGATAAAATGACGTGAACAACTATAGTTTAAAAATATTATTTCGAGAAAAGGGTATTTTGTGAGAACAAACGTGTGCTGACTCATATAATGAGTCGCTATGAACAGATATCCTAGTATTTGACGTATTTTTAGACATTGATAATTCTCATGACTCAATGAATAATAATATGAATTGTGTTTGGAGCTATCGGAATTATCAAAGAATATGTATATTATTATTTATAACTATACTGCTCTTGCCGCATTATCATCTATTATTTTATTGTTTATTTGAAATATAAATTGATTTTAATATTCAATCCATCATTATATGATAATATTTAAAAAAGAGCGTACGTTTTTTTAATTGTTGAAATGACTCAATATACCAGCGATTAATTATTTCTGGATCGACATTTATCACCGGGGTATTGCTTAAATAATCTATGGCAATTATGAACCTACGTTTTTCGGAAAACGTGGACATCAATTCTTTTTTTTTTTTTTTATCGTTTACACTCTAAACACATTAATATGTGTACACGATACATAAGTTTGTGCAAACTTATTTTAATAAATTTTTTTTTTTTTGATTTCAGATTCAAGAAATTCAAATGTGAATGCGTAAACAGTAAGTGCTTTATTCATTATTTTTAGTTTTAATATTATTACTTTTAGTATTTACCGTCAAATGATCATTAGTACCTAGTTCGTATTTATATGCTGGATAAGTATTACTTGTTTCAATTGAATTAAAGTTGTGTAGTACACACACTAACGTTAACGTAGGTAGGTATACGTATTTATTAGGTACTGCTTCCCCTCTAACAGGGCGATATTCATTAACTAAGAGTAAAATATTATTAATTCTTGCGAAAAACGGTAAATATATAACATGTATAAACGGGGGGTTGTTATTATATTTTATACACAAGGTATTCTCCTGATCAATTTTCCGTACACGTAATTGAAAAATAACTACGTCACAGACTCTTATCGAAAGCTCTAACTTGATTTATAAATTTGAAAAGTATCAACAGGCCGCGCTAAAGTACGTTTTCCCTTTGCGATATATTTTTCGATCGAGTTTTAAATTATAATTTAAACTGCGTCACGTTGATTTATAAAAATGTTTAATATTTATATTATTTGATATAAAATGATAATATTTATCATAATATGTCGTTGGCTTAAATTTAAATCCATTTGTTGAATACGCTATAAAGTACATGGAAGCATTTTAAGACAAATAAAACCTTCAAACACGTTTATTTGCTCACGTTAAAATCATTTGACTTGAACTAATTTATTATTCCATAATTCTAAGTCGAAAAGAAAAAAAATCAAAATCACAGAGTACCTATACTATAACTCATACAATATACGCGCTTAGGGTACCTATATTATTACCGCAGTAGAAATGAATTATTAATTTTGGTCGTACCATTGTGATGTGAACAGAGGTCGTTGCTAACAAAAAGGAATGGTCTCACAAAATATCTCTTTTATTTATCATAATAGGTAAACCTTTCCTTTTTTTACATTTTTCCAATAAATAGCGTTATTACATTTATTAGCGATACGAAGGGTGCGGAAATACTTGGCGAGGGGATACTTATATCAGGTCGTAGTTTAATCGTAATTGTTATTTAATTACGGTAAATACATATAATATTACCAAAATAAATACTTCTAAAAACATATCCATGTTAAAATATTTTTTTTTTCGGACAGTGAAAGAAATCAATTGCTTCAAAAAATTGATTATATTCTATACCAAGTTCTCCTAATTTTTCTATACATTTTTGCCAGCCACTGTTTGCAAACCATACTTTTTCTCTGTATTTATCTATATAATTCGTTTGCGTATCGAATCAATTGGTGTTTTTCATTATTTCTTGGTGTCAGCATAAAAATAATATATAATATAATTCAGGATTGTACTGTTTGAAAATATAATAAAAACACTGTGATCTTTTGCTACGCCATGTGATTATCATTGTTTGAACGTGGTCACTTACGTACCGAAAATTCTCCTGTTGCTCCTGTCTTCATTATTTCACTCCATCTCGATAGTGTAGTTGATTATTGGCACTCGGTCGATCCAAATCGTTTATTTGAGCTTTTTTAGTTTCATCTGGTACTTACAATTCATCGATTCCGCATAACTACTAAAATTCCTTTGAAGTTCCTTTGATCTCCATCATATTCATATTTACTCTTATCGATCTATCGTTTTCATTAGAGTATCATGAAAAATTATGGTTATTAGTGTTTATCATTGTCACGATAATAGTAATATTATTAATAATAATAATGTCATCGTATAAAGTACATTTGGGCACGTCTCGTTTGAAAATAAAACAAATACACCGTATCCTTAGTCCTTACGACGACACACGATTATCATTGTGTTTGCGCGCGCACACTATTACCGGTATTATACCTAGTGTATAATATATTTTTTCCTCGTTTCTTCACCCCCGTACGTCTTTGTCCGACTCGCGCGTTCAACGTAAGAAGTTAATAATTTATGGCGTACGCGCGCGGCGGCAGCTCGTTGTTGTAAGTACACAAGTCACGCGCTTAACTTGGGAACCCGCCCAGATGGGGACCACTTTTTTTGCGTCCCTCGCTCAGACGACTTGACATGCAAACACACACACACACTGTGGCGCACAATTGTGTTCAAAAGCGAGAGCGAGAGAGAGAGAGAGAGAAAGAGAGATAAACGTAGTAATGGGCGTGTATTTTATTTGGGGATCTGAAGGGACGGAGTGGTGAACCGAAAGGCTGAAGGACTCGGGCGGGGTCGGTCCGTTATTGTATATACGTATTATACATGTATATTATGTGCGTACGACCAGCACTAGCTAGTCCGCGATAAACATAATACGAGCGTGAACACACGATACAGGGTGATCGCTTTGTCGAAGGACACTCCGCGTTGTTAAGAAAAATAAACGGTAAACTTTTGTTTAAAATTGTATTTTTTGAAAGTTCAAGACTCGTGCCGTTCTAATACACTAAAACTAAACTATACCTTTATAAATAGCGAACCGTACTAAAACAATTTGTAATCCCTTAGTGTTCTTTTTCTTTTTTTTCATTATTTCCGTTCGCGAGTCATAGTTCACCAGCGTTGAGTTCTTTTGATAGATTTTATTTTTTAATGACCAGAAATGTTTGAAATTGGAAATCGGTGTTGTTTCTGGAGAATTGTTCAGGTCGACTATATTCAGTTCGTTTATCTTTTTTCCGTTCATTTTATGATTCGACTTTGTCGTCGTCGTCGTAATCTACTAATTAAATTTTATTCGCGGAGAGATATCGCCTAACGGGATTGTGGTATCGCGGGCCGAGACGTATTTTCCCAATCTATTTCCCGCTTAACTTGCGTTTAGCTGTGTAGGATTTTATAAAAAAATTCGCAATTTGCGTAGATTTTCACCTTAGATTGGAAAATACTTGGTAAATTTTCGTTTGAATTAAAGAATTTTTTGAGACTACCCAGGAACCAGGTCGTTCGGGACACCCTTTTGTAGGTTCTTTTACCCGTTAGTGCTAATTTATTTTAATTTTTTTTAAAATTATTGTTATTTAAATTAGCACTTACCTTTACTCCTGTGCCGACTGCGCCAATGAAGGGTATCAAGCTCCTGGTCTCGGAGAATAAATATCACAAAGTATTTATTTTATATTAAACAGTCTTTATTAAATTATAATAAGAGTTGCCGCCGGCCCCACCGGTCTCTCGGACGCGTTATCGCGGACGTCGAGTAGGCCGCCGCGGTCGTGGTAATTACGACCGCGACAGAATTAAAAAGGAGATAACGATTTAAACGTGTTGAAGCTTATAAAAATAATTTTATTTGTGCAATGGGTTTCATAGTTTTCAATAAGAAAAATGAATACTTTCCAAAAAATTGAATTTTTCACCGATAAATGAATCACCCTGTATGCGCGTGTCCACCTAAAATCGAGTTCCATAAATATTATAGTATATACCTAACCACGAGCACGGTGCGTTACAATACGCGTTTGGATTTTTCATTTTTTTTACCTCAAAGAGGAATGTAGTTGGAAAAAAATCATTATTTTTAGGTCGAGCAGATTTCGATCGCGGTCTCAAAAACGTGGTGGGTCTATCGCGGGTTTTTTACACGTCGACTTATTAGAAGATAAATGTTTCTAAATTGCATGCACGTAATGAGCGCACTGTAATGTAGGTTTTATTCGGTTTATGTAATCGTATTTATTCGATGAACAACATTTTTTTAATAAGCAATTAGTTAAACTTAAATTTGTTCGTTTTTATTCTTATATGCTTCATTGAATGTTTTTTTTATATATATATAAAATTGATTGTGTTATGGATTTAATAACATAGTGATAATTCATCCAAAAACGATTGTCATCTAGTGCGTGTATTTATTTATTTTTGGGAAGGAGCAAGGTTATACCTATAAAGTTAAATATTATCTCGATGTACGATAATATATAAATGTACCTATAATTTTTCCATTTTATAAAAAATAAAATATTTTTCAAACTTAATTTTTTATAATTTTTATTTTAGTGTTTTTTATTCAAATACTCGTTTACGATTGTAGACCTTTTACGACCTGCTCGACGTTTTAAATATCACTTCGGAGTTTCACTTTTTCATAACATTGACACATTTATCAGCGAAATTTCCTAGTCCAGTTTTCGAAAACATTTCGTTTCCTCGTGCGTTCGAAACCCACATTAGAACGTGGTATAAAAACTGTGAGTTTATATAAACCTGTAGCTACTCGAGTATTTGTTATCGCCACCGCCACCGCAGATACTTCCGTGACAAATTTCAAAATTATTCGTTTACATTAACTGTAAACTTGGTACGTAAACTGGCACGTTCATTCCAGCGTTGTATTTATCATATATTTATCGATAATAATTTATATTGCTATATTTTAAGACGAGTACCGGTAATTCAAAAAATCACATTTTAAAACCTTATCTCCCCCACCACCATCGTTTTTATAATTATATTATTACGTGTACTTTCGAAAAGAGACAATGATTTATCGTTTAAATTTGAAGCAATTTACGTTAGTTGTCTTTCTTTTTTTTTTTTGTCGAAGAAATTTTCGACGATTTTTAAACGTTGAAAAATACATTCATCAGAATTATCGACGCGGATGTAGTTTCGGCGACCACTCTTTCGAAACTATACGATTTCCACGCGACTATTATGTAAATACAATTATAAATGCTCGTACATTATATCGGTATTGTCGTTTATACAACTCGATTCGGGGGTAAACGGAAAAATGACAATTTAAAAGAAGAGAGAAAAATAACATTAGCTCTAAACTACTCGTATACGTACTCGACCCTTTGCGAATTAATTCGGATTTCTAGAATATAGTCATTTAAACTGACGAGAGAATGCGATTAAGTGAGAGGGTCGAACGCATTTACACGCCGATGTGGGAACGGATCGCTTGTACGCGCAATCGTTTTGACCCGGAGTTGAAATTAATGTCACCTCGGTGGCGCGCAGCAGCACCACGGTGTAGCGTCAGGATCGAAATAATATTATTTTGTAATATGTTGCCGTCAAAGTGTTGAAAATTTGCATAAAATACCTAATGGAATTCCTTTTAATATTCGTCAGCGTGTGCAATAGTTTTTTTTTTTTTTAAATCTTTTTTTAAATAATAGGTATACTAATCTGGATAAGTCTTAAGATTTCTAAAGAATGACAAAAGTATAAATAATTTATGATTTTCATTTGGTTTAGTGTTTAAAGTAAAGAAAAATTAAAACATTATAATATGTACTATATTATATTCCTATTATATTATTTTATTAAAATTATTATACGTCTTGTACAAACTGAAATAATAAAAAACATATCTTTAATACGTATTGTTATGGTATAATTTTCAACAATCAAAATTAAACTCTTCTCCATAAATTATGCGTTATTGACTTGAGATTTTTAAAACAACTTCTTTTTCCGTTTAAATTATTCAATTTTAATTCAATAATTCATTCAATGTTCAACTTGAGTTTCAATTTATTTAAACAAAGTATTTGAATAAATCATATTAAATAAAATACTGTTGCACTTAAACATACACACGTATTAATAATGTTAACGTATTACTACACAATATCTTCTTTTGTTGAACTCTTTATTTGTAATGATTTAGGTGCTACTTAAGTATACCGTTTATCTCATCCGTGTAATAAGCCACCCATGCGCGGTCTACCTACTTATAAATATTTTACACTATTTTATACATTTTACCCGTCTATCTTAGATAAATAACAGATATATTATTTTTCAAATAAACTACTTCGATAAAATACAAACTTTCCGTCTTTCCGTCTTCGATGGTATTAATTTGCAAAAAAAAAAAAACCTTCGGAAATTATTATTAGAGGGCAATCACAATTTATAATCCCCTCTCCTCCCTATAGTCTAAACTTATTTTCCCACCTTGAAAATTTAAAAATTGCAACTCATTACTCAAAAACATTGTAAACACGCCATTTTTGAACAGCTTTTCATGATTTTCGACTTTGCCGGTCTTGCGGTTATTATTATTATTTTTACATAATATTATTGCGAGTTGTATTGGCTTTTGCGCGCGCATATAATATGCTATACGTATTTTAAATGTTGATGCGGTGACTGTTATACGCGTCGCAAGGGGTCTGCAGTGCGTGTGTGGATATGCAAATGGTACGCGATACGAAATGCAATTAAAGAGGACCTATTAAATCGTATCGCTCCCGTGCGTATACGCTACAAAAATGACCCTAAATTTTTTTTTTTACGCACCGTCCGACGTGGAGTAGTTTATAGAAAATAAAATATATATTATACGACGCGCTCCTCTTTTATATACGTACTACGCTTATATTTTCCGCGGGCCCCTTTCACGGCCGACATTGTTTGAAAAAGAAATTTGTCATTCGTGACCTCAACAAAGCGTTTCGAACCGATCACGTTTCGGTTGAACGGGCCGAGTTTATAAATTATTATTGACCCGCGGGGACGAGATAGAAGCGAGGGCCTAGCGCGATAGCTCGGTTTTATTTTTCAGTTTTTCCACATAATTTAATCTTTCATTTTTTTCCTCCGCTAAACAAATACTTATCGCCGAGTTCGCGTATAATATTCGTCACCTGAACGATTGCCGCCAAGAAGAAATATTAGATTTAATTCGGAGTTTTTTTTTTTTTTTATACTCTTTTATAATATATATTATTGTGAAATCGTGCAGTTATTCTAACGAATCTCTTTCGTGCACAACATTTTCGTTCCTACGGTTTTCGATATCAACAAACACACACACAAATAGTGTAATAAAGTATACTCGAAAATACGCGAGCATTTAATAACACTCATACTACATATGATATCAGTTGATGCACAAAAATACAACTTTAATTTTATATTTATACTCGTACATTTAAAAATATTTTAATTTATCGTTTTTTTCTAAGCACGAAAATATTATAATAATTGTTATGATTGTGATTGAATTTGCCTCGGGCAAAACAATTATATTTGTTAGGTATCAAAGAAATTCATGAAAAGAAATTAGAGTCAAAATTGAATGCAATTTATTTTTAACCCAGTTAAATGGATCCCAACGATTAACTTATAAATTTAATTTAAATAAATTTAATATTTTTAGAAAAAAAGATAGTTAAAAATCATGAAAATTATTGATTGTAGAATTACATGTACAATATTATTATAATTCTGAAACAATCGATTGGTGTAAAAATAGATTTTTTTTTCTTTGTAACTGAACAAATCTTGTTAAGTTATGACAGTAAGTTAAATTAATTTAATAATATATTTAATTTTTTTTTTCATGAATACTCTTTGCATAACTGATACTCGTACCTATTTCTATTTTTTATGCTAATAAAATAGAACAAAAATAATATTTACAACAAAGTAAAATATAATACGCGCGTGTAACAGCACACATACGATTAGCAATTAAAACTTCAGTGTGATACTTCCAGTATACATTTGCATAAAACAAGTAACCGAATAAAATTTTATAAAACAGCATAATATGTAACTTTATTTTGGACTTAACACGTTTATTATACTATGTGTTCACTGAAAAATAAACAAATAGAGTTTCGTACCTAATAAAGTTTTTATTGTACAACCGTTGCGGAGTAGGAAAGTCGGGACACTAGCTATTACGGCAGGAAACTTCAGTTAACGATTAACGCGTGATACACACTTTATTCGTGACTCTAGAAACAACTCGCAAATTTGAACCCGAATAAGTTATTAATGATGTGCATAATCATATTATCTCTGTTGAAACTTACAAACCTTTAACTTGAAATGACATGACGTATTGGTATTTATCCGTATTGATAAACGTATAATATAACCAAATACTTCGTTTAATAACTGTTTATATTGATTTATAGCAATGGTTCTCAAACTTTTTTTTTTACGTTTATCGGGGTCTCATAAACCAAAAAAAGCCAATTTTAAACCACGACAAATAAACACGTTTGTGTAAATTACTATGAGCATTCGCTTTTTGTCTGATATTATCCATTTATTTTTTTCGTATTTAAAATACTTGCTTTAATGTTTGACTTAATACGGGAGAGATGTTTGCTTCGACATATTTTAACATTTACCGATATTTTGACAACAAATTTGCGGATATATTTATGTGGTTTTAAACGTTATAAATTAATCCAAGTAGTTCTAGATCATATTGTATAACATGAAATATTTATAAACGTAATAAAGTATAACGCCATCGCAACCACTAATAAAATTTGAATTGTATTTGATTCGGAGAGTCCGTGGATCGTGTTTTAAGAACAGCTGATTTGTAAAGTTAAATCTCAATGAATAACCAGACGGAATATCAATGTATTCAAATATTTAATCACGGGAAAAATATCCGTGCGTAATTCTACGTGGATTTCAATATTAATGAAAAACACCGAATCCTCTTTTTTCCCTTCTTTTTTTTTTTTTTTATTTATAATCAGTGTACGTTTCAAATCGTAATAATCTCCTCGATTTCGTAACCGACTTTGAAAAAAAAAAAAAAAAAAAATTAAAAAGGTAAAAAGGTTTATTTATAAAAATATTTATTCATCGCGGTTTCGTTTTATTTTAGCATTTTTTTTTTTTTTGTTTTTAAAATTGTATGTATCTCTATATCGCACGTATTTTCGTAACGTGTGTATTGTTCATGATCGTTTTGATGAAAACAATGAGGATTTTCAAATTCAAAGGGGGAATAACGAGCCAAACGCGGTTCGTACGAATTATTCCGAACACTCATTAGGGTGAAAACGTTCGAGCAAATAAAATCAGTCCTATAAAAACCCGTACACCGCAAACACGGCCAGTAAATGTCTGACTGCGTAATAATAATAAAAGCTGTAGCATGTTAGTGTCTACCTATACGTGCGTGTGGGCATGAACACTTTGAAAGTCGCCGAACATAAAAAATAAAAAAATAAATACAGGCACGCTCGAACATTATTTGGTCTTAACGCATATACGAACGTAGGCAGACTGAAACATATGTATTATTCTAGTGCATTTCACTCGCGCGTTGTAGACTTTTGACACTGTAGTATGCTGCACACTATATTTCATTCACACGCGGATATTATGTTTTTTTATAAAAACGTCTGTATGTACGAAACACGTGGATAAAATATATTTTAGATAAAAATATAATAACGATTTCGACTCGACAGTGGTGTTCGCATAGGTATTTTACTTCCGAGCGATTCGTTTCGAATAATAAGAACACATAAAATAATTTTGATTTGACAGAAATATCTTGAAAATTAACCGACGCCACATACTTTCAATACGAGTAATTTAGTTATTTTTTATATTACAAAATTCACAAAATTACATTATATTATAATGTTATATCACATTATATTATATAATATAACAACGTTATTATCACACAGACACTCAGAAATATAAAGAAATAATTTAGTAATTTAATATAACTCGTATTATTATAAGTATAATAATATTTATTTACATTTACATAAATAAATTATAATAATTACAATATAAAACTTATAAATAAATTAACGTAACACTATAGTATAAAATTGTAGTTAGTGTACCAATATATTATTAATAGTATTATTATAAGTATAATAATAATTACAATATAAAACTTATAAATAAATTAACGTAACACTATAGTATAAAATTGTAGTTAGTGTACCAATATATTATTAATAGTATTATTATAAGTATAATAATATTTATTTACATTTACATAAATAAATAATAATAATTACAATATAAAACTTATAAATAAATTAACGTAACACTATAATATTAAATTGTAGTTAGTGTACCAATATATTATTAATTAATTTATAATGAAAGACGATTAGCCCCTGAATTATAGTTACTGCAGCATTCATCGTAATTCGTATGAACTCTAAGTGATAGGTTTACCCTTTTACCTCCAATAAATTTTGCTAATATGGAATTTTAATTTTCTGATAGAGTATGTTTTTAAAATATTCTCGACGAAATTGTCGCGGACGTTGTCGGCGACAAATTTTTGTTATCGGCCGAGTAGCGGTAAACTTCAAAGGATGTTTATGAACATTGTCGTGGACAATGTATCAGCGGCAGGTCTAGTTGTTGCGCCATTGTAGTTGTCCTGTGGTTGTCGGCGGCAATTTGTATATTATAGGAATATATATATGAAGGGTGGTAGGGCTCCTGGTAGCGAGAATAAATTGTATCACAAAGAATTTGTTTAATATTAACAGTCTTTTATTTAGTAAGATGTTCGCGTTCAGAAAAAAGGTGTTATTTACGTAATCGCGAAACACGTAGTGCCGGCTTTTCGCGACTCGTCGGCGGCAACCGCCGTTGCCGCCGGCCCCACCGGTCTCCCGGACGCGTTATCGCGGACGTCGAGTAGGCCGCCGCGGTCGTGGTAATTACGACCGCGACATACTCCCCCCCGAGTCCGCGGAACGCGGCCGAGAAACCGGCGGTCACTCCATGGTGGCCGGACTGAGTTCGACCTCCATCGCGGAGATGAACCTCTCCGCCATGGCCAATGTGGCCGATGGCGAGAGGGTCCCCGACGACGGAGGTCCGGCCTCCGGCGGCGCGAACAGCGTGGACCGTTGCTGCGGCTGCGACGGCTGCGGCTGCGGTTGCTGTTGTTGTGGTTGCGGCTGAGACTGCTGCGGCTGTGGCTGCTGCTGCTGCTGCTGTTGCGTCGGTGACTGCCGCGGCGGCGGCTGCTGCGGCTGTGGCTGCTGCTGCTGCTGTGGCTGCTGCTGCTGCTGTCGCGGCTGCTGCTGTCGCGATTCGTTGGCCCTCGGGCGGAACCGGCCCCGGGCGTCCCGAACCTCGTGCCGTTGGTACGGGGTCCGGGGGCTCGGGGGCTGGCGTGGTGGGAGGGTCCTTCGGGGGGTGGCGGGTCGGGTCGTCTTCCGACCCTCCTCGAACCCCCGCTCGAACAGCGCCCACGCGACCGGGTCCGCCCGGATGCGCCCGAAGGACGCGGTGGCCGCTCGTTCCACCGTCCAACCGTGGACGGGCACTGTGGTCTCCGTTCCGTCACCCGCCAGGCGTCCCGCCTTTTGGAGCAGTTGGGCCGCCATGGCCCTGAGCCAGGCGACGTGGGCAGCCACTGCTCCGCGCGACGGGCGGTTTGGTCGACTGGTTTCTTGTGACATCTGAAACAGTTTGCGGTTAGGCTGACGGTTCTACAGCTCGCTTCATCGCCGAGACATGTAATTTGTTAGGGGTTTTGCCCTCCGTCAGGAACACCCCGGTTCCCAGGTATTTCCCTAACCTAACCGGACCTAGCCACTTAGGGGCGAACCCCGCATGAAATCGCTTCTCCGCGCTTGACAGCGGGTGCGATTTATAATACACCCAATCCCCTACCGTTAAACGCGTTTTTCCCGGGATTTCTGTGGGTGACTCGGTTTGGGCGGTGTTGTGGTCGGCCTCCAACCCCCGCCCTTCCAATTTTACCGAAGGTTCGTCGCTTTCCGCCGACGGATTCCGGTTTGCTCCGGACAACTTGAGCTGCCAGTCTCCGGGGGCCTTGATCTCCCGCCCGAACATCATTTTGGACGGCGATTGTCCGGTGTTTCGGTTCTCTCGATTCCTGATGGTGAACAAGACGCGTGGCAGGTAGGCGTCCCACATGTAGTGAGGCTTATCGAGGAGTAGGGTTCGCAACCCTTTCTTCAACTCCTGATTTTGCCTCTCTACCGGATTGGCACGCGGATGGTATATCGGAGTCGTCCATCCTTCTGCTCCCCACTTCTCCAGTGCTTCACGCATTGCCTTGGACACGAACTGTGGGCCATTATCTGACAGTATCGCTCTCGGGTAGCCGAACCGTGGGAACAACTCCCGTTCGAATGTGTCCACGATCGATTTGGTAGTCGCCTTTCCTAGCGGGTAAGCCTCCACCCAGCGACTGTAACAATCCGTCACGACCAAAATCGTCGTCTTACCTCGCTGTGAACGGGGGTACGGACCCATCAGATCGATACTGAGTACCTCCCACGGTTGACGTGGAACTCGAGTATGTAACTGATCCTCTGGTTTGCGATTCAGTGGCTTCACACTCGCACAGACGTGACACGCTCGCACGTAGTTCCGTACCGCGTCTCGCATACCGGCCCAGAAGAAACGACTCTTAATGCTTCGGTACGTTTCTTTCCACCCGGGGTGATTCGCCGTTTCGTTGTCGTGGAACCTCTGTAGTAGGGTCTGGGCCCTTTCCGCCGGGACAACCACCCCCTCTTCTCCATACGCGATGGATCGGGGGTGGCGGTGTAGTACCTTGTCCCGAATTTCGTACAGTTTCCGGATACGATTGAACCTTGTACTATCACTTGAGAGCTTCCCGACAATCTCTTGTATGTTCGGGTCGTTCCGTTGCCACTCTCGGATCACCTCCATGGTGATGGTTCCGTCGACCTTTTCCGGCTGGATTGCTCCACATTGGATGTTTCTTGATCCGTGTTGGGTCACCGGAGGATCGTGGATCTGGTTTTCCAACAACTCCTCGTCTACGGTGTCTGACCCTACAGGACAACGGGATAGGGCATCGGCTGCTTCGTTTTCTACTCCGGGCACGTGCCGGATTTCGAAATCAAAAGCTCCGAGTTGTAGTGCCCACCTCGTCAGTTTGCTATTTGTACAGCGAGCTTGTTGTAACCAACGGAGTGCCGCGTTATCCGTAAATATTAATATCCGTAATTAATAATGGTATACTTTATTCGTCGTTATACATGTATCGTGTTCGCGATCAAAACGTCGTACCTTTTTTGTCGGAAACGAAAACATAACAAGTTCGGAGCCGCCTCGCGCGACTCGCCGGCGGCAAACGCCGTTGCCGCCAGCCCCACCTGTTACCCGGCCGGCGGCAGCAGTATTGTCGCCGGCCTCACCGGTTTCCCGGCCGCGCTACCGCGGACGTCGGGCAGGCCGCCGCGGTCGTGGTAATTACGACCGCGACAGTTTTCATCACTAACATTTTGATATATTGATGAAATTGTTTTATTTTGTGTTCAGTAAGTTCAGTCGGTCTATTAGTCACTCACTTTAAATATAACGTATTTGCAATTTCGTAAATACCTACAAAAAAAAAAACACCAAGGAGTTGACTTGAGAATAAGTGTGTCAGTTAATAGATTTATATTATGAAAGGCCAGTAATATGGCACCAAACGCTATCAGATTATAAAAAGAAGTTAGATGATAAATTTAAAACGTCGAATAAAACTTAAGTATTTTCGCATTTCACAGATCTTCATGGAACACCCTGTATTACTATGCGTTTCGTTCTTATTTCAATAAAATAATTTATTTTTATATTTCTATATAGCCGAATGATAGATCAATATCAATGGATTAAGGTTAGGACTTAATGTAATCTCACTATAAGAACACTGAAATTGAAAAAATAAAAAAAATATATATAATATAGTCAGACCGAGACTGGGCTTTAGTCGTCGATTTCTAGTCGATTTATTTGCGAAATAAATGATTCCAGTTCATATTTGTTATTACGATATAAAGGGTATATACTTTAACGAAAGAATAAAAGACCATTTACTAATTTCAACCGCGCAGTTATATTTTATTTATTTATTTATTTATTTATTTATTTATATTAGATTAATCTAATTTTTTTAATGATTACTTTTCAATATTTTGATATCCAACGACGCGATTACATTGTTATTATTTGTCAATAATTAAATTATTAAAACCAGGAAAAAAATCTTAAATTTCTCGACTTATGTACCCAATTGTAATATAATTGTAATATTAATATAATTGAAATCATTTTTTTTTTAAATTTTTATGAATAACTTCTTTTCATCGATTTGGCGAAACAATAAAATAATATCATCTTGAACCCAAAAGAACCACTTTTCTCCAATTGTTCACAATTATTTCTAAGACAGAAGTTATTAGTCCAAATGGTTATTATTTTAATCTAATAATAAAAAGAAATTGATAGAGTAATCAGAATCGGCATAAAAAAGTAGAAATTAAAATTGTTTTCCATTTATTGTACATCACACTAATCACTTTTATACCTTATAAAGTTTTTCTTTTTAATCTGGTAAGGTAAGGCGAAATCGGCATCATAATTACTTTAATCAATGACAATATAATCATCATGTTAAGCTGTTAAAAACTCGTAATTAGATTTCAGTCAAGTGTATAAATGTAAAATTGTTTAGTCGGGGGCTCGAGTATAATTTTAGGGGGCCCTCCCTTATCTCCGGAAATGTTCCTAGTAAATTATGTCCACGCGTCGATGTGTTATGCGTAACGTAAATGATTACTCAACGAAACACTTGTTATAATGTCCAAATAACTATTTTCATTAATGTAAAATAATTGTATTATTTTGGACCGCAAATTGTGCGTGCACGCGAAAACTCGACTCGTACACTCGGTGGGCGTATTATAATGACGCGAATTCGGGCGATGATTAGTTAAAAATTAATTTTTAATACTTTCTGACGACTCGGCCGTGTAGTTAATCGACTTAATAACTCGAATGGTTTTATACACTATATTTAACAGTATTATAGTAATACCGACTCGGCTTTTTCCATTTAATTTGAAAAATAATCGGTCGACTTAAATCACGTTTAAACGGAAAACTATAACCCAAGGCTACAGGTAATTACAATGAATGTTTAACGAGAAAAAATAATTATTACTTAAAACTTAAATAAATTTCCTTCTCAGATCCAAGTGGTAATTAAAAAATAAATTAACCGAATTAAAACAGTATTCTTCTCAGTATAGTTGTACTTAAAGCGCTCGAAGAGTTTAATTTATTGTCAGTTGACTACTAACTATTGTAACTGGACACGTTTATAGATACCGCTTGTTGCTTGTTGAAATCGAATTGGTTCTTTTTTAATGACTCAAGATTTAAAAAAAAAATAATATTTAAAAAAATAATATCATTTAATGGTGCCTCGATAGCATTCATGCAGTTAAACCATTGTTCCGCGTAACATGTATTAATAAAACAACATATTTCTTTGATTGCCGATTCTTCCCTAGGTATTAATTTATATTGTTGTTTAAACATAAATATTTTTAGGCAGTAAATGGCTTTTGCCATCCACCTTGCTAGATGATAGGCGCCAGGTTGTCGGAAGTTGATACCATTTGGAGGTTTTCCTCCTAGAAATATTATAATTAATTCTAAAAACTCTTTATAATCATTTCTAGGTAATTATTCCCTAATATACATTGTATATAATTTTGATAGTAATTGTAAATTCAAAGATTCGTTTTACATTTAAACGTTCGAATGACTGACTCATTGGGGGTTTTTTTTTTACTTTTGATATACTCCAATGGGTATAACATGAATAATTTAACATGTTGTTGTATTTGCGATAAATATTAATGTTTTACAAAAACTAATGTACTTTTAGAAGACGCGACGTAATAATACGTTTTAACGAAGATTTTAAAATTCCCTATGCGCGTGTATAGTAACTTTATTGTTTGGACAAAATATAGTAACACAGTGTTGTATATATTTGTATTTAAAAAAACTGTACTATTCGTTAAAACAATACACCAAAAACAAAATAATCAAAACGGTTTCTTTTTTCTTTTTTTTTCCAAACATTACAATATATATTATTATTATTGTACGAATACATAGCGACACGAAGAATCCAAAGATTTTCTAAATAAGAATAAAAATAAAAGTATTCGAATTCGAATCAATTTTTTCAAGAACAAATAAATTATAATTAAAATAAACAATACATTTTATATTTTCTAGAACAATAACAATAATTCATATTCAGTGTTCTATGAAGATACACTCGTTGCCTGTATTTAAAAGGACAAATATCTTAATATTTATGTTATGCTAATCAAAACGTAGTAAAACGCAATTATTAAAAAAACTCGGAAATACGGAAATGTTCTTATTGTACGTGTGTTTAAAAACGAGCGTTCGACTACGGTAAATCTGAAACGCGTGTTTACTCGGTTTGCGCGACCCAAGTTTATATAAATATAAATACTTTTCAATTTCCAAAACGAAATGGTAAAATATTGAATGTATTTTGAACGCGTATAAAACATCCCATTCGTGTAAATCGCACCTTTATTTGCTTTATAATACGCGTCGTGCGGGCGACATACACTCGATGAAATAAATATGGTTTTTTTTATTCAGTCTAAAATATAAAACAGACGGAAACTATTACGATTGTTTTCATGAAATTATATTATTACCTTTTTTAGAGTTTGAATACAAATGTATAAGTTTTAGCAGTGTCGTATTTTACTTTTCTACTCCCGTTAGCATGGAATTACTGTCTTTTTATATTAATATTATACAGTTTTATTACTAGAAATTTTTTTTATTTAAATATTATCATTATAATTATGTTTTATTAAAAAATCAATTCGTCTTATTATTATTATTAAATAAAAAATTAAAATTATTTTTACTATTTGTCAACAGTAAAAGCAATAAATTATTCAGAATTTTCATTTCGTCGATATCAGGACACTTTTCATAAATAATAATTTTTTTTTAATGTAGCTTACATACAATTCGCATACACTTGGTGCACTTCATAGACGTAGCCGCATTTTTTTAAATGCTCGTGTTGTATTTTGCGATAACACTTTAGTACTTCATCCTTAAGTCATACAATTTTGCAATAAAAAAATTATTTTTTTTGAGATAACTCGAACAAACAATGTAGTAAAATATATTCATACATTTCGAATAAACCTACGTCGATACGTTTCAAAACTTCTGTCCAAAAAACGAGGGGTGGGAGATATAAAAGATACGGAAGAAATACAGATGACGGGCGATTGATATTGGTGAATTGGTATTTTAAATTTTAAATTTTGAGATCAATGAAATAATCAGAAGTTTAATTATTTAAATGTTAATAAAAAAATTATACCTATGTACTCGTATTTCCGAAATTTTTTCGTTGAAGAAAGATTAACTTATAAGGAACTTTTTATATAGTTCTTAAGGGGATTGGAAGCCACGTCAATTTTTCGTCAAAAAGACCTTTACGACTTCCAAAAAAAAAACGGTACTTGTAATAATCTTAGAGAAATTTTGAAAACAGTTTTGGAAAGCTTAACACATCTACTTTGCATCGGTCGGAGCACTTTTTAAATTTTGCATTTTTTTCACGATAAAAAAAAGTTTGAAAATTATTTTATTGCCATTTTACGAAAAAAAATAAACTACGCAAACTCAAAAACGAATTTAAATGTCTAAAAATAGCACAAAAAAGTTTAAACTCTTAGTTTTTTAAGGTCCGGTGCACACTTGGATCGTTATATTAACGCGCGGCAACGCTGCGTCACCGTGGCGATGTCGCCGTATTCAATGCACACTGTATGCGTCAAATAACGCCATTACGACGATGAAACGCATTCAGTAAACACCAAGTCTACTTGTCTTGTTTAGTTATGCAATTTTCACTTGTATTTTTATACGAATTTATAATTGAATTAATTTTAATAAATTTATAATTTATACGAACTTTTGTTCGAACTCGATCACCAGCGATGGAAGTACATATACATATATATTATAAAAAAAAAAAAAAAAGTTTTATTTTTGCGTACCTTGTGTACAAAAAGTATGCTTTAAAAATAAAAGGCGTTATTGGATATTTCCGACATTTGTGCAAATTAAAATACTCATTATAAAAAAAAAAAAAAAAAAAAATTGACGCGTTTGCGGCAAAATTACGGAAGTGTGCACTGACCAATATATGATACAATGTACTGAGAAACCGCAAGTGCTTGCGTGCGCGGTGGAGCCGCGGCGCGATAACAGCATGCGGCACAACTTGCACACATACAAGACGGACGCGCGTCGCCGCAGCGTGATGTGTACAGCACGTGATTTAATCACGTGAGTATTTCACGCAGTTTTCGCGGTGCCGCGCGTTAAAATAATGTGCACCGGGCCTAAGTTTTTCACGTGAAACGTTGTTTTCTAAAATTGTTCGTACTGCAGTAGTAACGTGGAAAAACGATATACTGTGCAACAGTTTCGATTAGGTAATTTAACTAATATTTTGACTATTTCCCTGAGATCTCAAACTAAATCTCACTACGAAAAAGTACTTCAATTGAGATTTAACATGAAATCTCAAATATATATTTATTTATTTTATAAAAGAATACATTATTTGAATAATAAAGGGAATTATATAATAATACGTAATTAGATAAAAAATTAATAATAATAATAAGACATGTTTTCAAAATTTTGATCCCAATTGGGGTCATTATCAGTGTCGTCTGAACAATAATCTAATGAAGAATCTAACATTTCATCAATACTTTCGTCATTCATTTTGTTATTTTGTAACAAATTATACGAAAAAACTTTATCAAACCGTTAACCATTCAAGTTAAAAACGGCAAAAACAATTTTAAATATTCAATTTTGATAACGTAAAAAGTATAAACAGTTGACAATAACAACAGTATCAAACATTGCTCTATCAATTAAGCGCGTTTTAAAAAATAAAAACTCGTTAACAATGGTCACTTAAATATTCGGTGAATATTTCAAGTCCATGCGATCAATACTTTTTAAGTTATGACCAAAATTAAAAAAAAAGAATTTTGTCAAAAACCTGTTTTCCGTAAATTTTGCCGGTTTCCCTGAGTTTTTCATTTTTCACGTACAACTTTTTAACTGTTAGGGAATTTAAAACAGACCTTTTAAAAATTACCAACTTTATACGATTTGTGCTACCAAAAACTAATACTGATGTTGAGAATCGGACCATTTTTTTTTTTCGAGTGCTTATCGGGTACACAAGAAAAAAAAACAAATCATGGTAAAATCAATAGATTCCTCGTTTCATTCGGAATCTAATGAATAGCAATAATAATTTTAAGTCCTTAAAAAAATGCCACGAAAATTCGAGATTCGGTCTGCGCTCAAACGTCGATACGAATTTCATTTTAAAGATATTACATTAAGTTTATTTAAAAAAAATAATTCCCCTCGTGTTTTTGTTGACCAAATACTCGCAGCCATGTGTACGAGGATATCGGGATATGATATTATGTTATTACGATTATATTATTATTTGTCCATTTACTTTATCCCTAAAAGATTTTAATCGTCGTCGTATCGTATAATATCACCGAGGTTTTCGTACTTGAGAGGTATGAGTATTACAGGGTTGCGGTTCTGTAGGATATCGCATTATTTGTAGCTTATTGCGAAATACAGATCTCTTCTAGACCAAGTTTTAATTGCAATATCGGCGAAATAGATTTTGAAAATATTATTACGTTTTTTCCCCTAAACATTTTTGGTTTGACGTTTTTATTGTTTACCTTTCCACTGAATTTTACGATATTTTCAATAGTAATATGCCCATCTGTATAAAAAAATAAAATATATATTTGTTTTAGCCGTCGATTTTTTAAATTTATTTCTTACTCGTCAAATCAAACAATAATCGTCTCTTTTTCGTAAACCCATTTTTCATAAAGAAATAATTTTTTCCCCCGTGCATGTCTTATCTAAGGTAATAGTGATATTCCCACAGATTTTATTGGTTTTTGTGTGTTTCAAATGTATATTTTTTCAACGTTTTTTAACGCGTTCAACTCGCACCCGTAAAAATAAGATATCCATTACGATCGTTTGCAGAAAGTATTTGTCGAAGGTTTTGATTTGAAACATCAAGTGCCCTCGTCTTCGGTCTACAGTAGTCAGCGCTGAGAGGTGGGAGGTAGAGGATTAAGTCACTATTCGTCCTAAAATTTAACGGGTCCGAGTCCATTAGGCGATAACAATGGGGATGAGCCTGTGGCGTTTCGTCGGGAGCGCCTGACACGGAGACGTCGTCGTCGTCGTTTGCCTTAAATATTTGGTTTTCACCATCTCGAGTGCGCTCCTTCTTAAATGCTAAACGACGTCGATTATTTGTCACGTCAGCGCGTTTTATTTGTCGTCTCGACGGCGTGTACAAATCAACGCGCGTGCCCTAGAATTTCCTAACGATATACCGAGTGTAACACGGTGATAGCAGATATGATAAACGTAGTGATTTTTATTCTTTTAAATATTAGGCAGTTTTTATTATTTTCATAAAAATTACTTATAGAACTCTGGGTAAAAATTATTATATATTTTATTTCATTACAACAAAGTATTAATAAATTTATAAAATAATCTATTTAAACTATTAAATTAATATATAAATAATATAAATAAAAACAAAATAAATATAAGTCTTGCCTGGATTATTATAATGTATCGTTTTACAACCTAAAAATTGAAAAATTTTATCATTAATATTTTAAATTGTCTATAAATTAAGCATTATACTTTTACGTATGTTTTTATGACATAATCCGTTTTTAGTTATTTCTTTTCAATAATAGAGTAATTTTGTAAGAAATGACCCCGAAATATTATCAAAACTCAAAATACTTTTACTTATTTTATGAATTCTCCTCGCCGTATAAATAATCAATATTCTGTTTTTTCTCGCCTATTATTTTTTCTCGTCCAAGAAAGAGTGTGACAATGTTTTTAATCTTCAGCGTGTAGTATAAATGATAAGTAGAAATTTTAGTTCTTTTGAAAACAATTAAAGCAACTGAAAAATCAACAAAATCTGTAGAAGTGTGTGATACGGTCGGAACACAGAAAGCATTTTATGAAATGAGAAAATGATTTTAAAGGGTTAGCAAAAAAATAATAAGAAAATTAGATTTTATAACTCTTAGAGTTAAATATTACTTAAGAAACGACTGTGAGAAATAAAATTACAAAAATAACAATGTTTTTAAGTGCTATTAAAAGCGTAACTTTTACAAAAGACTTAAATCGTATTTAAATATAATATCGCGTAAATTGCATATTTTCGCGAAGCTTTTGTTATTAAAATCGTAAAATTACATAATATTTTACTTAAAACCCACCGGAGTCCTACTTGTAGACCGCATATTGCAGTTCGAGCGTTTGTTGTAGACCACATCACGTGTACGTAAACCGCATATCGGTTTAGATGTTTCTAGTTTAATCGATCACGTCAGATGAGTACGCACGGAATTTTGTGAGTGAAAGCGTGTAACACGTAGTTTGTGAAAAATGGATTTTGAATTTTTATGGAATTAATTTTGCATACAAAAAATCCGGGAGTTTTATTTTAGTTCTAACAAAAGTCGATAAAATTAATAAAATCTACAAATATTTTTAGCTGAGAATTCTTAAAACTTTAAATTTTAATACTTTAGGCTTTGTAATAGAATGCGAGATTCTTCAAAGTTATTCTTTTTAAGTATTTTTTTTTAAAAAAAAAAAAATGATTTTGATAGAATCGAGTAGTTCGACAACTTTGAAGTAAATACTGATTCATTCGTCCTCCTTTTGGAATCGTTTTCCTAAAACAACACGGCATTTATTTAAAATTTAAAAGACTTATATACAGCCTACTATTGTATTTCATCCGTTTCATTAGTTTATATTAAAAAAAAACTATATTAAATATTTGAGTATGCGTTTTGAAATCTGTCGTCTATTTACGGATATCGGGTGGAGATGGGATGTTATACTCGACTGTGAACATTGTTTTCGTAAGCATGTCCTCGAGTAATTACAATAATAGTTATTATAAGATTATTACCGGATAAAGTATAAATTTAATATTTATTACGTATTTAGTGTACCTTTTTTCTTCTTTTTTTCCTTGTTTAATCGACAGCAGAGGAGGCTCTGTTTGCACAATACCACTCCGTTGTTGCCATTGATTATAAATTTTAAATATACACAATTTCGCTACAGATATGGTAATCATACAATAATATTAATGACACATGATTGCGGATTAGTCTGCGTCTACTTGTGGTATAATAGGTCAGGTATCGGTCTCCTCTGCTCCTTTTCTCGGCCCGGTGTCGCGTGTACACAATTTAACGCGGGGTTAGGTTTTTTTTTACGCTTTTCAGGTTTATTTCGAGTACCGTCCAAACAAAAAGGAAACGGAAATTTTGGATTTTTCCGATGAATAAATTATGTACGTTCGGTTTCGGGTACAGTTTTTTTTAATATAGTAGTCGCCGCCCTGTTCACGGACCCGTGTACGTTTATTGCTCAAGTTTACCACAATCCCCAGCGGGGCCCGTAGTGGCAACTCACCGCATCGTCTCGCGACGATCTAGTAAATAACAAACGGACCCGCGAATATATAATATAAAATAGTATTAAAATACTTTATCGGCGCGTTAATAGCACAGGCCGTGGGATTGAAATAAATCGTACGACGAGCCGCGCCACATTTCCTTTGACGCGGGGTCACAAGTACCGACAATTGTCGGGAAGAGACGAGCCGTGGGATTCCGGCTTTAGATTACGCTGAGCGATTTTACACGCCAGTCGCCGGCGAATTAACTCGCTGCGACTGAAGTCGCTCAATGTAATCGCCCTAGCTGGCAAAATCGCTACTAGTATGCCAAAAATTGTCAAAATGTCGGATATATTTCATCTGTACCCCTTGCACTTTTTCTACTTTTTTCGATTTTAGCAAGTTCGTTTCTATAAACATTCTTTAAATTTTTAATTTTGAAGTCGCCTTGAGTCGCTTTTCATCTGTTCCCATTACCAATCCTTCATTCTCGAGGTCTGCATACAACTTTTTAAGCATTTCATCTTTTAATTTTATGTTCAAATAGTCCTTATGTTTTATGTTCCCAAGTAATGGATACTGTTCGTAAATTTTTAAAAAGTCAAAATTTAACTGAAATAATTTATATTACGAATTAAAAAACCCGAGAAAACAGCGAATACGTAGTTTTAAATATGTTGTACTAGTATAAATATAAACCATTATACATAGGTTTGTATGTCATAAATTCGCTTTTTTTTTATACAAAGACCCAAATTAATAGCTAATGTTATATTACTATTTATAATCAATGATATTATAAAGTATAAGTATACAGTATAAGTAAATATATTATTTTAAACTAGTCAAACGTAAATATGTTATTCTAGGGGCTAAGTCACCGTAAGGTTCTCACCCGTGAAATTCGCCTTCGCTACTGCTGTTTTTGTTTTGCATAATTTTTATTAACGCAGGAAACGCCATTACTCCAATCGACTATGACTGACTGTTCGCGTCTTTGAACTATACGCTGACTGTTTGAATAGAATAAAAAACTTCATACCGTACTGTTTACGTGTATGGAATCATGTAATTATTATACGACACAATTCTCGGTATTGCTGTGTCGGAAAATTTAGAAACTCTTGCGATTCCTGTAGTTTGTATATTAATTTCAACGAAATCAAAAGCGCGTATATTATAATAGTATATCTAAGTATATCCAATAATCTGCATCGCTTCGGTACAAAGCAAATTTCATTAAAGACGTATGCATGTAATAATATATGATCAGACTCGAGTGAACGCAGCAATTTATACGGATCATCACATATTATTATAATATAATTTAAAATTAAATATTAATATTTTGAAAATCCGCGTCGAATCGTTTGATTTAATCGCACGCGGATTTATTGAAGCATCTTACAAATTTAATTATTTCTATTTGAAGTTCCATACAACAACAGCGGAATCTTTTCTTTTTATCATCATATGTATGTATGTGTACACACACACACACATATATATAAAAAGTGGTTATTTCTACTATACTCGCACATGTAAGACAAAATAACATTAATTTAATATAATAGGTTCAATGTAAAAGTAATCAATTTCACAGCCGGCAGCGGTCAGACTACTTTGTGGCTAGTTCTTCAGTACTTCGTTCATTATTCCAGCCGAGTTTTAGCGACTCGTCTGCAGATCACGACTATATAGAATAGGCGTTTCTCTTAGATTTAGTGAATCGCATTTACTCGATTTATTCGGCGGTGGCGGCGAGAGATTTCAACGATAAATCGCGTGAAAATGTTAAACATTGTTTATCTCTCTCTGAAATGAAATTGCGGGATGGGACGTTTTACACGGAAAACACATCCGGCACGGCGGCGGCGCGGCGGGGAGAGTACCGGAAAGATAAAACTAGAAAAATATTGTAAATCGACCCCGTTCTTCTCCCCCCGAGCACAGCGAAAAGTGTATACGATGCGCGCTTGTATACACCAATAAAATGATAGGAAATCATCGTGCGCGCATGTTGGTCTTAATAAACGGCGTATTAAGGTATTTTATGTACGCAATAATTGAAAAACCACGTGGTTTTAAAATCATTTACCACCGCGCCTATACATCATACAGTACAAGATAACATGGATATGACGTTGTTATGTATGTTCTTACTAACTCGGAATCGTGGTTAGTTGTGTCGGCGATTTCCGATAGTTTCAAACGTCAAAACAATAATTATAATTAAAGGGCCTGCGGCTTTTTCGCCGTTCGATCCGAACGGTTTTTACCGTCTAGACCAGTGGTCGTGCAACCTTTTTACCTACACGGGCCATAATCGGGTTAGTAATTCTTCGTTGTGTTTACGCCATCGGTCGAAAGAGCACAGACCGTCTTCCTGTTTTCCCGCACTTGTGCACATGTTGTACGTCGCACACGGTCCGCCCACGCATCGGTCGGTATTCGTTTGCTCCGCGGGTATCATCATGTCACACGTCTCGTGTGCTGTTTTCTATCGATTTTTCCACTGCCATTTCTTCGGTACAAAAACCTACGATTCCGGGTATAGTGGTTAGAAAATTGAACTTTTAAATTCAAATAATTTTAAAAATAAATAAAAATATGTGGTTTTCTCGGTATTATTGTCGGTCTGTATAACGCACGCAGAACTACAGCAATTTTAAATGTTTCATAAGTAGAGTAGAAGGGAAAACTTTCTTTTTTTTTCGTTTTGAAATGTGTGACACGTGCAAACGTAAACTATATTGTTATTGCGATGCATAAAGTAATTTCGTTAGTTTTCAGGTAGAGCACACGCGATACGTTTGTTACAATTTAATATCTACTCGTATAAAAATTCTGAGTATTTCACGCAGATCGGCTGATAAACGCATTGATTTTATTAATTTTACTGCGTGCGCGATTAAATTGACTTTTTATCCACCCAATCGTTTTTTTTTTGCACTATTTTAAACATGTTTTCAATTTCGAACACAAGCAACCAGGAAGTAGAGCAATATTTTAAATATCATTCTGATTAAAAAAAAATATATTAATGAATAAAGCTGTTATATAACTATATTCCCATATCTGTTTTGAAAACATAGTTTAGAAAAAAAAAACGATCGTGTTGAGGCTTTTAATTACGTGACGTCATAAACATTTAAAACGTTTTTGAAGTTTATAGATATTTCTCTTGCTAATCAATGTTTTCAACGTGTAATGGTTATCATTACAAAATCAATAGCCGTTTACCACAAATTAAACTTTTGAAAATCGCCGAGAATTCAAAACGAATAAATTCTTTCACACAGTCGCTTTTTTTCCCCAAAAATAAAACTTTCAGTTTGCCTAATTTAACTTATCTAACCTTGGTTTATAATATGTAAAAAAATTATATTTTTCACTTTTTCATTCGTGTAGTTTATTAGGGTTTTTTTGTCGGTCGTGCGTATTACCGACTAATGATGCTCACGAACGGATTTATTATCTTTTACAAGTATAAATTCCCATCAAAATCACAATAATGGTGTATGAAATATAATAAACTTTCTAGTTTAGAAAGTCGAGTAGGTAATTGAAAAAAAAAACCCTTATATATTATTATAACACAAGTATTTGAAACGTTTTCAAACCATTTTATTATTCGCGATGAAAACGAATTTTTCGTTTGGGTTTTCAATTCATTTTCTGGTTTACTATTATTATTATTATCATTGTTATCGCAATGCATTTTGAAACGTAGACTTCATTTGCAAAGTCTGTATATTATTTTTTTTTCTACTCGCGGTATCGAACGAGCGTATTGTTCCTCGTTAAGTCGGGTTCGGAAGATTTATTTATATATTATTTTTTCCATCCATAATCCAATATAAAAAACGAACCGACAACGACCACTATTTAATCGAATATCATACCTATACACAAATACCTCGTGATCGAACGAACGTATACATTTGCATAGAATAATTTTTATTGGCTTCACGCTGCGTTTACTGTTCGCCTACTCTTCCCCGACGAGTATATTTAGTCGAGAAAAATAAAATTGAATCTAAACGGAAAACGGTGGCGGGAATATTTAAAGCGGTGGATCAATTTAAAGCCTCTGGCGTATAAATCTTTAATGACAAATTTATTTTTCACCTGACTTGGTTGACTAATAGCGTTTCCCTATACGCGCCTACTACACAATACAGTTTTGCATTTCATTACCAGCCACGACTATTGTTATTAACGCGTTCTCTTTATCATTTACAAATTTCTATTTTAAACATTTAATCGTACTTTTGATCATTTTATCATATCGATGTCAACTTTTAAAAGTAATTCAATTTATTTTAAACTGTTTTCATACATTTTTTTATTTGCTTTTTTTCCCTTCACATTTCCTTTTGCGAACGTTAGGAATTAAAATCATTTGAATAGTCCATTTTTAGGGTATGATTTTATCGAATACCATTCACAGCTGCCCGTTAGGCATTTGATACTTTGAAATTGTAAGATATAATTAATTTATATACAAATTAACTGAAATCTCGGCTTCTGACAACGAATATAACGGCGACTCGCGAGCTCGTATATAAGAAAAGGACCGGTTAAAAGTAAATAAATAATGAGAAAAGTTACCTACCTCGTCATCCGCCGGCTCGTCGTATTCGACGACGACGTTTAGCCGCCCCGCATACATCAAAATCTGGTCCGTGACGTAATTGATGTGTTTGTGCGGACGGACGGCGATGACGGAAATAAATTTCCCAAGTAATGACGATAACTATAATAATAATAATAATAATAATATTCAGGATTTGGAAGCCGCAGCATTGGCACGTTTATTTCGGTAAACCTTATACATAGAATATCTCGAATGAGATTTAATACATTTATTTCAAACTTTTTCGATGTATACGAATCTTTTCCCCACACATTTACGGTTTTCAGCACTATTTTGCCGATCAAGTGTTACTCGTATAATATGAACTTCCGTTCAGTAGTTTCGTCGAGTTTCTTAATTAATTTTTGTTTTTAATTCATTCGGCACGAATATCCGGTAAATTAATGATATTGAATTTAGAATTTTGAAAAATCTATTATTTATTCCGTCGTAGTTCGAAAACGAATCACTATAGAAACTCGAAATGTTCGTTAATTACTTATATCACCATTTTCTATAGATCAGCGTTTCTCAACCAGGGGGTGGGTCGCGTAGGTCAAAAATAATAAAACGCTGATTTACAAAATGTACCTTTTTATTTAAATATTTAAGACTTTTTATTGTAAAAAAAAAAAATTAAAATAATAATAATAAAATTATCCCGATAAGGATATACGTAAAAAATTAATAAACATAATAAAATAAGTAATTAGTGTGATCTTTGAATTTGTTTTACATTTAAAGGTTGCTTAATTTGTGGTTCAACATCTGAAACACATAAGAGTAAGTTATTTTCTAGTGATAACAAACGATTTCTGTACTTAGTTTCTATTGCCACCATGGATGAGAATCCTTTTTCGCATAAATGAGAAGTAGCGAACGGAATCAAAATTTTCAATGCCTATCTGTAGTATAGTAGATCATTGAAAAGATTTTGAGCTATTCGTAGACGTTTAAAATTTGTTTTGTAAAATTTCGTTAAAATAGGTGTGTTCGGGTGTTAACCAAACGCGTGTGATTTATAATACATTTACATAAGAATTAATTTTTAAAATACACCATACTAAAAGGGGGTTTTTTCCCCGTTGTTTTTCTAACATACTTTGTACATTTTTCAATTCCTTACGTTATTTATTAACGTGTCGGTGTTTTCGAGTGCACATTAAAATGCCGTAAAAATTAATTTTTTTTTAATACCACAACTTCCGAGTGTCGATTATAATAATATGCACGCGAGCAGTAGTGCGGTGGTGGCGAAAATAAATACACGAGAGAGAGAGAGAGAGAGAAAAAAAAAATGATTATTCGCGCATTAATCGTGCGCACCGCCAAGCCGATCGATATTTTAAACGACCGAGTTTTTTTTTCTCCACTCCGCTCGCATGTTATCCGCGCGACAGTTTTACAAATGCGCCTAATTAACGTCGTCGTGCACGTGTCAATGACAGAGGCGGCGGAATAGGAGGCATTCGTGCCGTCGACGACGACGGTGACTGGAACTCTTCCGGTGTGCGCTAAATAATTTATACGCATAGATGCGATTCTCATTTAAACCCGGTTATGTTGTTTATTTTTTTTCAAAACGTTTTTAAGACGAAAGTTTTTAGTTTGTAACTCGATTTTCAGTTTTTCACAACAATTTGACATGGTATTGTATATAAAAGACGCCGCGTACTACTATTGGATTTATGTTTGAAGCTTTTTTTTCTTCTCAAATCAATTGCTCGCGTAAGATCTTATATACCTGTCCATACTTGGGAAATATGCATGTATACGCATTTTTTTAAAATATATTTTATTATCTAAATATTTTATTGTGTTATACATGACCTTTTTCAAGTATGAAAGATCATATTTCCAAATCGTAGCATTCCAATGAGAAAAAAAATTTGTCCAAAAATCTTGAGAATATATTATACAAATTATTTATCATATTTTATTATAATTCAATTTCACGGCTCGGATATATATATAATATAAGTCTTATCGCGATGTGTTGATTTATCCTACGCATTTTCTGCAAATAAACGTAGACGAATAAGTACAACATATTTATAATATTGACATTTTTATACTCGTATTATTTATTTTTTTGGTCGAATCGTTATCGATGACAATCAGCAGCTATGTTCTAGTTCAAAAAAACCTTAAAGTCGAAAATACACTTAAAATCATCATTAGAACCATGGTGTGAAATAAATAAACTAAGAATATGATAGACGGGGGCATAACGATGAAAATGCAGTTTTTTGTTGTTTTTTTTACTCTTTCATTTTGCACATAATCTCGGCGCTCGGGCAAGGGTAACGAAGCGCTTTCCATTCTTGCCTTCCCGTCACCGTATCCTATGGGAGCTCGATCGTCCGAAAATGCACACGGGGGGTCGGTTTGCGCGAGGACGCGCTACTGGATTCCGCGCGCAAGCAATTGTTTCGGTAGGTAATAATAATTATTGTATAAATAATAATTATTTCGTTACATTACACCGTCTCGCGCCCGCGCGTTGTGTACAGCGTGACGAGTGGTTATTTCGCTTCGACCCCGGAATTCATCAAGAATCCTATACCTTTAAAACGGCCATTATTCGTATACGCGCGCGTACAACACAATGTGCTGCGGACATGTTATTATTATTATTATCATCATCGTTGTTGTTGTTTCGCCGTGTGATGTGTACGTAATAGTAAGGATGGGCTCAAAGGAATTCGCCAGAAATGCTCGTAGCCTTATTGATATACGTGAACACGGACCTATTACTCGCGTTACATCGCTGCAATAATAGTGACGATAACAATAATAATAATATGCACATTATATATACGGCGACGGCCGAGATCAACGTGCAGCAAACAAAACGCGCGAATTACTATTATAATTATTATATTGTATCGTATCGTGTGATTACTAGAACTAGGATTTATATGAATTATAAAGAATCGGGAACCTCTTAAAAATGTCATATTTCTATGCACCGAAAACGAGACTAAATATCGGGGCCGGATACCTTATGTTTTATACGTCATTGATGTCGGTGGCGGCTAACTGATGAGGGACATAATAGTCCATTTCTAACCCTGAATTTTCGGAGAGATGGTAGACTTTTTAAATACGTAATTCTTTCCTATAAGTATTTTTTTAAGTGTCTTCGGTGAATAAAAACGTTATGAAATGTATCATATGTGACGATGAACAGTTGCAACAGAGTTAAATGTAGTTTGTTTGAACAAACTAGGTATTGAGAAAAATGTAATTTAATTTTATATTTATTTTAATTTTTCGAATCCTTAATATTAATTTCAACGCAGAACTGGAGCGGAAAAATTAAATTTTTCTTTTTTCGCTTTTGACTTTTTAATTCTCTTATAGATTGTAAGCATACAATTTTTTTGAAAGATTTTTCTTTATTTTTTTTTTTATTAAAAAGATACTTTGATTTTGCGGTAAACCCGTAATTAGGTAGGCAGACGAAAGCACCTCGATACTGCGCATATAAATATAAATGAGCTCCCATCGTATACGAAAGTACGTCCGGCGTAATTATTTATCCCACTCACGTGGTCAAAGCCTCCGTAGTATAAAAGGTTTCTCGTGCGCCTCGCCTCTTACTATAACCCCTTTGTCCAGAGACTATCTCAAATGATGTAATTCCGGGTATATTCGCCCTGGACGCGTCTGAAACGCAAAACGGCGTAGAAACATAATATACCGAATCGATTGCAATTGAAATTAATTAAAACAAATAGATAAAAACAAATTAAAAGTGTCGTGGACGGGGTGCAAACTGAAAATAATGAAAATATAACCACTGACCGTTATGTTATTCAATACAAATAGATCGGTCAAACTTTTTACTCTTCGATATATCTCTACAATATACACACACACACACGCGCGCGCAGACCTTCTTAATTCGAGGCCGGAGTCCATACTTTTTGTCGAATTCCCATCGCTCGGCACACGAGATTCTCTTATGAGTTGGTAAATATTTTTCCAAGTACGATTTACTAACCTTATTAAGTAATAAATATACGCTCCGGGAGGTTGTAAATAAAACGAGAAACCCAACCTAGTTTTAAACCGCCAAAATGTTTTTCTTTCCGTTTCGTATTATTCTTTCGTATAAAACGAGGTCGCGCTCGTATTTTCCGTTATAATTTCGAAACTCTTCGGCCAACAGAGCTTGCAATAGCCGACATATTACATTAGTTCAAATGTAGAACGTGAATTATAGGTTTCAAACATTAAAAAAAAAAAAAAAAAAAAAACCACTAGCAAGTGTCGAAAATCGTAATAAAACAGTTTTAATAATTGCATTCGTTGGTACCTAATTCAAACCTTCGGCTACGATAAACTAAAAAACAATACACTTTCCAACAAATTTATAGTCCAATTATTTATAACTAAAGTCCACTCTTTTTGTTCGACTTCGGAGTAGTATATAGTGTTCACTTTGGGTTCGGTCCGAACGTTGACATAGTAGTTCGCGTTTCGAGTTTGAGAGTGGTCATTAGAAACGTAAAGTTCGGTTTGTAGAGTTCAGTTAGATCCACTTCCAAAAAAAATAACCGTATAAAACGGTTATTAGAACTAAATAATTGTTTACGTTTAACTATCATTTAATTATAAAAGTAATAAAAATAATTATCAACACACATTTTATGTATCGTAAATTTCAAGACGTTATTTAAATGAAACAAAAAACGATTTGGCGACAAATGTGATTTCATCGACGTTATAATAAATTATGAACGTCAAACATTGAGAGAAACGTAAATCCGCCTCGAGGGTGGTGACCCCTGTTTCAAAACGTACGACACGAAACACGATCTTTATTTCCCCGATTTTATTGCGCGACCTTCGTCGTTTCGACGGTGTGCGTGACTCGAGACAACGCGCATAAACCCGTAAGTGTGGCACGCGTTCCGTTCTACACGAGACGCTGGGTAAAATTAGATTTTGGCCAAACACACCTTTTCGAAGAAAGCTCAAATGTCGCGTTCGATCGTAGCTGCGGACAGCGTTGTAAAATATTCGAGTAAACAGCACTCGAAATCGTTTTTACTATTTGAATAGATACGTATTTTTAACACATGTGTTATAAAACGCAATAGGAAAATAGTATTTTAAATAATTAACATCTTATCCATACTAACTAACCTAACCGTGAACTTGGTAATAATTCTTCTCAACTCGTCAGTAAACCAAATTTTGGAAAAGTTTTTTACTTGAGTATTCGTCATTTGTTTATGAAATCAAATTATTTATTGTCCACTTAAACTAAAAGGGATATGAAATCGCTACGAGGGTTCTCGATAAATACGGTCTCGATAAATTCTTAATTTAACAGCCAGTTCGTTCATAAGTCAATCGTGGTATTATAACTATTTGTTGCCTAAAATATATAACATTGCGCAACTGTTTTAAGGATCGTCTCCGGCGCACGCAGTAACCTGCCCGCAACCGCAGTAGTAGTGTTATCGAACCCCGTATTTTATTATTATTGTTTTCCCCTTGTAGTTTTTTTTTATGGACGATGATCAGAAGGCTCGGTTTACAACCCTCCTCGACCCGTATGGTTTTATTTAATTTTTTCACGTGTAGGTGTATATGTTTATACACATGTATATATATATAAGTAAAGAATAACCCAATAAATATCTCAATTTGGCAACCGATATCGTTGTGATTTATCGTTATTGTAATATTATACTGTTCCGTAGTTGTTGTTTTCATCGTTTAGCGGCATATTCGTTATAGTTAGGGCTGAGAATGTAACGCACTAAAAGAAAAAAAAAACTATAAAATAACTCTAAAAAAATATTTTATAGCTACTCTTTAAAAAATTGAACACACATATTGCTCTTTTTTGACATTTCAATTAAAAATACTTGTGCAATGCTTATCACTGAAAAAAATATTTGGTAATTTTAACTGTAACTGAAACCAAAGTTTTTGGTTGCTTCTGTGACAACAAAACGTTCAGTTAAAGTTACAATGTAGTTTATGTTATCTGACTTTTGTGGTTACCGTGTTTTTTTTTTTTTTTTTTTGGTTATATGTGTGCATTCAAGTATGTCAAATGTTACCGTACTAGAGTCGATCATTTACAAATTCGTTTGTAATATTTACCAAACAATGTTGTAATTAAAACAATATTTTCGGTATAGGTATTAATAATTCTTCTTATACAAATAGAACATTTTGTTTTGTTAAATCTTTTTTCTCTTTCTTTTTTCCAATAATACGGGGACATGATGAGGCGAGCCCCAACAGTGGCCCACGTAAATCCAGGAAGCGGGTGGGTAGATTTAACACATTACTTTCGCCCGTTCACATCAATAATTGAAAATACATAATATTTATTTGAATCAATATGTTACAGTAATTTAATTAACCGTTTCGCGGCCAGCCTGCCTGGAGAACGCCTTCAGGTTAGGTTAGGTTGGAACATTTTTTTTTCTTCTTTGAATCGATGGCCGGGCAGGTACAATCGTAAGACAATACTTCTGCCCGGCCACCATCATTTATTGTAAAAATTCGTTTTCTTCACGTTGTGGCGGCCAAACTAATTTAGGACAATAAGTCCGTGCCAACTAAATTGTTGTTTTTATAAAGAAATAACACAAAGTGGTTTATGGTATTTACGTCGAGTTTATTCGATATTTGACGATCGAGTGGATTAAAATATGGTTAAGTATGTGGTGTTGACCCACCACGACGTCCTGTAATTGTCTCCTGAAGTTCTGAATGTGTGACTTTATTTGGGTATTAAAGCTACCTCTTGTTTCAATTTTTGAAGGTCTCCTTTTTTCCTCTTTGCTGTTATTGGTGAAATGGAAGAGTGAGAAATGCAGCTAAAGATGGAGTTTCTTCGTATTCTAAAAACAAATTAAAACAAAACGATTTTAGTAAAATAATTAAGCGATAGTATCCGAATATATTATTCAATTATCATCTTACCTTTAAATATGTTCACATAAGATTCGAGACCCCGAGCTTTTAACATATCAGATACATCGTCATCAGCCATTTCTTGTTCACGGCAAAATACGTGTTGGGTAGTTATTGCGTTACTTTTTTCTCTGATGTCTAAAAAAACGAAATCATTTCCTCTGCTTAAATCGTAATCACGCACCTATACTAATTGGACGAAAAAATAAATCATAAATCACTTGAATCATTTTTGATTTTTTTTTTTTTTGGCCGCTTTTCAACTACGCAACGAAATACGTTTGGCACGTTCGTGGGAAAACGTTAGAGATCGTCATGATTTAAAGTATTTCCAGATAATCGTTGCCATCTCGGTAAGTTTTCTCGGAAGTATTTTTTATTTTTTTTTTCATACGAATTTTATAGAACGAAAAAGAAAGAAATCGTTAACCGATAAAATAAGTTTTTAATGCGCGAAACCATACGTTCCCGATAGAGAAACCGAATTGGAAAACGTGCTTTTTATGTCGAAAAGTCTATGCTCGGTTCACATTGTTAATATTATATTTTTATTCTTCGTAACGATGACGAGGAGTGGTTAGCAGTCACAGCGTGTATATGTAAAATGTATCACAATTACGCCCACGGAAAACCTCTTGTCGACAAATACTCGTCTTCGAGCTCGGATTTATATACCTACGTATATATAAAATATACTAGCTGACCCGGCAAACGTTGTTTTGCCATATATTTCTAGTGAATTTTTTAGTATAAAAAAATAACTAACTTATTGTAAATAAACGAAAAGTATATGAAACACGTATATATTTTTTAATTGAAAATGATTCGAAAAAAAAAAAAATGTATTAACAAAGATAATGGTCATACGGTTACGGTATACGTACATATAAAACGTTAAATTTTTAAATTATTCGCGGTGGGCCACACCTAGCCATCTGCCGGACTTATTTGTGAATCTAAATCATCCAGGGCGTCAGCCGAACGCATACAAAAAGATTCATTCAAATCGGTTCAGCCGAAGAGTTCAGTGACATACACACGTACACCCACATAGCAAAATAATATTTTCAATATATTTTGAAAATATTTATAAAGTAAATAAAAATATTTTATTTCTTTTGTTATAATATTTTAAAATGTTGTGAAAACGTTTGGAAAACATAAAGTTAACATTTTAAAGTATTAGTAAATATAATTCATTAATAGTTAATTAATTCACATAGTAGTTTCTAGTTCAGTTACAACATTGCAACATTGTAAAGTTGAAAAATTGATTTTTCCCTTTGAATCTAATATACGAATAATTAATTAGAAATTTGTCACTCAATAACTTTTGCATGATTTTGCATCATTATTGTCTTCATCAGAACTTTCTAAGGCAAGTAATTCATCAATAATTCGTCTGCGTTTTGTTCTATAACTTATTGATGAATTATGCATTTTCAACTAAAAAATAATTTTTTCTAAATAACATACTACATAATACGTACATTTTTTTTTTTTTTTTTTTTAAGCTTTTACAGTCCGTTTAGAACCTTCGCTGCCTCAACCACATCTTTCCACCTATCTCTGTCTTCACAATCTTCAATCCTTATTAATTCTTCTGAGACTTCCGTGAGATCCGTTTTCACTCTGTCCTCCCATCTTTGTCTTGGTCGGCCCCTAGGTCTTTTACCATTTAATCTTCCAATGAAAATATTTTTTGCAATACCGTCCGATCTCCAAATATGACCACATATTACGTACATATACATAATATTACATACTACCTAATATTACAACTGTTTGGATGTTTTATGTTAACTTATACTTAAAACTATTAAGTTAATAAAATAGATAATTGAATTGTACTTACATGGTATTGTCAATATAATAGTTACACAGACGTACAGTATACTACTATTTGTGACGGTGGATTGTAGGAGTCACTCGAGACTCGACGTCTAATATAAAGAATAATATTAAAAATAAAATATAACATTTTATAACAAACGAAAATGTGACATAACCTATTGGCAGTTGGCACAATATTATAAAATATCAATTTAATACCACAGATTATGTGAAAAGTACCATAGATTAAATATACATGAGAAAATATTTTCAAAATACTTGTACAATATTTAATTTACAATATTTGAGGTAAAACCTTATTCCAATATTGTGAAAATATTAATATTCTCGAATTGCTATGTGGGTACATATGAATAGAATTATATAATATAATTGTGTTTATATATGTTGTATAATCGCGCTCAGTTCATAAAGTTGAACAAAATGTGGACAGACTAATAAAACACTAAAACATAATCAAAAGCCATCGTTTAACAACAAGTCTCGTTTAATATTAACTTACGAACGCTTTAATTAGACGATCAGATCGTCGACCATAGAACCACGTTGACGGACACGGAAAAAAATACTTGCATTTTCTAGCGCGTTCGAAACGTTTCTCTTTTCACTCGAAATATCTAAAAGCATATAATATTACGAACATCCATTCATATAGAATAGTGCACCAAAAAAAAACTCATCGAATATGGAAAATAAGATCTTTGTAAATCTGTAAATAACCAGGATTAATATATTTAGAATTTTTTCTTATAAAATCGAACGAAAAATATGCGCTTTTGCTTTTTCCTCCCGCTTGTCCGCGAACTTTGAGGTGATAATCGATCGATTTATCGGCGAGAACGAA
Source organism: Drepanosiphum platanoidis (assembly GCA_948098885.1). Taxonomy (NCBI): domain Eukaryota; kingdom Metazoa; phylum Arthropoda; class Insecta; order Hemiptera; family Aphididae; genus Drepanosiphum; species Drepanosiphum platanoidis. The sequence goes on from OX402535.1 coordinate 5,699,425, forward strand.
TAATATTATGTATAGTCGATCGCGGTGTTATCAGAAAAGCGAAGGAATAAATAATAATAAATCGTCCGTGCACTGAAAAGCGTTGCCCTCGGGGCTAGGAGTTAATGATACGCGCGTACGCGTTTTTCGAATTAATTATGTAAAACGAAAACACCGCCGCCGCCGCCGCCGCCGTTGACTTCAAATTAAAAAGACGGACACAAACAAAAACAGCGATTTATTCTTGAAATTATCGCGTTACGTTGGTGTTTAATTAAACGTTTATATATATTTAAAAAAAAAAAAAAATCCTCCTCACACTAAGCCACTTTATTCGCAGTAATTTAAACGTTTTATCCGAAAAAGCAATTAAAAAGTTCTCTTGTTTACCTGGGCTTTAGTTTTTTTTTTTCATCTCACTAAATATTGCGCGGCCGCATAGTTGAAAACGTTTACGTAATAATGTTGTGTGTTATTTCCACGCGATTCGAAATGTTTGTAAAGTTAGAAATCCCCCGCATAAGCTTGGGGCGGAAAAAAATTGATTTGCTTTATTTTATGATTTTTAAATTGAAATTTTAATAACACGGAAAAAAAAAGCAGCTATGAAACTATATTCGTCGAATTAATAATTTAATTAACGTTTTATAAGCTCGATAGATAAAAAAAAAAAAGAAAAAAAGGTGTTGATAAAACATTTATAAATATTCAATTAATAATGATTTGAAAATTCGGTTTTATCCAAAGACCAAATACAAAATAGAATGTATATTATAATATTTCGACGGGATTTAATTTCAAACTAAACGCGCGCGCCCCGCACAGTGTTTCGATTAATTTTTGTATTATTATTTCTCGATAACTTTTAACTCGTTATCGTCCGTTTGATCGGATTACAAGCACTTTTTTTCAAATACGAGCTTTATCATATTATTATTATTATTATTGTTATGTGCGCATTATAAATTATGAATAGATTGATAATCCTTTAACCGCCGCCGCCGACGGAACAAAAGACCAACTGTTGTAGTGTTGTTGTTCCTTTGACGTTCTCCCTGAAAATCGTATATTGTTATTCCCCGATAGACAATCGATGACTATTCAAACTAGGTGTATTGTTCTCCGCGCGAGTCTGTATTTTCGTATTGTTACACAATGCAGACGAGTGTCCCACAACGAACTGATAATTTACATAACCTTTTATCTTTTTTTTCTTCTCCAGATACTTATTATTTATTAGAAAACTGCATTTCCATAATGCAGTGTTTTCTATAATGTTTATTTTATATTTTTCTCCGCTATAAATTAACAATTTCGATTTCAATTGAAAGATGTTTTTCTGTTCTTTCAAAATCCAAAATAGAAATTTTACAATTATTTCGCAGACGTTGTTCGTTGTCGATTTATCGTTCTTTTCTACCACAGTAATATTCTTCGAAGCGTTCGAACATTTTTTTTTTTTTTAATTTTCTTCTTCTAATGCACACTATATAATTAAAATCCAACCAGTAACAAATTAAAATCCGTTTAAGTGTTTGTAAAAAAAAAAAAAAAAAGTCTTATTGTTTCGAATTTTCGATGCATGAAAATACGGTAAAACGTTTATAATGCTCGAGTACTATTCGATTCGGCTTTATTAAAAATAATAACGTGATTGTGCACGCACGCGAGACGATATTTTGATTTATGTAACAAAAGAAATACTTCGAAATTCCGAGACGTTTAATAAAAGAGTGAAAAAAAAAGTTCAAAGGGTTTACCCGTTTCGGATGAAAATATTAGCGAGAGCACGCGATCGAATTTCCAAAGCGATAAACTAACAACGACAGCGCGATGTATAGGCAATTCGTGCGTGCGTTTCTGTATATTTTTCATTTTATTTTACGATTGAGTGGAGAACTCACGTGATATAGACGAGTCGTGTGCAGAACGTAATATTATTATTATTATTACAACAACAACATCTCACTGAGGTTCTGGCTCTCCCAATGAACTTTCGACGTATTTAAGCATCTGATTTTCACGTTTTCGTAACAGACTCTGAGAATATTCGATTTAGAATTCGATTTAGAATCGCAGGTGTTGTATGTTGTTGATTAAACTGTGATTAATGAGATTACATTTTAATTTATTGTTAACGGTGATGATGTAAGATATAGTTGAATAATTTCGGTTCTCCTTCCAAACAAGGACATAAGCCTGTCCAAGGTAGTTATGTTATTTGATGTAAGATGTTATTGGAGGCTTCTTTGGCGAGCCTGTCAGCCAGGCTCATTGCCATTTATACCAACATGGCTAGGAATCCAAATCAGCTGGACTTGATGTTCGGTTTGATTAGAGAATAAGTTTATTTATGTCAAAAGTACTCGTCAACGCGTATCACTATTGGTAACACTCTATAGTTATTTATAAACGTCGAAAAAAAGAGTGTAAAACTATAGTGAAACGTAGCACTTTCCCGCCGGGACGTGTTATGGATGTCTGCGTAGGTCTTTTTAAACCGATCGCGTCCGACGAACGAGACGTCGTCTGGATATGAAGACGAGCTGCTGTGCAAAACGGTTTGTCGTCGCAATAGGCGTTATTATCGTTACGATCGGTCTGGTAGGAATAAGTTTGTCATGTTCTCTCGCGAGCGAACGGCTCGCCGCCGCGATATTATCGTTTCGTGCACGTTATTCGAGCTTGCGTGGCCCGTGTGTCGCGCACATAATATCGTATAAATCCCATCCCCCCCGATCATAATGGTATAATAATACAATACACGGCCGCCGCCGTATATCATACGACGAGAGTGTATTAATCGTGTACGCGCGTTGTCACATCGCTCTGTTGTTTGCTGCGGACAAAAGGCCGATAACAATAACCGGCCGATAACCAGCGGCGACGACACGTGACGTACACAATACGCAAATAGCGGTCGAATTGCGAGAGGTGGAAAAGAATGGGCCGCGGTCGAACGATGTGTAGGTGCAACGCGATCCGTACGCGCGTGTAACAGGACGACGTTGGTCCCAGTCGATATTTGATTTTACCAACAACGTTTATTACAAGTTCTCGAAGCGCGGGGAGGAGGGGGACAAAAGTATTTTCCATATTTCTCATAATTTGTTTAAGTTATTTGTTAAACGAGCACAGCTGTGGATTAGTGAAAAAAAAAATTACATACAAAGTTTAAATTAGGTACCAACGAGTTCAACTTAGAAACTGTTATTGTTTCGTTTACGGCTTTTTTTTTTATTAATAATTTACATATATTAAGAATGTCTACATTCATTTTATTCCCTAATAATAATAATAATAATTTTTTTTTATCTCCTTAATATTTTAATCGGACTGCGGTGACTTCAGTAAGATTCGTTACAGTTCGATAAGAACCATGGCAGTTGTGAATTTTTCGTAAAATAATTATTCAATTAGAATGTCGTTTTTCATTTCAATAAACCTCCATTGTTTTATTATATAAAATTTGGATTTTTTTTTTATTATTTAGGCGCTCTCCGGAACTTATTGTGCATTGTTTGATATTATATAATATAAATGAATTTAATAATGGCTTTCAGTATAGATTATTTATAGGAAAAATAAGCTATATTAAATCTGATAAACAGTGTGCTTATATTTAACTTTTTCATTATTAATATTCATAAATCATTATTCCATTTTACTTAAGTATGCCTCAAGTCTCCATTGAGATTATAATCAAAAAATGGGTTGGCGTTGGCATTCGCTGTTCCAGTGACCCTCTCCACAGTACCTACATGGACCCGGGGGCGGTCGTCCCTCCATGGTGCCACGTGTGTTCTGGGTCATCCTGTGCTGGGATGTGTCCCCCCCTCCATTGTGGTTGGGAGGTTGCCGGCCGGGTTCGGGTGTCGCGCGTGTGCCTGTGAGGGTCCAGAACGCAGGCGATTTTTCGTAGATCGGCGAACGTCGCGGGGCGTTGTAGGGTTAGGTTAATCCGTAAGCGTTTCGGTAGCGGATTGTCGGTTCGCGAGAATCTCCGCATGCAGCTGTGCCTGAATTTCGGGATTGTTGAAACGGTCCAACAATTCCGTCCGAAACTCATTCCAGGTGAAGTCCAGGACCTTTATGGCCGACCACCAGGTTCCGGTTTCACCTTGGAGCTGCGGCCCGACGGTTTTCGTCCAGCCCGACGGGTGGATACGCGCTTGGATAAGAATTGACTCCGCATTCGTCAGGAATCGCACCGGGTCTTCGGCTTTGAGACCGAAGAATTCCGGGAGCGATGCGCGTAGGTCCTCGTACGGGATTAGGACGGATTGTTCGTATGTCCGGTCATTGGGCGTGGGTCGACGGTCTGTGTCGTGCGTGTCTGAGAAGCGTGTTCGTGTCGCGTTCGTTGCGCTGTTCCCGGTTGTGGTAGGACGTCCGCGAGGGTTCATCCCACAAATAACCTATAGGTGCCATACACGAGAGGATTTTATGGCGGATTAAATCCCCTAAAATGTCCTATCGTGTGTGGTGTTAAGGATTAAGTCCGTCTAGTATAAAAATCCGGCAGATTTAAACCGACGGATCAAGTCTCTCGCTTCTCCACACACTAAGAGCCCGGCGGACTTTGATTAGAATTTTTCTTTTATCAATATCATTATTATCATACAATATCATCTGTTTAGTAAAGGAGCTATAAAACGTTCATCTGCAGGTATTGCCTGGCGCATTACTGTATCCTGTTTGGTTACGTGTGGTTTTATTAAATTTAATAGAAAATAAATAAAGAAATAAACGAATTGAGAATAGTTTATAGGAGGTATATTAACGGGCAGACATGAATTATTGAATTCATGTTTAAAATGAATTGTGTGATAGCATAATATATTAGAAACGGACGAAGACGAATTGTTGGAGTGTCTTTTGATTACTTCAGAGTATGATTTTTCCTTGAATCGTGTACGACAAAAAAAAAAAAATATAGGGCCCCTTTGATGTCTGTATCTCTCTAGTCATTTTTGAAATAATATTATTTGACGTAATCTCAGGGTGATTCTTCTTTTTACCGTTCTTAAAAAAAATGTTTGTACGACGGGGAAGCCTTTATGATTCGCATTATTATGTGCCTAAGCGCATTTCTTTCAAAGAACTCTGACTTAAAGTTGTGTTTTTTTTTTTTTTATTATTATTACTTCGCATTGATTTATAATGTTAAATAATTATAGTTAGTATTAACCGATTTTTTTTTTATTTATAAAGATATTCAGAACAATTATGTACACATTTATCAGTTATATATCCGTATTAATTTGATTTTTCCCTTTAATTTTTGATCAGTGAATCATAATAATTTTATTTGAACTCGATAGATCCATAACTTTACGAGAACGTAATGAAATTTACTTGTTCTCCGTACATTTGTTTAACGAAAATCACTGCTTCGAATCGGTGCAGGTTTCGTATTGTTTAAAACCCAATTTTAAAATACTTCTTTGGAAATAAAAACGTTTCAAGTTTACGTACGCAATATTTATGAATTATCGAAAAGTATAAGATGTTCAATATTTGCAAAATGTATTTCGGGAAAGAAATGTATGTAGTAAACGCACGTACGCAATGATATCTAGTCGGAATATCTGACTGATGTATTCCGGAGATCTGACGAGGTACAACAGTAGTAGACGGAGACTTTTGCGGAGGGGTGTCGAAAATATCAGAATTGTGATCTCCGTTTCTTTTTCTCTTTCATACGTGCGCGTATATTTTACAATGTCATGTGTGTTTGTGCGTGTGTACAGGTGCGGGCGAGCATTTTCGGGTTGTCCGGTCGGAATGCCGCGGTGCCAAAGGATTAAAAGGAAGGACGTGGTTTTAGGGCATGGCGGTGAAGGATTTAATATCGTTTAACCGAAACGCGGTATTTTAAACGCGCGCGCTCTTTCAGACGTTACCCGTGTGGAGATCAGTCGTTACAGTGTTATAGAGAAGTATACGTACACGTGCACACGACGTGATGAGTACTTGCTTCCGAATTTTAAAAATGCTTGTTTCATCCGTCGTCATTATTTTCTACGCGATCGTTATGTAGATATTTCGTTATTTTGATAACTGTTCTTTGGAAATGCGTGGAGAAATATTTATTTTTTTTTTGGCATAGGGCTCAAAATTAGGTTAGTTCGGTATATCTATTACATTAAAAAAATATGTGCCTCAAGAATGAAATGTTTGCAACGTAATATCATTTTTTTTATTTTAGTTTTAATATATTATAAGCTCGTATTTTACAAGATTAATATTCATAATAATATCGTTTTTGTTTAAAATTTAAAAACTCGTCTGTAACTCAACGTTTCTTATAATCTCGGGAGTTGTACCCCTATAAAATCCACCTTGATTACGCACTTTACTGCGTATAAGAATTCATATGGTTTTTTTTTCTTCGTGTAAACGCATTAAGCATTTATTAAATAAAAGATTTTTCCGTATTTACGTAAAAAAAAAAAACTTCGCGTTTTACAAATTTCAGAAAATAAAAAGTGTATTTTTACAATAATAATTGTATTTGTGGGGCTCGTGGCCATAAAATAATAATAAAGAGACGAATCGTTTTTCGTTATTTATTTATTTCGTTTTTTTTTTAATCATAATTAAATCAAATATAATAAATATATCCAGTGTTCCATGCACAAAACCAGCGAAGTAAATAATGAAAAACTCGATGACGTCAAACGTGCTCCGGTAAAAGCGGTATTATATACTCGTAATTTTATATCGCATTATAACAACGCTCTGCGAGAAATCGCCTAGGCGTATTCATAATAATTATAATATTATTAAATATATCCGTCTCGAAATAATCGCAACAATCAAGCATCGTTCCCGAGCAGTCGGTGCGACGACGATAAAACTTATCGTATTCGAGAACGTTATATTATGAAGTCGGCCCATTGAGATGACTGCTCGAAATCTTTGCGAACGTTTTGCGAATTATTTGCGCAAATCCGTTCGTGAAATGTTCAAAATCCCGCGCGGCAAAATAATTACCCACTGGGCCAGTAGTGCGAACGTCCCGAAAATGGACAGGGAAGGATTACGGGTAAATTTCGCGAATATTGGAAAAATATAACCGGTACCGATTTCCAGATATCATTGCCACTCGGGCAATTCTTTCACGCGCGACGGCGGTTATTGGAGTCGAGCCCGATTCATTGTTCAATGGGGGAGATCGTTTTCGCCGAGTAAAACGACACGCTGGGCGGTGGTGATATCTCAACGAAAATGTTACTTTCGGTTGATATTAAAGAGGAGCACACAACACAAATAAAAAAATTCTTTAAATTTTTTTTAAATGTTAAATTATTGTAGCTATGGTTATATGAAATGATTTTGTGAAAATACGATGTAAAAAAAAAATATTACTTTAAAAGATATTAAGAGATGTAGAATAGCCGCGTGACGTCACTGGGCCGGACTCATTGTAATTGCCTATCTTATACGTGTAAAAGTTCCTTGCTTCACACAACGATTTATCAACCTAAAAATTTTCTTTTTAAAATTTAATTGACGTATAAATGTGTGGTTTTATGTGTTAAGACGATGCAAGAATCAGAATTTCAATATGACGTTTAGTTTTTTAAGTATTAATAATCTTAAAACAGACATTGTGGTTAAACGGCACGTCATGGCGAGCAGCATTAGAAGTTAAGTCATCTCTTATGTGATTCAATACATAATCAAATAAAACTGGTGTTAGCTGAAGTATTGGCTGAATTTTTCGTCATTACAATGCATATGGCGACGAACTAAAATTTGAAATTCTTAAACATCTCACTAGCTCTCCTCCAAACGATTTTTTTCGTCTTCCGATGACTCTTCCAAAAATACAAATAATGCTACGTCCAGATCGTCCATTTTCCGCTCGAGTGAGCACTGAGTGACTACGATTGAATACGGTCGCACCGCTTTCTAGGAAACCACGGCTTGGTCACCGTAAAGACGGCCGCTAAGTAGCAGCACCATTTTTTTTTTAGGAAACCATAGCTTAATTGCCTATCTTTACGTGTAAAAGTTCCACGCTTCACATAACGATTTACCAACCTTAACATTTTATTTTTGAAATTTAATTTTCGTTCAACTCTGTGGGGTTTTATGTGTTTAAGACCAAGTATCAAAATTTCAATATGACGTTTAGTTTTTCAGATGTTAAAAATCTTAAAAGATACATTTTCGTTTAACGGCACGTCGCGCGATCGTTTATAATTAATTATTGTTACATGATATTTTTAAAAATTTTGGTCGAATTTATAGTTCGACTGAACTACTACCGAACACGGACTGAACGTTGGTAATCACACGACTTACATTCAACCAAAATTTAAAAATATAATGTAATAATAATTAATTATAAAATCATTTATATCTATATATATATTTATATGTATGCGTGTAGTGTGTAAAATACGTAAAAATAGATTAGACAGTGGCGGTCGGCGGACCCGTTGTTCGATCGCCGCTCGCCACGACACGCGCGCGACGTGCCGTTTAACGAAAACGTCTCGTTTAAGATCTTTAATATCTGAAAAACTAAACGTCATATTGAAATTTTAATACTTGCATCGTCTTAAACACATAAAACCACAGAGTTGTACGAAAATTAAATTTCAAAAATACAATGTTAAGGTTGGTAAATCGTTATGTGAAGCGTGGAACTTTTACACGTATAAGATGGGCAATTGCGATGATTCCCTACTCATTGTAGGGCCCAATGACGTCACGCGTCTTTTTTCAATTGAACGTTCTTTCAAATATAAAAAGAAACGTTTTTTTTTTGTTGTATTATGCTATTTTGATCTTTAGAGATGTGCGATTTGTTGAGCTTTTCCACTTTTTTTGAGACTTGCAGTTGGTGTTTTCTGTAGTCGAGACATTTCTGGTCGACTTTTAATGCATTCGTCTTACTATTTAAATCCTCTTCTATGACAATTACTTGTTCCACAAGTTTGTTAAGCATACCTCTGTAAAAAAAAAGTTTAAATATTATCAGCTGTTATTAGATAACTCGCACGATAGTCATACTTGGTTTGACTTAGTTTGGCGGTCAAAATCCTAATAGTGTCGACAAGGTGGGCATATTCCTGATGCAATTCACTTGTAGTTTGATCAAAACACAGTTCAGCACCGACTCTGTATAGTCTCGCTTCACACCGTGTTTCTACCAATTTTTTAGAATTTAATTTGCTGTCCAATGCGTTCTCTAAGTTTTCAATTTCTATCGTGAATTTGTCCTTGTCAATTATCATCTTAAAAATAAATTATTGTTTTTGTTAAAAATTAAAACACGTATAAATTTCTATTCGTCTCACTTTAACTTTCTGCCATTCCAATTCAGTTTTAACCCTATCTGTTTCGTAAATACGTTTCCTGAGTGCAAAGTTTACTTTGTCGTCTTGTGCTCGCGTATCGTTTTTAGTTTTACCTCGTAGCACACTCATGTTGTCATTTATTTTTTTAGAACTAACCAATTCATTTTCAACTCTTTGTTTGATATTATTACATTGTTGGAGCCATTTTTCATGCGTAATAGACCTAAATAATTGTTAAAATCTATTATTTACTATATATAAGTATATTGTATTTCTATATTATGTTTCAAGATATTGTTCTAAAATATAACTTATTCTATACATAATACATTAGACAGTGACTTTTACATCACCATTAATACATATTAAAAGGGTAATTTAAAAGTACCAAGAATCAAACGATTTGAACTCGAATCATTGAAAACTCCATTGAAAAATAAACAATACAAAACGCTATTTTCAGTTTTTATATCAAAATATTCCGTACAAATACCTGGTCAACTTTTTTTAATTTTGAAAGTCAATTAATCGTAGTGATTTAAATTCAATTTATTAATGACAATAAACATGTTTATTGATTTATTTTGTTATTTAATTAATGCAATATGATAAGCTCATTTTTAGTTTTTTTTTTCTTCGCTTCAAATTGATCAATAATCCCGTAAATTATAACAGATGGACCACCCCCTTGCTGTTACGCCAATAGATAAATTAATTTAGTTTGATTCACTCAGAGCTACATAAATATTTTATACTCAAAACACTTACTCTTTTGAAACATCCAATGCGTCTGGTTTAAGACTGATATTTGCAGAGTCTATAGTCAACTCGAGCAGTTCGGTATCTATTTCAATTGTATGATTTTTAGTATCCATGTCTTTAGCAATAATTACACGCAACTCTTCTAATTTATTAATCTGTTCCCATGCATTGCGACACAATTCAGTTAACGATTGTTTTAGTTTTTCCATATTTTCTTGTTCCTAAACGAACACTATCGATTTTAGACAGATTCGAACAACTTTATTTTATAGGTACATACGGTTTTAAGCTCGATGGATGCAGCATCATGACAATAATCTGCAACACCTCGTTGGTCTCTAAAGCTTAAGCAATGGTTAGTTACTTTAAAATTAAAATTTAAAAACTCAATGACTTCTTCAGTTAGAATTTTTTCTTTTTTCAAATCTTCGATTTGTTTTTGTAAATGTTTACAACACGATTCAATAACGTTTTTCCAACGAATTATTTCAGCGCGTCTGTAAGGCGAACAGTAAGTAAACGGTATAGGTTTGTGGATTTTACTCCTTAAAACTTATTAACTAATTTAGCCATTCGTACCTGTCTACGATCATATAATTGGTTCGATGTGTACTCCATTTTGTAGTGATGTCTGTATTGTTTCTTAGTATGCGAGATTCGTGTCTCGCTATAAATGCATTTCGCCTGAGGTTTTCACAATGTTCTTTTAATTGAGATACTTTATAATACCAATCAGACTCTGCGACATTGTGAACAGGCTTCTGCAATGTAACTATAGACATTGTGTAATTATTCAATGGAAAGTTAAGAAATTTCTGAATAAAAAATCTGTTTAGAACTCGGTAATATATTTTGTTATTTTTAAATAAATTTGATAATGAATAGATTGCTTATAACGATTTATTTCAATAATATTGTTATAGAGATTCGCGTTATTGAACAAACAATATATTGCAGCCAACAACTGCAATGGGCAATACACGCCAATATTTTTATTTAATAATTAACACATTGTTGTGAACATAAATAACAGAATATAATATATAATAATAAAATATGACATAATAGTAGTTAACTAAATTTAAAAATAAAAATAACGATTTCTTGGTAAAAATTTAGATAATTTTCGATAATATTTACAATCTATGGATTCCAATAGACTATATATTATAAGGTGTAAAAAATAGGTTCCGATCGTATTGACACGAGAAAATACACGTATCGAAATATAGAAAAACCTTTTGTCCAAATCTATTCGCGTTATCGTCTAGCGTTCGTGAGTTTCGGTGAGAAACTATACGAGACAGAAATTGTGACATTTTTTACGTGACACTTATATAACGCGTATTATTGTGGCTCGTACCGTTGCACGCCAGACTAAACGTACGTGTTAATATTCCACAGACCGCCGCCGCCGCGGTACTGTCATTGCACGGATGCATTTTTTTTTTATTCAAAGGGTACGCGCGCCGTTGTTAAATTTGTAAAATGATTTGTACGAGTGTAAAATTTCCCTCGTAATGTCGATAGAGAGAGAGAGAGAGAGAGAGAAAAAAGAGGTAAATAATATAAAACAACTAAAAGTATTTGTAAAAAACTGAAAAATTGTTAATTCACTCAGAATCACGCGTGACTAATGCATAATATAGTATGTCGCGCGCGAATTATTTTCCTTGCATTACAACAACGATGATTTAATATTGAAAAAAAAAAAATCATAATTAATAATATATATATATTATACCTTGATAATAATTTCACTCTATCCACGCTAAATACGTATAATATTATTTGGGTTAACCTCGGGCTTATTTTTCGGGGGTGGGGGTTGAGCAGGAACTCTGGTTGTGGTGGCAGGAATTGCCAGGAATCGGGCACTAATTATTGGCGTTGGAAAAAGTCTTAAATCGAAATTGGCGCCGGGGGGGGGGGGGGGGAAAGAAATGTACGTTTTTTTTTTTTTTTTTTTTATTGAGTAAAAAGACAATCTACAATCTATACAACAAATATGCACATTAGGCTAGGTTCACATGGACGCGCGTATACGCGCGTTAAACAGACGCGCGTATTTAGATAATCAGTGTTCCTGTACATCGTTCACATGGCGCGCGCTTACGGGCGTATACGCGCGTCGATCGCGATAACGACGCAAGTTTCTATTTTCGCGCGTACACGCGCGTGACTCCGCGTATTGAAATCCCATATATCGTTATCGGACCGTTAAGATGACACGCGCGTTTCGATGCGAACGATCGAATTTTAACATAGTGTTTACAAGTTATTAATATAATTTTTGAATAGAACTTTCCCGTACAACGCGCGTGACACGCAGCCATCTGAACGGTCACACGCGCGGTTTGTGGTGGGCTACGCGCGTGTTCGCGCGTCCATGTGAACCTAGCCTTAATTAGATGAGATAAAAGAATACAAAACAAACAACAATGAATAGTATGATTTTGGGGAATTACCCAGTGGTAACACCCAGTACGTGATAATTTATTTACTGACGGTTAGTATGGGGGTTTTTTTTTTTATTTTTTATTTCAGGACAAAAGATCCCTGCACCATTTTCTTTTTAACCTTCGTTGAGGGTTGAGTTTTTGTCGAAATTTACGTAAGAAATGTAATCGTTATCATGCCCCTCGCGCACCACTACATGGCGAAAACAATAACACAGCCGGTATTAGATAATGGTATGATGCAATCGTTCGAAAATCGTTGACGATCGTTATCATCGATCATTACAGTTTTAGTCTCATTCGAATCGCCGTCGGATACGGTCGCGCGTATAATATTGCTCGTGTTTTTTATTATTATTATTATTTTTTTTTTTTATTAAAATTCGTCGTCGTCAGCCGTCGTTAAATACGTGTAGTGCCGTGTGATCGATTCTTTTAATTTTTCTTCCGGACTTAACTGTAATTTCTTTTAAATTAAATTGTCATTTCCAATACGGTTATGATGAACGCTACCATGGCGGTACGATGGTTGAAAATTCCATTTCAACGTCTGATGCAGTGCGACGATAAAAACGAATTACTCGCAGGTTAGTCACATGCTGTTTATTATTTTTAATTTTTTTATTCCGTCGTTGTTCGTCAAAATCGCAATGGCGTGTTGTTGGCTATAAAATTATCGAGGATATTTATTATTATTTCGTTCGATACGAGGGAAATTATTTTTCGCGGCGCTTTATACAATATTATTATCGTGTAAAGTATGGTTATTTTTTTTTTTTTTTTAACAAGTCTTTTCGTCGGAAATATTCGCCACTGTCTTTTTTGAACTTTGTTCTGCCTGCGTTCGCGTGTACGTTTTTCGCGCGAAATCTACTTTCTATACTCTAAAGTTTAGTAGAGTAGTTTATAGTCTATACTCTAAGACTAGCACAAAAAAAAAAACGATTAGAAATTATTTATAATTCTTAAAAATACGAATATGCTTCACAACTTCTATGAGTTGTTGTATGTACATTACACTGGTTTTGTAGTCGTGTTAGAGATTTTGATCGAACGAAATGTATATCGTCGAAATCGCCGCGTTAGAACCGCTCGCGAATAACGCGTATAACAATAATGATAATGCTCGTGATAATGCGAATAAAACACGACGCGCGTACGTCGTTCGCACAGGATAATTGAAACGAGCGGATAAAAAGTAATGAATGTTAATCGGACGCGCGCGGACCGTCGTCGCGGCGGCAGAATAATTAAATTGCCGTCAATAATTAATAAACTGCATTATGTAGAACGGATGTAGCACGTTATATCCGCTTTATCCGCGATATCGATCATCGTACGCGTATTTTATACACAAGTGCGTAATTTATACCGTGTATAATAATGTATTGGTCACCCTCAATGTAGTTATAAACCGTCGGAGTTTTCCGGCCGAGTCCACGCGTTTAGACGGCGCGCGATAACCTATATTTTTACAACGTCGGACGTTCCCTAATAATTGTTCACACACCAAACTGATTCCACCGTTAATTTTTCGAGAACTTTTTTTTTCTAAACTCTGTCCGACCTAACCTAACCCCCCGTTGCCGCCGACCAACTATTTTTTTCGTTTCCATTTTATATTAAATCGAACTGGATTGTGATCTACGGACGACAATATGGTATGTCGTCCCTAGGTTTCGCGGGGCAAGTCATTCGGACCGATACGACTCTAAATTTATTACGTGTTTTGAAATGTATCGGTAGAATCGTCTATTGTCTATTTGTCGAATAATAATTCTTTTTTAATAATGAAATAATAAATAATTGCAATTGTACAATAAAATCTATTTTTCGTTAGTTTTTTTTGCAAACCGGTCAATTATATTATTTATATCTATTTCTATATTTCTATGCACATGCATTAATGCCAGTCCAGTCAATCTAGTTTGCTCCATTTGGCTCCTTAACCATGTTTTTAATCTAAAAATCATGAAATAAATAGCGAGCAATTAGCTGAAATATTTTGTCGACTAATGAACTAATTAATAAAATGTATACATTAAAAATTGTTACGGGGGGGGCTATTGCCCCTTTGCCCCCCCCCCCCCCCTTGGGTACGCACCTGTTCCTCACCAATAACGTACTCGTTTATTAATAACATATTATATCGTAATTTTATGAATATTACTATAATATGAGTTACTCGCAGTCTTGGCATAGTTTTTTTTTCTCTTCATTCCAAAAAGTAATTTGAAAATATCGAATAAAAAAAAAATAAAACGACATACTTCGAAATACCGCGAATACCTGCGCGTTATATATTGTACGCGCAAAATAAAAACTATAAAAATACCTAAGCAAAATAGGTAAAATAAATTATTTCAATAAGAACGAGTCGGTGCACCGATGCTCGTCAGTTATTTTTAAAATCCGCTTTTACATATTATTATTACACGAATCCGTTCTCTATTTATGACGACGAGAGACCCGCTTTGTCTCTTTAACACCTCCTAAGAGATCCTCGACGAGCGCGCGAAATCGGTAGGCACGACGACGTTTGTTTTATTTAATAAACAGTAGAGTTTCGCAATAAAGATTCGGCAACGGCGAATTCGCCGCGGTTTTCAGGGGGAGGAAACGCAAACGTGAAATAATCGCCGACCTCGTCGCAAATCGCGCGCGTCCTTCCGCGGTCCTTGTAGACGTGTAATAGGTAGAATTTTTTTGCAATTTTTTTTCTCCCCTACACATCGCCACTACAACTGCGGCACCACACACACACGTGTTCGCGCGATAATGATAACTATAAACATAAAATCGTTTTATCGGTCTCCCACCCACGCGCACACGTCGTTCGAACGTGTCGTGTGCGGTTAACCCTATCCGCGAGCGCGCGCGACTACGAAATAATGTGGTGTACTACACGCGTCCAGGCGCCGTAATTACGGCCTTTGTGTTGTATTATAATATTCTATACGGTGTACGTGTAATAATTCGAACACGGCACCGCCGATAATGGAACGATTCGACTAAAGTATATGTGTGTTCGCGCGCGCGTTTCTGTGCCCCGTATTACGTATAACGGATAAATTACAATTAATTGTGTTTCGAGGGGGACGGGGGAGCGTACAACATGCTGCGCATACGCCGCCGGTCTGACGTAATAATATTATAAGTGATAATCGTTTGGACGATATTATATTTACTAAATAATATAATGTCACAGTTTTATGTCGCCCCCCCCCCCCCCCGCGCGCGGTAATATTTATGTAGAATACGATTTCGACGCGGATTTAAAAAGAAAAATTAACGCCTAGTACGATAAAAATAAACTAAACGATTGAAAGAATAGGGTAATTTCGTCACTGTAGAATCGAGTGAGTGGTGTACACGGGACACAAAAGGACACTTTTTTTTTCTCTCTCGAGTCCTGTATATGGTATCCATAGTAACCGCACCACACTTTTGGTTTTCCAAACGTTTTGCGTTCCACGTAATGCGTTATATTACTGGAAATAGGATGTGTTGGCGAAAAACATTTAAAAAAAAAAAAAAAAACCCCTTTAGCGAGGAAATAATTACCCAACAATTTTCAGAATTTATTTTATTTTTTTTTTCTCGGAATGACTCGTATTCATCCGTTATTGTATGTATTTCAGCATACTCTAAATGTTCACTATACTCGCGAAACTTCTCTTTATGTCTATTTATATACGTCAATGTTGATTACATTATTGTATCCATCGGATTCATTTTGCTATATCGTTTAACAATATAAAAATAAAACGAGACCCCACCTGTACGCGAAAATAATAAATTTCTCTTTTCACATAATATATGAAACGCTGCGTTAAAAACAAGTAATGATACGTTTAATCTCAATAAAACCAATAATGCAAAAACGCATACAGAATACATTTCATATATTTCGAATCCATAAAACGAGTTTAGGTTTATCGGTTGAGTTTTTACAGTTTTTTTTGACAAAAACGTTTTTTTTTTTTTTTAACACGATCCAAGAAGAGTAATGGATATTATACGATTTAATTAAATTTTCAAACCCGAATTTAGTGGTTACACTAGCTAGAGTATAGTGATTTTTACCGACTCGCCCGCGGTGTTTGAAAACCAATATAATATATTTTCGTTTATACCGAAATACATTCAATATTTTCGATATTTCTATTTTAAAACAAAATAAACGATTCATTACGAACCTTAATAATCGTATTCGTTAATGATTCGTCGAATGTGCTCGGTTAATCTGTGGAATGTTTTACAAAAAGCTAAACTATTTTTAATTTTATTATTTTCAATCAAACGACGACGGGTATCATAGTAATACAATTATATTATATTGCCCTCGTCGTCGTGCTGCAGTGCTATTGGATTTCATAAAACCCGGCGAATTTATTGTTATTAATCACACGGGTTATTCTCTTAATTGCAGTCGTCTACTTTTATCACAAAACACGATATCTTTATCCGACCTTCGTGATGTTTTCGCCGATGTTTAACAGTCAAAGCGTAGTCGATTTTATTTCTGACACTGAGTATGCATATTATGCGCTACGCTAGAACGGAATTCGCGAATAATATTTTTATTTTTTCAATATTATTACGGTCTCGATAATAGTGTATACTTGCACATTATTAAGCAATCAAGTAGGTAAACATAATACCAAATTTTTACCTTATTCACTCGTCTTGCTCTTGCCCCATTACCGATGTTACATTAACGTTACCTCGCGCTAAATGTGTGTATATATACTTCGAAATTCCAAAAACTATTCTTACACTAGCCTCTAATAGAGCTGTTGCCAACCTGGTGGTAATTACTCCTCAAGGGTAAAACGCGATATTTTTTTTAGCGTTAAAGATTAAACTATTTTTATGTTATGCACTTAATATCTAATTTTATTATTATATGTGCATCAGTCACGTGTACTACGATTTAAAAAGTAATTGTAACGATAAAATCGTTATTAATTGTAAATAATATATATTTTGTTTTCGTTAATTCAACTTTTTTTTGGGTGGGAGGGGTTAATATCTTACCTGATTTATGGTTAATAGTCTCAGGTTGGGAACCGCCGTTCTAATAACTTTAAACTGTTTCATAAAAACACCGTTAAACATTTTTATCCGCCGATATCGCATCGATCTACTTGCTATTTCCGTAATTTTTTATTTTCTTCCATAATATTCTAATCTCGATCTATGATAATAATGATAACGAACGAAAATTAAAAAAAAAAAAAAACAATTTGACAACACTACGCGACGCTAAAGAATTTCGTTTAGATCGCGTTTAATAAATTACAATACGCTTCTTGTTGGTCGAAAGAGGATTTTTTCTCTCGAGTATGGAGAGTACGGTTATTAAAACAGAAACGCACTGCAATGCTAATGACTGATCGGTAAAAAGTTTTATCCGTTAATCTTGACTTTACGACGGACGAAAGTTTCGAATCGACCGCTTTCGATTTAATGAACCCTGGCCAGCGACTAATAACTAAATAACGTTGTTATTAGTGTTTGCTTCGCCTTCGTCTCCGACATTACCCGTTCGAATACGACGAAAAGTCGTATTAAAATTTGAGCACTGTGCAATTATTGTAACATAATTAGTCGTATTGATTAAACAGAAAAATATGCGCGTTTCGTTTTATTTATTTATTCGCATCGTGTTTTCGCGTGGAATTATTTTATAAGGATGAAAACGCTCGTACTTGAAAATGTATTTATTTATTTATTTATTGTAAGTTCGCCACGCCATTTGTTGCTCGATAGTCTTGTTCTGAGGAGTCATTTTTTTGAGATTAAATACAAAAAAAAAAAAAAAATGAAAAAGACTTTTCGATAAAGCAAACAACGTATTCGCTTAACACGGTAATTACACATAGTCTAGTCAGTTTGCTGGTGCCCGAACCTTGGGTGTTGATAAATATTCTAGTAAGAAGTAAGATGGACAATCTTTATATTTTAAGTTTACAATAGAAATATAATGTCACAGTTGCGTTGAACTCAAAACGCGTAATGATCGCTTTTCCGCGACCCGCCGGCGGCAGCAGCCTTTGCCGCCGGCCCCACCGGTTTCCCGGACGCGTTATCGCGGACGTCGAGTAGGCCGCCGCGGTCGTGGTAATTACGACCGCGACAAGTTATAATGAATATTTACCCAAACACTTTGTGATGCGGTCGATTATTTAAAAAAATGTCATTAAGGTTCATCATAATATGCCGTTCGAAAACACTTTACGGTAAACGTGTGTTGTTATAAAAAAAACATCAATAATTATTTATTTTTTTTGAGATAAATTTGTACGCTATAAATATGTTACCTTCGATGTTAGTATCTCTATGAGTAATTTCACGAGTCATTTATCCGTTCTATAAATCGTATAGCCTCGTAATTATACGTGAGGAAAACTTTCTATTACACTGTAATTTATCCATTAGGTAAAAATTTGTTAAAATAGTTAAAAATGTGTTTTTTATCGTAAACTTACCCAATAATGGGTCGCGACCCACGGTTTGGGAAACGCTGTATTACAGTATAGCGACAAAACAATCGCTGATATAATTGCCGCCAAAATTTAAAACAAATTCTACTTTTGTTCTCGTCGATCTAAATCTAACCTGGTTTTCGTTTGAGTTAGCTCACGGTTCGCCGCGAGAAAGTGTCCGTGGCCCCTTTAAAACACGATCGTTTGATCTATTTATTTAATTTATCGTCTTATAACTCGTATGTTCGTGAAATTCATCATTATTATCACATATACTTGCCATAGTTTTCCGTATGATTTTTTTTTTCAAAACTCTATCCGTGAAATAGTTTTATAATCGCATTGTTTTTTCTTCGAGAAAATTGTACGTTTGTATCGCCATTTCGCTGGCTACAAAGTTCAAACGTTCATGACGCGCATTGTAGATAACAATGACATAAAGTATATTTTCATTTAACACCTATCGATCGTCTACGTCATATCTGTATGATAACACTGATTAGGCTTTATTGGATTGTTATTATTATTAGAAAGTACCCCCCCCCCCCCTCGTAGTTTTCGAATAAAACCAAATAGAAATACGTTTGGCGGAAACGAAAATCGAACCTTTTTCGTTTAGGCGGAAACGCGCATTAGTCGGCGAAAACGAACATCTTACTTTTAGCGGAAACAAACCACTCTCTTATTTTTAACGAACCGCCGCGAACGATCGTATTCTATATACGAGCATGTATTCGGGGCGAACCAGCAGCGATCGGCGCGTAGATTTCAGTTTTTTTTCGATCTGAGGAGTGGGTGAGTGGGGGCGGCACCTACATTATGAATTATAATATCTCTAGGTCAGTGTTTCCCAAAGGGCGTGCCGTGAAATTTGAAAGGTGTGCTGCGACAGCTTGAATTTTTTTTTTATAAAAAACAAAATGATTGTTTTTGAATTTTTTTATTATTGAATATTTATTTATAATTAATACAAAGATGAACTTTAATTTAAAAATTAAACATCATTATATACGTATTATTCGAGATAAGTAGATAATATTTATCCAAAGTGTGCCGTGACTTATAATAACTAATAATAATGGGCCGCGATGGGAAAAAGTTTGGGAACCGCTGCTCTAGGTAGTATTTTCCAAATAATAAAAAGCGTCGTGCGAATAAAGAAAACGTGTTATTTTATTCGATGGGGGGGGGGGCTTATATAAGGTCCCCGAAGCCCTGGAACCGCCGTTGGCCCACTTCCTATATTGTTTCCGGTTAGGTTAGATTAGGTTGCCCCCCGAGTACGGCGCTGGCGGCGGCAATAATGTCATGTTATTATTATATAGACGGCGTGTTTCGCGGCAAAACGTAAAAATATTAATCGTTCCGGTGAACGGGAAAAACTATATATATAGCGCCGACAAATGCCGCGATTACGACCTGCGACGTATTCGCCCTCCGCCAGTTGATCGCGTAAATAATTACACGGTTCAGGTCGTGTCGTGTCGTTTTTACGCGCGTTTAAAGAAAAATAGCGTATATATACGTGTGACGTATTATTTTATTTTCACGTAACAAAATATAAAGCGTTACGTTCTAAGAAATGATAAAAAAAAAAACAATAGAATTACGCGGTAAAAGTATTTTGGATTTTCGAACGACTCCCGATATCGTGTTTTCAGAACGTTTGCTGCCCCCACACACCGTTTTTATTATTACGAGTTATGTAACGCGAAAAAAAAAGAAAAAGAAACTATATTTATTTTATTACGTATATCCATAACCGATTTCGACTCGCGACACTTGTCGAAAAGTATTTTTGAAGAAAACTAAAAACGCGCTCCGTAAAACACCGTCGCCGCCGATTCGATAAATCTTGTCTTTCGAGCTCGGCCGCAGCAACACGTCTTTCGGTTTTCTTTCGCTTCTTCCATACGATTTATATATTTTTCCGCACACCGAGGTATATTAATAATAATAATCTCGCGACGGAATTTCTCTCGACGCGTTCCCTACTACTGAAATCGTCGTCGGTTCGTTAAATATTCTCGATTATTTCCGGTCGCCGTTTTTCCGCACCGCCGCGGCTTGTACACATTAGAATTCGAAAACTGAGTTTTTATGCCGTCCTCTTGTTTCTCTCGACTGTATTGGTCCCAGCGAGACGGTATAAAGTTTCGGCTATAATGCGATATCACCGCCGCCGCGTGTACGTTCGTGGTCGTCGGCTGCGCTTTTATGCACACGATAAAATTTAACGGCGGGCGAAACGCGCACGATATCGGGGGGGCGGGATTGTAAATCGCGTCGAACGCAAAAACGAATATAAATATCCGGCGAGAGAAAACGAAAAAAAAAAACCGCCGCACGGTGGTATTTGTATTCCGATAAAATACATTCGAAATCGTGTCGTTCGACAACGAAGGGGGGGTTTTACGTGCGTCGTCCGGAGGACTTTTTCCATATACCTATATAATATATACACACACATTTAGGGTGTTTCTTTTATCGGACCGCATTCGATTTTTCGAAAAGTATCGGAACTTTTGGACACTTTTTTTTCTCGAATATATTGCTATTATTTGATATTCTTATAATTTTCAAAAATATTGTTTCATATACTCGTATACGTCAAACCGCCGGTATCTACTCTCGAATCTTTAACGGCGACTCGGATTTTTCGATGACAACAATAATATATTCTATATATATTTTAACTTTGATATCTTTTATTTCCATCAAATCGTTCGGAACGTGTATTTTTTTGAAAATAAGAAATTTTTAACTATTTTTCGTTTCTTTTTTCGAATTTTTCATTTATCTAGTTTGATTTTATATTATGATTCGATAACAACCGATTAATTGATAACTCTAGTCGATAAAATAATTTACATTTGAATATCCGTGATGCTTTTACAGTGTCGTCTTCGTACACTGTCGTCATCAGGCCAAAAATCGTTTTTATTCATATTTTTGGGCAATACAAATAAAAAAGCCTACCTAAAGTAGTATTAAACTCTGACGCGTCGACGAAACGTAAAGTTTCATAAACAATAATGGTTTAAGTCGGTTATAGATTTCCAAACGTTTCAGTGCTTAATATACGTACATAATACGTGTCGAATCGATATTGTTTTTGATAATAATATTTTTTTTAAATCCAAACTCGACGACGACGGTTTGACCTATAATATTAATAGGGGTGGAAAATCGAGGACGGGTAGTTTGAAATGTCACTACAGCAGCGCGCGTCTTAAAGTTTAGAAAAAAAAAAAAATCGATGTTTTTCGAAATAACTTTGACAGTAGCAGTTAATGAACCGCCGCCGCACACGTGTACGCCCGCGTACCGATTTCAGTTGTTGTTTTTCTCCCTTATTTTTTTCCCCGCGATTAAAGGTCGGAAATAGACGGCGCGTAATAACGGTACGGCGCGGAGGCGGCACGCCGGTATTTCAACGACGGTTTTATTATTCATACACAACAATCACTACACCCGATAAGTTGTTGGTGGGTGCGCGGGCCCGACGTGATTTCCAAATGAGAAGAACAATACAAACTCGAGACCGTCATACATTATTATTATTATTATCGAGTATAGAAACACTATCCTATATTTCTCACGCGCACATAAATATCGCGAGAAAATATTGTATTATAAATATAAACACACTGCGCGAGGCACGTGTTATCGTTATGTGTGTGTGTGTGCGCGCGCCCGTATCGCAGAACGTAGGGCCTAAGTTATTGCGTCCCAAAGCGTAAAACCGTCGCGATAAATCTGTCAGTCTCCGCGACGCTATTATTTTACACACATTATTCGTCTCGACGTCGGCGGCGGCAGCGGCAGCGGCCGCCGCCCTGTGCGAGGTAAGTACGTGATTTAAATGTTCCGAACGGTTTCTTCGCCCCCGCCGCCGTATCCACTCGTTTCCGCACGATAATGTCGTCTTTATTACGAGTTTCCTTTTATCACACACGCCGCCGAAAAACGAATCCGCCGCGGCGGCGGGCGGCACAACGAACGCGAAAATATCTCGTCGACGATTGTTCCCCGCGCGCGCAGACGACGGAAACGTCAGTTTTCAAACGAGCGATTTTCGAAAATTATTCGCCAACAACGGAAATACCGTGTGAAACTGGTGTTCACTCGTTCAATACACATAAAATCGTACGTTTCGCGAGTTCTTTCGATGGCTAGGTTATATGTAGAGTTACCGCAAAGTCAACGCGAGATTGTCGAGGTTAGTTTGAAATGGTTTTGAAAAACCGTCATGGTAATATTCCGTAAACTCTCTGGAATTCGCGATTTAGGATTAAAAACCATAATTTAGATAACTGCGCAGCAGCTCGGCTGTATCGCGAAACAAAACCCGACTGATACGCGATTATTCTACAGAACATTCGTAATCGACGATCGCTTTTCATTGATAAAATATAACCAACGACATTGAGTATAATATGTAAGCCTCCGAATTATTATAAATTAGTCGGCCGCGGAAATGTAAAACTCTGTTTGAAGAGCTCGGGAACCGGTGTCGAGCCGCTCGAATTCGATCGGATTCCTCCATCGTGTAAAATCAATAAACGGCCCGTCGAAAACGTAATAACTACTAATCAAGTGTGTACAACAAATAGCAATAATACGTATCGTGAATGGTTTTGTTTAAGTGCGAGTAAATAAATGTGATTGGCCCGCAATAAATTTCGATTCCGCGGCCCCACCGTTTAATCAGTTTCTCCCCGTCTGCTCTGCTGTAAATTGATTAGTGAACTCTGTATCGATGGGCACATTTTATTCTCGCTGTTTTGTAAAAAAAAAAAGAAGAAAAAAAGACCCGTGATTGGTTGCGATTTTGCTATAGATCGTGTTACTCGTGGATTTATTTTAATAATAATTTAAAAAAAAAAAAAAACATTATTATAAACTCGAGAGTAGTGATTCTATATTGAGATTCGATTAATGATCTTATTCGGTTATTAGTTTTCGAGTCGAGGCGGAAAAATAATTCTATTTGTCAGTTTTTATGTAAAACACGACATTTGCTACCATAACCACGCCTGAGGTTAATGGTCGATCCACATTGTTTAGAATCGTGTACAGAAAAATATAAAAATAAATACTCGTTGTAAAATCGATAAAATCATAACTATGTCGTTGTTTGCGCGAACGTTAACATATAACAATCGGATGCATCATAATGATAATTATTATTATTATAACTATCGTCGTCATCGGGTTATGAGCGTAATTCCATCGGTGAATTATATATCCCGCAGGACACGAGGCGGTGAGTGGTATGGTAACAGTGCCGCGGGCTGCAATATAAGCCCACGGGATAACGTGTGTATTGGCTCGGAGAAAATGCGAATGACGTGCCCCGCGTCGTCTATCCATTGTTCTTGTCGGGGCGGCTATAATATCAATTACCGAACGGGAAATCGCTTAGGGAATTTTTCAAACTCCGTTAAGCACGTTCTCGTCGACCGTCGAGATACGTGTTCGCCGTAAAATATTAAAATCTAGTCAACCGACGACGACGTTAAGTACGTATATGACGTTGTCTACGAAACGAATTCGAGAACTTACCAACGCGCGTGTATTATTATAAATATATAATATATATAAAACATACGAGTTAGATTTTATCGTATTCGTAAAAAATAAATCGCGGTCACTTTTAACGGCGTATTAATATAATTTCGATTAGTAAGGAAATTATACGTAATACGAGTACGTAATCTAATGTCAACAGTTATTTGGTACTGCTAGAAGTAAACTGATATCTGTATTTAGTTCCTAAATAGTTTGTACGCATATTTTTCAGTATAGTTATCGTCGTATTCATAGAGACAGGACCGCTCGAGTCGAATAAAAGAGAAAAAGGTTAGGTACTTGGTGTTTTAGTTTTTCGTCACTGGATATTTCGTTGGGCTCTTGTTGCTTTTTTTTTCAAATAGGACGTAGTTGTTTTTTTCGTTTTCAATAATACGTCGGGGAATACATTTTCGTTTTGTTTTCGCGTCCGAAGACAAACTGATTTGTATAATTCTTCTATCGGACGGTAGTGCGAGACGTCGTGTACTTGCAGCAAAAGTCATTTTAGAACTTTATTCAGAAAACTGCGTAAAACGCGCTGCTTAACGCACGCGGCTCGGCAGTAAACTCGGCGCGTATACTACACGGGTTTAACAGTGTGTCGTTAAATTCGAATTATCCGAACGAATAAAACGGAACTCGCGCGCGTATACTTACATTTGCGTGTTAACGCGTACCCGACACGGAATCCGCCATGAGAACTTTCCGTACTGTTTTACTCCTTTTCAACTGTTGTCCTATACCTGCGGGGTACTTTCATTTAAGTATTTCGTACAACATAACGTCGTCGGCTTAAATAAGTTGCACGTCAATTGATCCTGCGGCGTTCGGGCGTTTACCGGGGCTTAGGACTACCAAAAACGGGTGTTTATATCAACTGCGCCGATCGATCTCTAAATAAATATATATATATATTAATTTCAACGCGCGTAATTACTAATTAAAAGGTCCGCGTGCTCGCTCCACTCTGCGCCGCCACTACGTGGCATATTTCTGTTGGACGGGGCTACGCCCTGAGGGAGCTTCACCCCTAATCTATCCTGAAACCGATACCGGTCCGAATGTTATGGTTCTATTCGTTTTTATCCGTGGCGCACCCGAATGAGTCTCAGTGACTTCGATTAAAGTTAAATTTCAATCGAAAGTAACACGTCGCATTCATAACATAACCTCCGGAAATACTATCGTACATTAAAATTGTAATTAAACAGTAATTATTAAATAAGTAATTATTAAATAGTAATTAAACATACAACCCGGCATCTATGGCCATTAGTTTCGGTTATGGAAAAACAAGAGTGATTTACATTAGGTGTACATTATGTTAGCGTATTCTAATAATTAAAAAGTAATAATATATATAAAAAAAAAGAAAAGGCATCATTTTTAAATTTCGTTATATAAGTTGGTAGATTTTAGGAAGTCGATTATCTTGGTATTGTTATCAGGTTCTGGTCCAAGTGCAGTGTCCAGTGTAATTTTATTAATATTTAATGGTTAATACTCGTAAATAATAACAAAATATTATTAAATATATTAAATTGAGTCTTGCCTCGAGTATTATAATAAATTGTGCAAAAAATTCACGACCGGTTTCGATTAAAAATCATCGTCGTGTGTTAAAGAGCTCTTTAAAATAATTTAATAAATTTAATAAAATTTTGTTATTACTATTTCTTATCACACGAATAGATAATTTGCAATATAGGATTTCATTTTAAATCCAATAAACTATAATTCTAGAGAAAATCTATAGAGTATGCTTTAAATTTGTTTATTTTTTATAAATACTTATATTTATAATTATTATTATTATCGTCGATGGCGCTTTTTTTCTTTCTCTTTTTCAATATTAAATCGTCAATTAATATCGTTTACAACATGTCTGTACGCGTTTACACATTTATTATTAAAACACGCGACACCGCGCCGAGTCGCTAAATAATAGTAATCGATTTGTTAACATGTTTTCAAATTTCCATATTTTACGAGATATTATACAGTTTTAATTTCGGAAATTTCAAAATCGACCGCGCGCGTATATTATTATTATTATTCTATTATGTTTCTCGTTTTCTTCCGCGAACAGTCAATGAAACGATTAATCATTTATCGTATAATAGGATTTTGTTATCAAACTCGTCGCGTCGCATTCTAGATTATAATATGTGGAAAAAAATGAAACCGTATCATATAATAACGACGCGTTACCCCGTGATATTCAATAGACTCCGTGAATCTCCACACTCGCGCGGAAACAATTATTAATCCCCGCTATTATTTATCTCCCGCAGTATATAAACGCGATCGCCTCCAATAGACAATACAACGTGTTATCAACTGAACGCCACTCGGCAACGGGCGTTTTTCGAGTGTGATGTGATTTCGTCGCGCCGCGAGAGCATATAAACAACAACAACGAAAAAAAACCACTACCACACTTACTTATTCCGAGCGAAACGAGACGAAACGCGGCACTCAATCTCTGTAATAATAACGCGTCGGTAATTTTTTCCCCTCCCACCCGTTCGCCTACCGAAATAAGGTATAGGACACGCGCCAGTTGCCGGTGTGAAAACTTTTGGAAACTTTTTCGGAAATCTTTTCTTAACGTCGTCGTAAACAATAAAACGTGAACCGTAATTTATTTTGAAAACGAGAATAAAAATGTTGGCGCGCGCGCGCGCGGTACTGTCGCGGACCGACGAGAAAAATTAAAATAAATCCCGACCGAGGAGAGAGTCACTACTATATATTATATAGAGAGAAAGCAATTCCTTCGCGTATAATAATAATAAAACACTCATATCCCGACGAAAATAATAACGAAAAAAAAAAAAAAAGGAGAAAAATAATCATGAAAAGCGATCTCTTTGGACGTACGCGCGCGTGGGGTTGTTATATTTTCGTTCTCGTAATTATTTACGGATTGCGCGCGCATTCCGCCAAAACGCAATATTTATTAACTGCGTTGCCGTTTAACTTTTAAATAATAATGACGATAATTAGTGCGGCGCCGTTATTTTCGAAAACGCGCGTTCGTTCTCGCCGGGGAAAACTAGCTCGCCGAAATTCGCCGTCTTGCTGCTGCACCCCGTTTTCCAAACGAGTGAATTTAATATCGTCACATTAATTAAACTCGATTATTATCGTTGTCGTTACTATTATTATTATTATTTTCTTCTCTCCTCGCTCGCGGGCACACGTATTACAATATATTGTCGAAATAACGTACGCGCGCGCTCGCGTTGTATCAATTGGGTCGTGCGTGGGAGTGACGCGCATTGATATTCCCCCACGGTTACTTTTTCCGTCGTCCGGGCTAGTATATAATAATTATATTATTATTTCGTCGGATTACGATCCGGCGTCGCACGTGTTCTATTATTGTTGTTGTCGCGCGCGAGCGAGTCAACGACATTCTCGCGCCGAAACGGAAATAATTCAATCTTGTA
Source organism: Drepanosiphum platanoidis (assembly GCA_948098885.1). Taxonomy (NCBI): domain Eukaryota; kingdom Metazoa; phylum Arthropoda; class Insecta; order Hemiptera; family Aphididae; genus Drepanosiphum; species Drepanosiphum platanoidis. Next base: position 5,727,465 of record OX402535.1, read on the forward strand.
TTTATTTTCGTCGATCCGCGGAAAGAGCGTTTCTCGAACGAGCGGAGACGATAAATTAAAACGACGAGTTACTACGGCGAAAAAACTAGGGGAATTCGATTTATTCGAAACGATTAGTATTAGAGTTAGTCGTCGGTAAAAAATTTACGTATTTGATGATATTATGTCGATTAAATTATAACGTTATTGAAAACGAATAATATGTGCTCGTCGCACAAACTAAAACCGCGTTTTTCGTACGTTTCCGATGGGTAATATTTGACGCTAAAACGGAATATCCAGACGCCCCTTGAAAAACTATAAACGTTTATCTATTAGAGATTAGAAATTAGGAGCCGCGGGCTACTCGAATGATTTCCCTCCTTCTTAATTATTGAACGAGAGTCGTCGTAATGAAGTACTCGACTCGTAACGTATCGGATGATAAAAAACGAAGAAAGAGTTTAATGTTATTTTAGGCGTTTTATTGATCGAGTATCATAAATAACGTATAACGCTGCCCCGAGGTGGGCGACTTGTCGCTGGTGCCGCGCGATCGGTGCGACTACATAGTTTTTGTATATCGGCCGATATCACAAGCGCGATAAGGCACGCGGCACGCGACAATTATAAAGTACAAATAATATTATTATTGTAAAAACGCGCGTTCGACCGAAAAAGGGTTTTAGAAATTTATAAATAGAAATCGAGTCGAGTTATTTTATTATTACAATAATTGGTTGTTTGAAGTTTTCTACGAGCGCAGTTCGGGAGTGCCGACTGCCGAAGCTTTAGGGTACACCGCGCAATGTGCCTCGCCGCCGATCCTTTGGTTTCGACTGTAAACAAAATGCCCGTACATAATTTCTATAGCTAGTTCAATGTTTGATCTATACGGTAGGTTCATTTTTTTTGTTGAAAATTTGGAAAGCTTTGGTTTAAAATCGACCCGCGATTAGGAAAATTTATCGCGATAAAAACTAATGAAAACAAATTAATAATAAACGCGTTTCCCATTTCGAGTGTAAAAATAGGTTTTTTTTTTTAGCATGTGTTCACACGACTCGTATATTTTCACTCGTATCGTCGCTCGGAGTTGCGCACAAGGGTTTCGAGTAAAATAGTAATCGAAATAACGTTTTAAATAATTTCCAAAATTATTCGCGTTCGAAATGATAATAAATACTTTGAAAAAAACATACTATCATATAAAATATATACTACTCCTCCACTACTTTTATACGACTTTACGTTTAAATCGTTAAATTTCCGTCGAGACACCGAGTCTTTGAACACGACCGCGCGCGCGGCGGCGGCGGCGGCGGCGGTACCTTCCAAAAGCACAACCCTATTTCTATTCATTTTAATGGTAACGAATCGCCGAGACATTGAAGTGTGCGCGCGCCAGATAAATCGTACAAAGTATGACGGGGGTAACGCTAAAAAAGCATTTCAAACGTTTGAATACTCGCGAAAACTATCCGAATACTTTATTTTTTTTTTTATTAAAAAGACTTTTTTTTTTTTCCCCCCATACGAAGCGTAAGCGAACGTAAACTCGCGTGTTCTCTACGCTTTTGAAAATATTTATCCGCATTAGTGTACGAATTCGTCTTGTGAAAAGCTTCGTTTCCGCTGTATCTACGTACTACGTTGCGCGTACGAGAAAAGAAAACCGGATTGACTATTGCCCCGATAATTAAGATTGAATCGCGAGATCGGGCAATATTTGCCCGGACGGCTTTATTTTTTTCACCGGGACCTTTGTCCCTTGTCAATACATTTTTTTGTTTTATCACTCTCGCGCGGCGGGATCGTATTGTTACCGAGACGCGTTCGAAAACTATTGGAATACTGTGCTCTGCGCGCCACAAATGTACTCCGATTATTACACCGAGTCGGCTCAAAAGTAAAGGGGATCGCGCGCGGTGCGGTCCGGAAACTTTAAGGGTCCTAATCGCGGTCGGAATATTTTCTTACAAAGGTCGCGCCGCCCGTCGTAATTGCGCCGCGAAGAGCCGGAGAACTTTTTTATGTACTGTTTTTCCCCTCCCGTCTTGCGCCAATTAAGATCGCGCGGCGGCGTCGGCGGCCGCAACTGCAGTGCCGCATTAAGCTAAATCGCCGGTGTCCCGAGACGACAAAAGAGCAAACGCGCGATGAAAAAATAAAAAAAATTACGAATAATAATTCGAGCGAATATATTTCATTTGGTCGTGGAGATAGTATCGCCTAGAGCGCAATAATTGTTTAGACAACTTTCGTGTAGAAAATAATATCTATTATTTCCGATCGATAACAATGAATCGTATAAAACGTTGATATGCAAATTATCTATTGTCGTCTATGATATTTTCTTACACTTTGAAAGGTGTAAATTACACGCAATAAATCTTAGGTAATTGAGAGCATTGATATTATGTTAATTTAATAATCGTTGGCAATGTTTATTTCTTTATTCTTGAATCGAACAAACAAACGTATGTGTAGCCCCTCCCGACGATAGTTTCGATTTAAATTCGTATAAAATGTTTTACGAATTTCAAATGCATTTCATAAGTATCTCTAAAAACATAATCCTATTTGGCCCGTGCTTAGACTCGATTGGTTTAGACTTAAAATTTAAGAACATTACAACTATACGTTTTTCACTCGATTTGACAGTAGTGAATGTACACAAAAACATCAAAAAAAGTTATTATTCAACTGTAAATACCGATAAAAAGTTAATGAAAAAAATATCTTCTTTCCAGTGGTTTCGTTTAAAACTCGACGTAATAATATTACGATCGATTGCTTTAAAACGTAATCGTTATCATTATTTTAGGAATTAATACGTTTTTTTACTTACTTATTAAGTAAATAAAGTTTTTTTTTCTTTCAAAAATACTATTTTTAAATCATTCTTTTCTAAAACATATTATTTTCAAAAATAGATAAGTATATATATTTATATGTATAATATTATATTTTTCAATAATAAAAACGCCCTCTAAACATACACGCGAAAGGAGAGAAAAAAAAAAAACAAAAACAAACAAAATGAGACACTGCTTTTCCTTTCCACCGAGGGCACCCGTTACGTGACTGGGGGGTGAGAAATATTATACGGTTCGAATAAATCGTCTATAGACGACAGCTGTCTCGACAACAATGTCAATATTATGCTCGGGGGGAGGGAAACAAAAAAATAAAAACAATATCAATATAATAACAAAGTCTAATATATACGTTCACCGGCGACGACGGCGGCAAGGACGACGTTTATTGTATCCGTCCGCCTTATACCCCAGTATAGGGTACAGTGTGTTTCAAAAGTACGACATCGCCGTCCGAACGAAACGGTCTTTTTAAATTTTTTTTTTCCCTTAACTTCGACTGTATAAATCAGGGGTCGCCAACCTTTTCAAACAAGTGAGCTACATTTGAATTTTTTAGTTCCAGGTGATCGACATCCAGGAGAATTTAGGTTTTTAGGAAGAGATTTGTTTTATGAGCAAAAAAAAAAGGTCTAAGCTCCAAAGAATAAATATTTATTGTTTCTTCATAATAATAATAATAATAATGTAATATTTTAATACACGAGAAAAAGTAAAAAATTTTTTATATAAATCTGATATTGTTACCTATTTAATTAATGTGATTTGATTTTATTTTATTTTATTTTATTAATGTGATAACTGGCATTGGTTTTCTGCAAGTTTTGAGAATTGTGGTATATAATTAGAAACAGCTGCTCTTAAACTTTAATCCAAATTACTGTCTGTAATTCTTGACCGATATTTGTTCTTTAAATATTTCATACTCGAAAATGTTGACTCGCATAACCAAGTTGAACCAAAAAATGAAGTTATACGAAGGGCAATGCTTCGTAGATTTGGGTATTTTTGAGTATTTGCGTGTATCCAAAACTCCGAGGTAATCTTAAGTATTGAATCATTTTGTAACGTTATTATTTCCATTTCCAAAACTGTTTTATAGTGGTAAATTCTTAGAATACAATATAGCAATCCGCATTATCCGATTATTTATTACGCGATCGACCGATAGTGGTAAAATTAATTTTTATAACGATCGACCTATATTCCTAGAAAGATCGACCAGTCGATCGCGATCGACTGGTTGGGGACCCCTGGTATAAATAAAGAAAACGCACTAAAAATAAGGCAGTCGGAGGAGGTTAATCATTCGATTTTTTTTTTCTGAGACGTAAGCGTAGAATAATCATGTCGGTAAAAAAATTTCAAACCAATCTCGACGCGGACTTTTGCGCTGAAAACCATCCGCTTTTATGTCCACTTAACTCTCGGGGATATTTCAGTCAATTGTTTATACAAATACGATCGAACAATATTGTTATTCAATGCCGTGTTTTGATAATATTACGAAAAATAAAATGTATTTTCAAACTTTTGGACATTGTTTCGCCGATTAAAAAAAAAAAAAACAATCCTCGCGATTAAATACCATTTCGATACGTCGGGTTACCCGTATTCGTCCCGGATTTTCCGGGGGCAGTGACCTGCGGTTTCGCGACTCGCGTGTGTTCCGGTATCTCGTAGGGTGATCTCGGGTCCTCGGGAACGTTTCGGATTAAAAAACACACCGTTAAAACAATACCGGAAATACAATCGAGAAAAATATTTAGTTACAAATATTGTTATGTACGCGTGACGCGTTTCGTTTTCATAACCAACGAATTAATATGGATAGACTCAAAACGATCTGATCGATATTTTATGTGTATTGTTTTATTAAAATACCTAGTTTTTCAATAGTGGTAATAATAAATGCATGTAAAAAACACACACTTGGGCTTTATCACCGGGATAATCGATTTTATTAGTCATTCTTAGTAAAAAGTTACACCCCCTAGTCCTCTGTTTACAATAGACCCTTAGCATGGAAAAAAATACCAAAAAAATAACGTGATAAGTGAGGCTGTGAATTTAATGCGCTATAAAACGTTAAAAATAAAATTGAAATGTCATCTCATTCGTAAGAGAAATTCGTATTTTAACGGTATTTTACTCGAAAAAATATAGTTTAATATAGATAAGAATTGTTCGATTTACTAGAGTTTATTTAAAATTAAAGATATAAATATTATGTATTACGTTCTGTGTAAAGTACAAAATAAGTGAGTGGACTCGATGATTGTCGGAAATCGATAAAAATAAACTGCATGTAATATTATAAAAGGAAAGATTATCTTAAAAAAATTAAAAAGTCAAACATTTCGAAATCGATTCGGGGTCTCTACGTGACTCGAACGTTGTCTTAAAAAAAGCATATTATTATCGGCTAAAAAAATAATAAAAAAAAATACACTTTTCTCAACAAAAAAAAAAAACACAACCCTCATGATACGGGACCACACCGCGTACGCGATTCCGATGTATACGAGTATAATATGAGGGACAGTAATAGTTGTATTTCGTCGTGTGCGAATAACGCGCAGGCGCGCCGAGTGCGTACGTTTTCGAGTAATCAGTCACGACGGGGTTACCGGCGCGCGGAAAGGGGGCAAAGAGCTCGGCGGCGATCGCCGAGGGGTCGGACGCGGAATATAATGAACGAATGATTGATCTGAGAAATTTATTTCGGACACGAAAACAACGGGTGGAACGAAAAAAAAAAATCCGCGATATGAAAAATAAAACGTCACGGACACGCCGCCGCGCGAGGGAGCGCGCGTTTTCTCTCTGTCTCTTTCCTCGTTTCTGTTGGACGTCGCCGGCAAATATATATAAACCGTCCGACTGCCCGGGTGGTTCGTCGTCGCGTTTTCGTAACGACTTAATACGATCTCGTATTGTACTTTTTTCTCTCTGGAAATCGCGGCGGCGGTCTGTCGCGCGCGATTTCGAGTCGTCGAACATCCTGTTTTGATAAATACATTATTAATTATCACCGTCGTCGTCGAAATTCGGCCGTCATAAATTTTACATAATTTATGTTGATTATTAAAGGGTGGTGGGGGACGTCTATGGCGAAATATCCATTTTTTAAATCACCTTTGACGGCGGTCTCTCGTTGTCGTGAGTTGTTTTCAATCTTCTCGTTTGCATAAGTATTTGAATGTTAAAATCAAACGTCTTTGAGTTAGTTTTAACGAACGGCATGCGTTTTTGACTTTAGAACCGGTGAAACCTACTCGTATAAATGTTCGTGTTTTCTCATAAAAATTCGGTCTCTGCTCTCAAAAGCACCGCGGTGTTGGAACGCGACGCGCGTACCGCGCACACTGGCCGCGCGTGCGACGAAAGTGTTTTTTTGAAAGTCGTCCGAAAGCGTCCCGTTTCGGTATTTTCCGCTCCCCTTTTACGCCGCATATGCCCTCCGAGTGAAGATGTTCTCCGAAAACTCCATTTCGTTTCGATGTCATTGGACAGAAATATTTCACGTCGTTACCTCAGGAGAGAAATCCTATTATTTATTTTATATTCTATTATAATATACGTATGTATATATACGTAGCGCGTTTGAACACGAGTCGTACATAAATAATAAAATTGTAAAACTATAATAATATATCACGTTCTAGGGAAAACGAAAACTATATGTAACGTTATGCGCGAGAAGTGTTGTGTATATTCATTTGTCGTTTTTTTTTTTTTTTTAGTTTCTGTTTCTCGTAATCATAAACCGATATTGCTCTTCGAATAAGGTCCACGGGCCGGGACATTTGCCAGAACGGGGAACTTTTCTTCTTCCCCCCCCCCCCCCAGTATAACAATAAAACATTATTGTTACGTAATTTATTATATCCTTTGCGCAAGGAAACGCGGGCCGAACGAAATAAAAAAAGCCTCGCCACGACTTGTTGTTACGCGATCGACCGGCTCTAGGTGTAGAAGAGACAGGATCTCTAACATAGAGCGAATGCGGGCGTTTGTGGATCGTTTCCGCGTATCTAATAAGATGTCACAGGTGCGATCATGAATTCGATTCTTTCGCCTGAATTGTCTAAACACACTTCTTTCGATTATTTAACGATTATTATCATACAGTACTACGGTCTGGGCAAATGCCACTTATAAATACTAAACATTATATACTATGCGTTTTCCGCGTGCGCGTTACCGGCGCGCATTGTGTTTCTGGACGAACAGAAAAACACAACACTCGAATTACGATCGTCGGGGTGGTAGAATGTTATAGAGGTACATAATATTATATAGCGGAGACGGATATATATATATAGAGAGAGAGAGACGAAACTGCGGTGGTTGTCGTCATTGTGGGTAAACTGCGGCAATAACGGCGACGACGGTCGTAAAAATAAACAGAGACAGAGAGAGAGAGAGGACATATAGAAACTAACTATTTTACTACTACGGTCAGTAACTGCGCGACCGATCGTCGTCGTGCGTATACCGGCTAATAGAAAAAAAAAAAAAAAAAAATAGAAATAACAATTATCGTAAATATGATTTGCCAGTAGTAGCGGCGCACCGCGGCGGCGTCGACTGTATAATATGTGACTGCCTGCCGCCACACTAAACGACATGATATTCGAGCCTCGATAGAAAGCGAGCGGCGGCGGCGGCGGCTTTCTTTTTGTTTTTAATCGAAATTATTACGTTTACGATTCTCGCTCCGAGTCTGGCGTCGATTTCCCCCCCTCCCTCCAGTCGGATCGTTACTTGTTGTCGGGCGAGAGAACCTTATTACGAAGGCGGAGACTCGATCGAATTTTAGGAGCGCACATTTTTCTTTTCTTTTTAGCTCAAACCAACATATTATATTATTGTACGTATGAGTAGATTCACGTTGTCACGATGTACTCACTCGCGACGTTTTAATTACTTTTGTTCTCTATACTTGCAGTGGTCGAAGAAAAGTCGCTCCGCGAAATAAAAATATATATTTTAAAATTATTATTAAGATTAAGTATACGAGAACGACGTTTATGAATACCACGTGTACCTACGTCTCTGCGAGACCGATTACGATTCGCGTTTTGATTATTATTATTATTATTATTATTCCACAGACGTTTTAGTCTCTACAATATAAAAGCATTTCGCCGCATCGATTTTTTAACGCGTTTTTCCACCGATCGGTGCGTGAACAGATTTTTCAAAATTCGTAGGTGATTTCGGCGGGACATAAAATGCTACACACGCCGTAAATATTGCTTGTTTTACAACGACAAAACTCGCGAGAGTACCGACGTAAAAATTGAAAATAAAATTTTTATAGCGGGGAAAAAATCGAAACATTTGTCGGTTGAATTTACATTAGGCTAGGTTCACATGAAGAGCGTTAAACGCGCGTTAGCCAAACGCGCGTTTTTAGTCGGGTGTTCACATGAATTACAGATTTTACGCGTTAAGCGCGCGTTGAAATAGTCACGACTCGTCATGTCCCAAATTGACGGCCTTTTCTCAATCTCATCAATAAAAAACTCGTTGTTAAATTCTTCCATTTTTGTTGAAGAAACAGACGTAACGCCATGAAATACGCGTTGCAACTGAACACGTCAATGCAAACCTGTACTATGTTCAAACGCGCGTCAACGCGCGCTGACAGGTTTTTGGCGTTGTCGCGGCGTTGAACGCGCGTTGCTATCTAACGCGCGTTACCATGTGTACAGTCGATATTGCTTTTCATAGTAATTGTAAACGCGCGTTTGGCTAACGCGCGTTTAACGCTCTTCATGTGAACCTAGCCTTAGATATTATATTGTTATCTTTTAGAGCACGTATTTTTAAAACGAAACAGTAAACGATTAGTTATTATGACGACTGATTTTTATGCCGCGATTTTCAATAAAAAAATAAGGAAACCGTTGTTTCAGTTACCTCGCACGTCGTTATCATTAATTGTCACCCTTCTTTTACTCGCGATTAACGACTAGAAATAAATAAACAACATACACAATAATACAATCATACGTAGTACTCGTGAAACCAATAAATTGCTCGCCTTCACCGCGCACAATCTAAAATAATATAAAAATTTGATTGACAAAAAATACTACACACACGTGACCGCCGCGCGTTATGTCCGTTCGATTAGCATTTACGTCACATAATTTATTTATTACGCCGCCGTAGTCGAACATATCGATCGAGTGTTATTCAATTGTGTCCGACCGGTCTTAGACGCGTACGTTTAAATGCGTTTGGCAATATGTGTTTTTTTTTTTACTTCTCGAACGTCTGAAAAATAAAATAAAATCTTGTGCGAGGTTTTAAATCGATGAGTGCAAATCATAAAAAGAAAAAAATAAATACATTAAGCGCCGGGGTTGATATTGAATCGTAAAAGTGTAACGGTTTTCAGCCAACGAAAACGTATTTACGACGTACGATATTTTAAACGCGAGTTTTCGTTTTTTTTTTTTTTTTTTTTTGTGTTCTTCGAGTACACTCGTACGTATTATTTCAAATTTGGCGAGAGCGATTTCATTCGGAATATTTCAAATGAAACGAACTCATAACCTCTTTGATTTTCTTAAATATCTCAACGTTTTCGTACAAAAAACTATCACTGTTTTCCGCAATAATTTCAAATCGATTTCACAAATAAACTTTATTTTATAATCTACATATTGTCAACTCCAAAAACAATAACCATGTATCATATAATCAGTGGGGCGAGGAAAAAGAGTATTCTTCTTAGCTCGTTGACACCTTGTATTTTCCAAAGTTTCATTGTTTTGTGAAAGTCGTCCGAAATATTTTGTTAATTTATTCGCACTATCGTATACGTATGTGTACGTCGAAGATTGATTTCCAAATTTAACCGATTGACTTGACGCGTGTCGTTGGAATATTATAAACATCTAAATTGAATTGTCATTATGAATTCGACTTTGATGGGCACTACGATATTGTGTTGTCTCGCAAAACGCCGTCGGAATTCCAGTGGGGTAGAACCGAAATATCTCACAATACGATGCTACGTAGTTACGTATTTCTAATTCATCGTTTTGTCATGTTAGAATTGCGCGATTATTCCTGCTTGAAGCCGCCGCGGGAACGGGGACGCTTTATTCGCGTCACAATTAATTTTGTTTTTATTCTATTATTCCGGCGTGTTGTATTTACTGAAAAAAAAAGTCGCGGTACCCGAAAAAATACGGCTAGAACGAGACTGCTGAAAATTAAACTGTTGATTAAATAATTAAGTTTTTTTTTTTCATTATAAAATAATCAACATAAAACACGCATGTGTGGGGTGGGACGTGTAGTGCGTGTTTTATTTGTTATTTCGTATTCATTCATTGTTTTCGGTACGCAATTAAAAACAAAATGCAGTGAAATGAAACGCAAATCGAATACCTTGTAGGATGTCGTTTTTATGGTGTAAAAACACACGATGATATCTTTTCTCCGACTTAATTTTTCGATTCCCAGTATTTCTGATCTTCATCGAATTTCAATGGACGATTAAGGATTTTTTAAAATCCAATGATATTTAAGCATATGCACATAACCACTTTAAAACCATGATAACCGTTTAGATTTTCATTTAAATCACATTTTTTTTTACTATCGGAAGCTTAAAAAATACATAGTTATTGGGTTCTTTTCTAAGAGATATTGTTTTCGACAATTATATAATGTCATAATATTAATAATAATGTAACATATACAATTTTACTTATCCCATATCTTTTATTTACTTATACTGTTCCGTTAATTTTCCGCGCCGAATCGTCCTGCGCACTACGATAATTTTCGTACCACCGCTGTCGGTCTACCATATAATGCGATGCCGTAGCATATAATACATAGTAAACTTATAAATATACGCAACGACGGATATGAGGAAATAAAAACGCCCGTAGACATAAAAATGTAAAGAGCGTTTATTCTCATTTAATAAATATACATCGTAGTGTCCGATAATGAGGAAAAAAGCGTCTCTTCACGCGTCGCTCGGCGGCGGTCCCCTCGCTACATCGCGGCGTCACCGCGATCTTCACGGGCTCCGTTGGGCCGTTCCCCGGAAGAAGCGTCCTCGGCCTCGCTACCGGCTTGCTGATGGCCAGCTGGTAGCGGTCGATTCGCCTCTCTCGGGTCGTCGGCCGAAGCCGTGACGTTTTCGGCGGTGTCGCCGCTCATGCCCCACAATATCCATGTGTGATGGTCGTCGCCGCCGGCCACGCGGGTCTTCCTCGCTACCGGAAACTCCGAAGTGAAGAGTCTTTGCTCCGATCCGTGCCGCTGCCACGGTTTGTGCGGCGCTGTAGTGCCGAGCAATACGTCCGACGAGTTTTGCTTGATGTCGGACCATTTTGAAAAACATAATTTAACCAAGAACGGGAATCTTGATTCTGCGGAAAAACGATACATATTATACGCGCGTTCAAAATACTAGATAATATTTTCATTAGTTTATACGTTTCGGTAATAGATTGAGATTTGAATAGTATATAATAAAGCGTAGATGTGTAGTTTCACCGAGACGGCGAAAATGTTTGAAATACCGCGCGATAAACCCAAACCGAAAGTTCTGTCTAGAAATAATATAAAATGCGACCGTTTTGGACGCGTATCGATTTACCCCTCCTCCCCTTATTATTTGATTGACGCGTGGTCGGGGTACATGGGGGGTGCGGTAGACATGTTTCATTTATAATTCTCAAAAGATAAAATGCGAGATTCTACGCTGCCGTATTACTTGTCGATGCGAACGCCACGTGATTCAACCGGCATATGACCTTTGCCGCCAAATCGACTGACTTCATCTCGATCAATCCCGTGGAGCACTTGATGCCTTGCCTGACGGGCACTGACAAAAAAAAAACCCATACTTATAAATATCGTCGGGTAAAATCGACATTTTACGGCAAACAATACTAACGGATAACGATGGACTTTACTGCGTCCGTTCTTCCCACGACGTCTGTCACAGCTTTCTGAAGCTTGACGCCGCATATGTCCGTGGGCGCGTTGTAGAAGTGCAATATCTACGATAAAAAAATTAAAACAACAACAATTATCTCTGCTTAAAATCCGATATTTATATTATATTTCATAAAATAGCGCTTACTTTGGACGGGCCGGCAGGACGAGTCCTTTCAAGGCGCGTTCTCGTCGATTGGAACCGATTTAGTCTACTCGTCGAGTAGACCTTCAGGGCGGGCGTGCCGTCTTGCAACCGATGGAACTTGCCGTGGTAAATGTAAGAGTGCTTCGAGTATCTGAAATCATCGATTTTTTTTTTTTTATGAATTACAAATAATATACTACCCCAACGGTGCCATTTGTTTCAACAAATAAGTGCTCGATAAATGATAATTTGTAGGAGTATTTTGACAAATTCCAACGTTTAGATCACCCCGACGCGCGTGCTACTTACTTCACTTGCAGTTTACGGCCGTCTCCTAACGGCAGCAAATGTAAGTTGTTCACGCAGCGTTTGGCAGCCTCGATGTTCTCCATCTCTACGAGCACTTGTTTGTCCTTTAAAAATTTCACGGTTAATAAATTTCCATACAGACAGAACAGATTGAACACTTGGTCGCAGTTGGCGGTCAAGTGTTCTAATCCGTGGACAAGTAGTATCTTATTAGAATCTGCGGCACGCCGTCTCCAGGGCCTCGCCGTATCGCCGCCGTTGCCCGTCGGTCTCCTCGAAGTGGACCTGTCGTTTCTAAACACGTGGCTTTCATTTGAATTGTGCCTTATAATATATTCCATATCGAAATTCCGTTGGACACCGAGGGGTAATTGTCTCCTGCTCGCCGAACGCGATACCGGTCTCTGGTTGAATGACATGGTAGTTTCTTTTAACGTTCGTTAACTCCGGTTCTTTAATCGTATACACGCGATTACGAAGGACGCTGATCGATTGAGCGGCGTACGTTCCTTTTCGGTCTTCGTCAGCGATAGATAACGATTATCAAACGAGTTACTCCAAACGTTTTATAAATTTACCTTTAAAGTCGTGAGAAAGACGCGAGAAAAACGAATACCAGAGCGAAATTAAACGTAGAATGACTTTTGGCGTCGGTCGTTATAATGAGTAATACAATATGGAATATCGAATCATGTAAATAATTTCATGATTTCAAAATACTTGGTAACCATAGTGTTGTTTGATTTTTCGAACCAACCGAATATTAAATCTGTACCGGACGCGTCCGCACATGAAAATATTTAAGTATAGGTTCGTGTGTAAGAATGTCCCTCCACCCCCGACCTGCGTTCGTTTTACGGAAATGTATTATTATTATTAAGGCCTTCGTCGTATCTTTCGTGAGGATCGTTTCGTGATTTAAAAGCGTTTGATTGGTACAACGTGTAGTTTGCAGTTTACATAATTCGAGTTTTCTAAACTCGCGATTTAAATTCGAGCCCAAAGAGCTCTCCTTCCTAGCGTTTTCCGACGCCGCCGCCGCGGACGATTCGGTTTCGAATTTTACGCCATCGTGTTTTCGACCTCGTCGGCCTACTTGGTGGCGATATCACGCCGCCAAGCGCGAATCGTTCATAATTATTCACGTCGAATCCATCGCGCGGGCCTTTCCGACGTGTAACGGTCTCGGGGATAGACGTCATATCGTGTGCGCGCGCGCGCGCGCGCGTTAATTAATTATCATTATCGTCGTCGAATAAACCGAATACAATAATATTATAATATACTGTCGTCGATTATTCGCATTACGTCCCGCCGCCGCCGTCGCCGCTCTATTCGCCCGTAAAACAGATGCTGTCACGACATTATTAAGTTTGACGTGTGCGCCGCGCAGTGTACGCGCATTATTGTGTATGATTGTGTTTTTGCTCCGGTAACCGTCACGTCAGTCAAAAATTCACGACGAATATCAATAATAAAAACCGCCCGGTTCGGTGTAGGTTTTTCGCGATCCGCGCCAAACGAATTCGGTCTTACGACACTCTCGTAGAGAGACGAGTATATTTTTGTTTCGTCGTACAACGATTTTTCGATAATTCGATCATTTTTTTACTTTGCATTTATTTTTTTTGTTTTTCTTATGGCTTTAATACTTTCAAAAATCTGTTCCCATCTCTTTTTGGGGAACGTTCGTATTTCGACTTTACGAGTACGTGAATTGTGTTTTTACGTTTAAATTAATTTCGGTTCCTTTTAAGCTTAATTCGCCGTGAAATTCCTCATTTCAAAGAACGTCGTGTTTCAGACGATTAAGTATATTTCCGAGATGTTGCCTTCCATCGGTATTTGATAATTTCGTCTCGTCTTAAAATCATAATATACATTTTTACCTTATTTTTATTAAATACAAATCAAATAGTTCCTTCCTAATCTGATCAAGCTATAAAGTGTCACACCATGGGTGGCTGCTTTTGTCAAGTGTATCCATGTCATAGTTGACACCGCGCACTGACTTATTGTAATATAAAAAAATTACAGATTGTTATATAAAAAAAATTTTTTTTTTATTGAAATGAATTATTTTGAAATTTAATTTTCTTATAGTATAAACACTATAAACGAATACACTATACTGTATCGTGTCGGAGTTGGAAATTTTATAAAAATGAATTTGTATATCAAAAATATAAAGCTTTGAGACGCGACATACTAATAATTTGATCAAAAACAAAAACACACTATACTGTTTAACCGTTTTAAAAAAAAAAAATAAATAAAAACCTCAGACTTATTTGGTATTTTTAGGCGTTACAGTTAGGTCGTATTAAAATGATCTACTATTGCGTTCTATTGCGTACGAATTAAATATTAAAAGGTTTTGTTTTCGAAATCAAATGTTTAAAACCACTTCAAACCACGTTTGGTTGTATATATTTTCTCTTTCCCATGAAAATGTATAAATATTCAAAATCAGTTTATTATCAGTGGAACGCCTTTAGTAGTAGTCCTCTTTTAGTTTCCCATGCGCGAGTATTATTCTTATCATCGACGAGGTCTTTTTTTTATTACTCGTGTTGTTTATTCGTTGAAATTACGATTTGGAGGGTATTCCTATACGCCCACTGTTTTTCGAACCAACCGAACATTAAATATACTGCGCCGGACGTCCCCTTACGCACATAAAAATATATTAGTAGAGATTCGTGTGTAAGAATCTCCCACCCCGACTGGCGTTCGTTTTATGGAAATTTATGATTATTATTGAGGCCTGAAATCGTATCTTTCGACGGGATTGTTTCGTAATTGAAAAGCGTTTGATTCGTCGCGTGCAACGTATGATATTTACTCGGTCTCGTTTTTTTTTTTTTTTTTTCATTCTCAAACCCTAACCGATTTCGCGATCGCCGTCCGTTGCCCGAGCGCGTGCCCCTCTCGTCGTGTTATGATATGCTGAGTATCGGATAATTGTTAGGGTGGACTTTGACAAAATTGATTTTTAATAAATTATGATAAGTAAAAATTTTATTTTAAAAGTTCGCATGTCTATCGGATATCCTGCGTACATACGCAACGAAGGATATGTTAGAGCCTTAGAGGAAATAAAAACGCCAGTACACGTACAAATGTAAAGAGCATTTATTCTCATTAAAATATACATCGTTTTGTCCGATAATGAGGAAAAAGCGTCTCTCTTTACACGTCGCTCGGCGGCGGACGTCGTTATATCGCGGCGTCACCCCGATCTTCACGCGCTCCGTTCGGCCGTTCACCCGAAGAAGCGTTCTCGGCGTCGCAACCGGCTTGCTGATGGCCAGCTGGTTGCGGTCGATTCGCCGCTGTCGGGTCGTCGTCGGCAGAAGCCGTGATGATTTCCGCGGTGTCGCCGCTCAAACTCCACAACATCCATGCGTGGTTGTTGTCGCCACCGGCCACGCGGGTCTTCCTCCCTACCGGAATCTCCGAAGTATAGGCTCGTTGCTCGGATCCGTGCCGCAGCCAAGGTTTGTATGGCGCGGTGGTGCCGAGCAATACGGCCGACGAGTCTTGATTGATGTCGGACCATTTTGAGTAGCATAATTTTACCAGGAACGGAAATCTTGATCCTGCGGAAAAACGTAAAAATATTATCTCTAGTTTACACGTTTCGGTAATAGATTGAGAATTAAATAGCTTATAATATCGGAATCGGAATATTGTGATATCTCTCACGCGTGCGTTCAAATTTGGAAACGTGTGGTTTCACTGAGACTGTGAAAGTGTTGGACGTACCCCGCGCGATAAAATTCAAACCGAATGTTCTGTATAGAAATAATAAAATCGTTTAGTGCGACCGTTTTTGTCTTTGGTCCGATAACTATTGAACCAGATCGACCGTTTTGGACGCGTATCCATTACCCCTCTCCCTCCCCTTATTATTTGATTGACGCATGGTCCGATGAACAACACTGGGGGCGCGGTAGACATGTTTGATTCATAATTCTCAAAAGATAAAAAGCGAGATCCTACGCCGCCGTATTACTTGTCGATGCAAACTCCATGTGATTCAACCGGCATATAACCTTGGCCGCCAAATCAATGGTCTTCATCTCGATCAATCCTGTGGAGCACTTGTTGCCTTGCTTCACAGGAACTGAAGAAAAAACACATACTTGTAAAATCGACAAATCTACTGTAAATAATACTAACGGATAACGATGGACTTCACAGCGTCCATGCTTCCCACGACGCCTGTCACAGCTTTCTGAAGTTTGACGCCGCATAAATCCGTCGGCGCATTGTAAAAGTGCAATATCTTCGATAAAAAAAAATAAATACATCCAGTCATTTGTACTTGAAATCCGATATTTTTATTACATAAAATAGCGCTTACTTTGGACGGGGCGACAAGTTTTTCATGGCGCGTTCTCGATGACTGAAACCTATTTAGTCTACTCGTCGAGTAGACCTTCAGGGCTGGCGTGCCGTCTTGCAACCGATGGATCCGACCGTTGTAAATATAAGAGAGTTTCGAGTATCTGAAATCATCGGTTTTTTGTTATCAATTACAAATAAAACCCAACCGTGCCGTACCGAAGGCAAACGGGGCACTTGCGCGGGTCCTCGGACAATTCGGACGAGGTGATCGATATCGGTGAATCGTTCTGATTTTTATGCGTATTTTAATGAGATTTCCGTCATTCACACACTGAACTATTATAGAATAATTAAATAATAAAACATAATTCGATGGATTCCAAAATTCGTTTGAAAACGTTATGAATTTTAGAGGCGTCGCTTAAAGCCTACGGACGGGGCACCCCTATAGGGATTCGAAATTGTATCCGTCGACGACGTTCCGATCACCCCGACCGATCTATTGCTTTCGCGGTAAATCCGACCGGACGTGTGCGTGCGACTTACTTCACTCTCAGTTTGCGGCCGTCGCCCAACGGCAGTAAATGTAAGTTGTCCACGCAGCGTTTGGCAGCCTCGATGTTGTCCATCTCTACGAGCACTTGTTTGTCCTTTAAAATTTTTACGGTTAATACATTTCCATATAGACAAAACAGATTGAACACTTGGTCGCAGTTGACCGCCAAGTGTTCTAATCCGTGAACAAGTAATATCTTATTAGAAACTGCGTCACGCCGTCCCCAGGGCCTCGCCGTATCGCCGCCGTTGCCCGTCGGTCTCCTCCAAGTGGACCTGTTGTTTCTAAACACGTCGCTTTCATTTGAATTGTGCCTTATATATTCCGTATCGAAATACCGTCGGGCACCAACGGGTAGTTGTCTCCTGCTCGCCGAACGCGAAACCGGTCTTTGGTTGAACGTCATGGTAGTTTTCTTTTAACGTTCGTTTAACTCCGGTTAGGTTTATTCGTTTCAATCACTCGATTCCGATGGACGCTGATGGATAGAGCGGCGTATGTTCCTTAGCGTTCCTCGTCAGCAATAGATAACGATAAAGTAACGAGTTACTTCAAACGTTTTGATTCACCTTTAAAGTCGTCAAAGATAAATGAAATACGAATGCTTATTCGAAATTAAACTGAGAGTGACTTTTGTCCTCGGTCAATATAAACACTATTAACTATAAAGAGAATATTATGTGGAATATCGAAACATGTAAATAAATATATACATCTTTTCATAATTTCAAAATGCGAGGTAACCATAGTGTTGTTTGATTTTTCGAACCAATCGAACATCAAATCTGCAACGGACGCGTCCGCACATGAAAATATATTAGTATAGGTTCGCGTGTAAGAATATCCCCCCCCGACTCGCGTTCGTTTTATGGAAGTTGATTATTATTATAATTATTATTAAGGCCCGAAATCATCGTGTCTTTAGGATTGTTTCGTAATTTAAAAGCGTGTTTGATTCGTCGTGCAACGTATAATATCTACTCGTTTTGCGTTTTTTTCATTCTCAAACCCTAACCAATTTCTCGTTCGCCGTGTGTCCGCCGCCCGAGCGCGTGCCGCTCTCGTCGTCGTGTTATAATAATAATACACTTTTTACACGGCAGCCTTTGTCGCGATGACGTACGTCTCGCCCGCGCGTTTCGAATTATTTTACGGAATAAAAGCCACGCGCCACTCTTTTCGCACCGCTTTTCCCGGAACGATCCCATTGTTAACCTGCCGAGTGTTTCTTTTTATTAATACACGCCACGTTTTTCTTGTACGTTTTCCGCCCAAACCACCTCGACTCGAATTGTTATGACGAAGCCTTTCGCGTTCGCGCGATTCGAGACGAATTCGTATTGGTTTTAATTGCAAAGCGGCCGTCTTTAGCACAACACGTGGACAACGGCGAAGTCTGTGTTCATAAAATGGCAAAGTAAACCGATAAACGCTTTCAGAGACGTTCGGTTCGTCGTTTTTTTAAGCGCGCTCGCCTGTTTTTACCCACTTTATGCGAGTATTGAGTCTTCGGTTCATTTGAAAAACGTACGCGTGCTTTTGATAACTAATTAATTCGATTTTTCGTCACACTCATCTTTTTCGGAATGATTATTTTCTTGAGCGTTTAACGCGTTCCGTTTCGACCCGAACGCCGTATCTCACTTTCGCACTCGGTTTTCGAACGACGACTGGGCGACGACGCAGCCGCTGCGAGCGGAAAATCAAAAGTGTAAAACCTGTTATTAACAGTGTGTAATTGCAATTTTCTCTCAAAGTTCGGTGGCACGAAAGAAGTATATATATAAAAAAAAAAAAAGACATGCAGAACAATGATGACAGTGTCAATAAAAATAGCTATTCGTGTGAAGGAGTTTCTTTTTTTTTCACACTCCACGCCCCCATTAGTATAATAACACGCGTACCAGTTAAAGCTCTGTCGTAAGTATTATTATTGATGTTCGTCGGAAAGTAGTAGTAGACCGTCGTCTTAACGAACGGGATTTCCTAACGATCGTCGCGCCGTTCCGTGCGAAAATAATAGGTGTGAAAAAAAACGGGGGAAAAGAGAATCAAAGGATTTGAACAGAGAATAAACCTCCCCCCCCCCCCCCCCCGGACGCGCGACGTGTTGACACAATAGTTTAATATTAACGTCGCGATATTTTATTCACGCCCGAAACGTTGTGCAGCGCGTGGAGTTTGTAAACGTTTGCCGTGGAGGGAGCGCGCGTTGTTCGCGGAAATCCACTGCGTTATTTTAAATAAATCAGCTAGTAAATGGGAAATTCGATTCGTGTCCTTCGGATCCTTTTTATGTCGTCGCCGAGTATGGGAAATCTTGCGCAAAGTGTTCTCGATAATATTATATCGCCGCTGACCGCAGTTTTAGATATGATTGTGTCGTGACCTGTGGCGAATAGTAAAGAAAAAGAAAAAGACTATTAAACGAGCGCGCGCGCGTTTTCTTCTTCTTTCGATACAAATCAACCGAATCGTGTGGTTCGTATACTCGCCTCGAGTCGGGGTGAACTCATTAAAATCCAAATCTCGACGGCGCAACAATATCAAAAGTTATCGATATTATAAATTAAGACGGAACACGGTCGGTCGCGGTGGAAGATAAGAATTCGTTTCTTATTTTATTTTATTTCCGTCTCGTCGTCGTCCCAATTGTTCCTTTTGTGTGTTATTATTTCGTTAGCGAAAATCATAATATAATATTCTTTGAGTTTCTGTTTTCGAATTTGTTCCCATTAAGCTGAAGTATTTTTTTCGTTTTCATATAATTTTATACGGACCGAAAGTTTCTACATTCAAAGTTTTTCTCTACATTTTTATTTTCCGTTCGCAGTCGTTGTCGTTTTCCCAAACAATAGCCGAACGAGCTCGCGCATAAAGAATATTATACGTAATACGCGTACTCGACGCGTTTGAAATTTCATAGACGAAAACCGCGTCTCTAAAATGGTAATTATTATTGTCCGTTTGTACATTTTGAAAGTATTCCGAAGGACGCCCGATTTCGATCATCTCGGTTGTAGTTCAAAGCGCATTCGACGCGATATGGTTAATTGAGTATAGTAGTTCTTTGTCGTTCTTTGTTGTTTTTATGGTGTAAAACACTACGATTTTTTTTTTTTCGATTTCCAGTCTTTTTGATCTTCATCGGGATTTAGGATTTTTTTCTAGTTAGGCCGGGGAAAAGGCCAAAATCCAATGATATTTAAAGGATAATATGTAAATAACTACTTTTTTTAACTTGAAAAATTTCAAACACGCGATTTGAATGAATAAATACTCTGCGACACGTCCGTCGTTCTGCTAATCGTACGGGAGTCGATGAAAACGTTAGGTTTTATGAAAACGATTTTTTTTTTTTTTTTTTAGTCAACACTCGTATATTATTCTAAATGTCAATTCGTAATTTACGTCTATTTAAATCGGGACCTAAACGTGGGAGGAGGGGGCAAAGCCTCTCGAATCCGCCACACAGGCCGGCGCGCATCGGAGTTAACACCGTTAAATCGGCGTCGGATATTTCCGTCGAACGGACGACGTCGCGAACCGATATCGCGACACGGGCGGATTAACGTTTTCGGGCGATTAAATAGTTTGCGTTTGATAATTCAACTCGTACTGTCATTATTATTGTTGTCGGATGATATATTATCGACCGTGTGCGGAACGTGCGATTCCGTCGCGCGTGTGTTTATACAATAACACCGTACGTATTACTCTTTTATGCTCCTGTCGACGTATTGAATTATTCACGTACGCCGGTCGTCACCGTCCGATCGGAATTCCGCATAAAAACGTGTGCAAATATTTGATGTGTCTATGACCTTTTTGCGAGATCCGTATGACCGTGGTTTTTTGGGAGAGAAAAAAATTGTTTATTCGTTCGTGAGCGCGACGTGATGTGTTATTTCGACCCCGCTCGCGTCAACATTTGTTTAGTATTCGCGAATCCGGCTATGCGGCAAACATTTATCGCGCGATTAGTATGAATTTCCATGACCCCGAGAATCCCTGATTCCGATCTCTTCTTCGAGAATTCAGTTTTTGCGTATATGACGTATATAGTAATTTATATTATAAAATTGGGCGCAATGACCAAATCGGGCGCAGAACAATAATCGGGGGGTGAATATCGATACTATTTTATAAATACCTAGTTTTTTTTTTTTACGATATTTACTAAATTACTCACAAATTTATTTATTTTTTCTGATATCCGTTTTGGTCGATTACAAATTTATTGGTTTTTTTTTTCAAAGAGATATTGTTTTTGACAATTATTTATCTATTTATTTATACGGGCGTGGCCCTTTTTTAAACATACAACGTTTGAGATAACAATTAATACAATATTATGCAATAATTTATAATATAGAGTTTTACAACCAAATTTTTAACTTACCTTTTTAAACATACAACATTTGAGAAAACAATTAATAAATATTATACAATAGTTTATAATATAGAGATAATTATATAAAAATTATATAACAATGCTAACATAACAATATATAACAATTATATAACAATCAAATAGCTTGATAAATAGATAAAGATAAAGATCATGATATAAAGATAAATATGTATAACTAGCTGAATAACCCGGCTTCGCTCGTGTGCGATAATTAAATCGAATTTTTTAAAAAACAATATGAATTTCACAATCGAACGTTTTAAAATATGACGAAAAAAACACACCCAAATTTTATTTCACTGTAAAGAAAGAAGTAATTAAATTTTACATGTACGTAATTTTACGTAAAACTTAACTTTTGATACCATAGACGCGCGTGCCACGGAAACAAATAATAAAAAACAACCACATAGAGTGTATATACGTATATCTCCATGGCAAAACAATAATATTGTTGAATATCGTGCGTGCGTGCGTGATTAATATTGTACACTTAAGAGGCCATAACTCCGGAACCACATATCGCACAGCGTACAAACTTCACAGAAACCTCATCTACATATTTATTTATTTATTTGTATATAAACGGGTATTACCCTTTAGTAGTAGAAAAAAAATATAAGTACAGTAATAATTGACAATAATGAATAAATTTAACAGATAACTATATAATGAAAAAGAAAAAGAAAATATAAAAAAATTAACAAAAATGAATTACATTAAAATGATCAAACAATAGAATTTAGAGCATAATATACATTATTTTTGAAAACAAGACGCGACATATAAAAAAAATCATCATAATCAGTTATTCTGTTTGCCAAAAGCAGAGCTCTGGGGAAAAACGAGATAGAGGTGTAATTATTTTTTGAAGGAGAAATATGAAAAAAATTGGTTTTTCTTAATACGCGAGATTGTACATTAAGACCAATCTGAAATAATAATTCTGGAGAAATAATAAGGCCATTTAATAAGTATCAATCTTAATATGCCCTAAAATTTTTATCGAAATCGGTTCGGTGGATCTTGAGCTATAAAATTTATTAAAATGTACATAAAGATAAATATGTATAATGTAACATATAAAATTACACTCTTTCCATATCATTTATTTACTAATGATATTTTCGCGACCAAAATACACCGCGCCCAATCGTACTGCGCCCGATAACTTTCGTACCACCGCTGTATCGGTCTACCATATAATGCGACGCAAAGGTTGCTCTGCGATGCTATGGCATATACGCGTATGTTTGCAACGAAGGAGACATGTTAGTGGAAATAAAAACGCCCGTAGACATAAAAACGTAAAGAGCGTTTATTCTCATTTAAATATACATCGTTTTGTCCGATAATGAGGAAAAAAGCGTCTCTCTTTACACGTCGCTCGGCGGCGGACGTCGTTATGTCGCGGCGTCACCCCGATCTTCACGCGCTCCGTTCGGCCGTTCACCCGAAGAAGCGTTCTCGGCGTCGCAACCGGCTTGCTGATGGCCAGCTGGTTGCGGTCGATTCGCCGCTGTCGGGTCGTCGTCGGCAGAAGCCGTGATGATTTCCGCGGTGTCGCCGCTCAAACTCAACAACGTCCACGACGCGTGGTTGTTGTCGCCACCGGCCACGCGGGTCTTCCTCGCTACCGGAAACTCCGAAGTATAGGCTCGTCGTTGCTCGGATCCGTGCCGCAACCAGGGTTTGTACGGCGCGGTGGTGCCGAGCAATACGGCCGACGAGTCTTCATTGATGTCGGACCATTTTGAAAAACATACTTTAAGAAAGAACGGAAATCTTGATTCTGCGGAAAAACGATACATATATTATACGCGCGTTCAAAATACTCGATAATATTATCTAGTTTCCACGTTTCTGTAGTAGATTGAGAATTAAATAGTAAAGCGTAGACGTGTACAAATTTGGAAACGCGTAGTTTCACTGAGACGGTGAAAGTGTTGGACGTACCCCGCGCGATAAACTCAAACCGAATGTTCTGTATAGAAATAATAAAATCGTGTTTAACGCGAACGTTGTTGTCTTTGTTCCGATAACTATTGCACCAGATCGACCGTTTTGGACGCGTCTCCATTCCCCCTCTCCCTCCCCTTATTATTTGATTGACGCATGGTCCGATGAACAACACTGGGAGCGCGGTAGTCATGTTTGATTCATAATTCTCAAAAGATAAAATGCGAGATTCTACGCCGCTGTATTTACTTGTCGATGTGAACGCCATGTGATTTAACCGGCATATGACTTTTGCCGTCAAACCAATGGTCTTCATTTCGATCAATCCCGTGGAGCTCTTGTTGCCTTGCTTGACGGGAACTGAAGAAAAAAACACTAAACTTGTAAAAATCGTCGGGTAAAATCGACAAATTTACGGTAAATAATACTAACGGATAACGATAGACTTTACTGCGTCCACGCTTCCCACGACGCCTGTCACAGCTTCCTGAAGCTTGACGCCGCATAAGTCCGTCGGCGCATTGTAAAAGTGCAATATCTTCGATAAAAAAAAATAAATACATCCGGTCATTTGTGCTTGAACTCCGATATTTATATTACATAAAATAGCGCTTACTTTGGACGGGGCGACAAGTTTTTCATGGCGCGTTCTCGATGACTGAAACCTATTTAGTCTACTCGTCGAGTAGACCTTCAGGGCTGGCGTGCCGTCTTGCAACCGGTGGATCCGACCGTTGTAAATATAAGATAGTTTCGAGTATCTGAAATCATCGGTTTTTTGTTATCACCCTACCGTGCCGTACCGATGGCAAACGGGGCACTTGCGCGGGGCGTCGGACAATGGGGACGAGGTGATCGATATCGGTGAATCGTTCTGATTTTTAAGCGTATTTTAATGAAATTTTCGTCATTCACACACTGAACTATAGAACCGCATAATTTCCGCATGAAATAAATTTATAGTTTATATACACATATTATTTTTTTTCGGAGGAATATTGTTTCAACAAATAAATGCTCGATAATTGATCGTTCATAGATAATTCGATGGATTCCAAAATTCGTTTGAAAACGTTATGAATTTAGAGGCGTCGCGAAAAGCCTACGGACGTTCCGATCACCCCGACCGATCTATTGCTTTCGCGGTAAATCCGACCGGACGTGTGCGTGCGACTTACTTCACTCTCAGTTTGCGGCCGTCGCCCAGCGGCAGCAAATGTAAGTTTTCCACGCAGCGTTTGGCAGCCTCGATGTTCTCCATCTCTACGAGCACTTGTTTGTCCTTTAAAAATTTCACGGTTAATAAATTTCCATACAGACAGAACAGATTGAACACTTGGTCGCAGTTGATCGCCAAGTGTTCTAATCCGTGGACAAGTAATATCTTATTAGAAACTGCGTCACGCCGTCCCCAGGGCCTCGCCGTATCGCCGCCGTTGCCCGTCGGTCTCCTCCAAGTGGACCTGTTGTTTCTAAACACGTCGGTTTCATTTGAATTGTGCCCTATATATTCCGTATCGAAATACCGTCGGGCACCAACGGGTAGTTGTCTCCTGCTCGCCGAACGCGAAACCGGTCTTTGGTTGAATGTCATGGTAGTTTTCTTTTAACGTTCGTTTAACTCCGGTTTTTTATTCGTTTTAATCACTCGATTCCGATGGACGCTGATTGATAGAGCGGCGTACGTTCCTTAGCGGTCCTCGTCAGCGATAGATAACGATAAAGAAAGAGTTACTTCAAACGTTTTGATTTACCTTTAAAGTCGTCAAAGACAAATGAAATATGAACGATAATTCGAAATTAAACTAGAGTGACTTTTGGCGTCGGTCGTTATAATGAGAGTTCTATTTGGAATATCGAAACATGTAAATAAATATCTTTGTGTAGTTTCAAAACGCGTGGTAACCATATGATTGTTTGATTCTAAAATGTATAAACCGTTATTAATGTGTACACGCTAGAGAAAATTTCCCAAAAGACCAAACGATGGTAAACTAAACTTACGATAACTCGTTTCGAATATTTTACTTTTTGAAATATTTGATCAGAAAGATTAAAATAAATTACATTTCAAATTTCAATTAATCAGGCAGCACCTTTAAAGATACAAATAATTTATCGTAATTACAATTTACAATTAATAACAATGACTTGAATTATTACGATTCATGCTTTAACTTTATGTTATTTTAATACTTAAATTTATGCTATATTTCAATAAAATCTTCATTAATTTTCCATTTTGAAGGGCGCTCGTTTAAAAAATTTGCGTTGATGCCAAATCGTTTAAATACCTAGTCTATTAGTGTTAACACATAAAAAATCATCAATTTCCGTTTCAAATAACTGCCATTAAAAATGGTCACGCCTGTGCCCGACGTAGCCTAAAATTTTAAATCAATTACACTTTTTAAATTTATTTATTTATTTATTTATTATAATAAACGCCGTTAGGCTCAAGTACAGTAATACATTTAAAATTAACACCTTTATATAACATACTCGTATAATATGACAACTATAACAAATACAAATTAATTACTTAATACTATAATCTATATATAATAATATAAATATAATTTCATTTTTATGATGGTTCGGTAAATATTGGATTTCGCGTTCTAATAGTTTCTCTAGTAAAACACAAGCCCCGTTTAAGCGACCTGAGTTCGAGGCTGTATACTATACAGTGTATAGTATCAGAACAAAATGCTTGTACATTTTCAAATAGGACACTTTTCTACAAGTGTTAACTGAGCAATTTATCGACATATCGCAAAATCTATACACAAAATATAACACAGCCTTTCTCGTAATTTTAACGATCTAAAATTATTATTTTAAACACCTTTTAATTGCCCAAAAAGTATCAAAATCTTCTGTCATTTATGTAAACATTTTTAATAAGAGTTGGATATTGAAAATATTATAAATATTCAACTAAATAAAATTTTGAATAAGTTTTGTAGATATTCGTATACAATTTCACTTTTCCCATATCTTTTATTAACTTATACTATTCCACTAATGCTATTTTCCGCGCCGAATCGTCCTGCGCCCGACAATGATTTTCGTACCACCGCTGTCGGTCTATCATATAATGCGATGCCATGGCATAATAATGATAATAATTTTTTTATTGCCATTCGTAAATGTGCACAAATTTTAAAATTGATAACGTGTGATTAATAGCATTGCTCTGCGCTGAGGTAATACATCTTATCGCAGAGCAAGAATACTTATCAAGATGTTCTTGTTAAAAATAAAATATATATAATAATAGTGTAGAAGGTAAATTTTAAGTTAAGAATACAATTTAAAGTATAAAATTCACAAATAAATAATGATAGAATATAATAGTAAATAATAAATTGAGAATTAAAAATAAAAAATAAAAAAACCTAAGCGAGTGTAATTTCAGTATATTATATGGTATACGTATATATACGCAACGACAGATATGAGGAAATAAAAACGCCCGTAGACATAAAAATGTAAAGAGTATTTATTCTCATTTAATAAATATACATCGTAGTGTCCGATAATGAGGAAAAAAGCGTCTCTTCACGCGTCGCTCGGCGGCGGTCCCATCGCTACATCGCGGCGTCACCGCGATCTTCACGGGCTCCGTTGGGCCGTTCCCCGGAAGAAGCGTCCTCGGCCTCGCTACCGGCTTGCTGATGGCCAGCTGGTAGCGGTCGATTCGCCTCTCTCGGGTCGTCGGCCGAAGCCGTGACGTTTTCGGCGGTGTCGCCGCTCATGCCCCACAATATCCATGTGTGATGGTCGTCGCCGCCGGCCACGCGGGTCTTCCTCGCTACCGGAAACTCCGAAGTGAAGAGTCTTTGCTCCGATCCGTGCCGCTGCCACGGTTTGTGCGGCGCTGTGGTGCCGAGCAATACGTCCGACGAGTTTTGCTTGATGTCGGACCATTTTGAAAAACATAATTTAACCAAGAACGGGAATCTTGATTCTGCGGAAAAACGATAATATTTTCATTAGTTTACACGTTTCGGTAATAGATTGAGAATTGAATAGTATATAATAAAGCGTAGACGTGTACAAATTTGGAAACGTGTAGTTTCACCGAGACGGCGAAAATGTTTGAAATACCGCGCGATAAACCCAAACCGAAAGTTCTGTCTAGAAATAATATAAAATGCGACCGTTTTGGACGCGTATCGATTTACCCCTCCTCCCCTTATTATTTGATTGACGCGTGGTCGGGGTACATGGGGGGTGCGGTAGACATGTTTGATTTATAATTCTCAAAAGATAAAATGCGAGATTCTACGCCGCCGTATTACTTGTCGATGCGAACGCCACGTGATTCAGCCGGCATATGACCTTTGCCGCCAAATCGATTGACTTCATCTCGATCAATCCCGTGGAGCACTTGTTGCCTTGCCTGACGGGCACTGACAAAAAGAAAAACCCATACTTATAAATATCGTCGGGTAAAATCGACATTTTACGGCAAATAAAATACTAACGGATAACGATGGACTTGACTGCGTCCATGCTTCCCGCGACGTCTGTCACAGCTTTCTGAAGCTTGACGCCGCATATGTCCGTCGGCGCATTGTAAAAGTGCAATATCTACGATAAAAAATAAAAAAAACATCCAATTATCTCTGCTTAAAATCCGACATTTATATTATATTTCATAAAATAGCGCTTACTTTGGACGGTCCGGCAGGACGAAGTTTTTCGTGGCGCGTTCTCGTCGACTGAAACCTATTTAGTCTACTCGGCGAGTAGACCTTCAGGGCGGGCGTGCCGTCTTGCAACCGATGGAACTTGCCGTGGTAAATGTAAGAGTGTTTCGAGTATCTGAAATCATCGGTTTTTTGTTATCAATTACAAATAGAATATTACCCAGTGCCGTTCCGAAATAATATTGTTTCTACAAATAATTGCTGATTCGTAGGAGTATTATGATCAATTCCGACGTTCCGATCACCCCGATCGTGACGTGCGTGCGACTTACTTCACTTGCAGTTTGCGGCCGTCGCCCAACGGCAGCAGATGTAAGTTTTCCACGCAGCGTTTGGCCGCCTCGATGTTCTCCATCTCTACGAGCGCTTGTTTGTCCTTTAGAATCTTTACGATCGACACGTTTCCGTACAAACAAAATAGATTGAACACTTGGTCGCAGTTGACCGCCAAGTGTTCTAATCCGTGCACTAGTAATATCGTATTAGAGTAGGCGGCACGCCGTACCCAGGGCCTCTGCGTATCGCCTCCGCTGCCCGTCGGCCTCCTCGAAGTAGACCTGTTGTTTCTAAACACGTCGCACTCATATAGTCATTGTTTTTTTTCAAACGGAGACGCGAAGGACGAATTTATCGATGGCCAAAGCGCGCGCGTACCTTGCACTAGAATTGTGCCTGTTATATTCCGTTTCGAAATTCCGTTGGGCACCAACGGGTAACTGTCTCCTGCGCGCCATACGCGAAACCGGTCGTCCCTCGTTGATGAATGCCATGATAGTTCTTTTAGCGTTCGTTTACTTCTTTTCTTTATTCGTATTTATCACTCGATTCCGACGGACGCTGCTGCTGATCGATAGAGCGGGGCGGCGGCGTTTGTTTCCTTACGATCCTCGTGTCGGCGATGGAAAACGATAATGAAACGAGTTAATAACAATAATAAATTATAAAAGATAATCGTTTTGATTCACCTTGAAGTCGTCAAAGACAAATGAAATACGAACGTTTATTATTATATAACGTTAATTAATAGTAGAATGACTTTTGATGTCGGTCGTTTATAATGAGAATACTATGTGGAATATCGATGCATGTAAATAAATAAATCTTTGTGTAATTTCAAAACGCGTGGTAACCGTAATGTTGTTTGATTCTAAAACGTTTAAACCGTACACGCTAGAATACCTGAGGTCGTTTAATCTTTCCGTTATTCGTTTCGGGATCGTTTTCACCAAAGTTCACCCTTTGATTTTACCATTATTATAATATTTATAATTCGCGTTAAGATTTTACGATTTATCATTATTATAATTACTTGTAATTATCTCGTTTCTAAATTATTATTATATTTTTAACGTCGTACGCGCAAAAACTGAATCTGTAAAGGACCCGTTGATTAGAATCGAGGGGGTCGGTCATACGAATTCATACGGATTTTACATACTATAAAAATATTTGCATGTCTTTTCATGCGAAATTCCGATTGTGGACGGGACCGGTGTGAATTATTCAGCCGGATCGAAAGAAAAAAAAAAAAAACAAAACAGAACAGAAAATCACGCACGAAACTCGAGGACAAAATTAAATTTTTGAAAGATCATATCTTCCGCCGCCGTGGAAATATTGCGAGAATATATAATATCGTATACATAAAGAGAGAGCTAGAGACGGAGAGAACGAGGCGAGGAAGAAAATGAAAAATACAGGTCCTATACACGCACACGCGGATATATGTTTATTTTCTCTATTTCTTTTTGGTTTTCCGTCATCGAAGTGGCCTCGAATTTTTCGAGAGCGAAAAAAACCACCTCCGACGTCATAACGACGAATTAAAATCTTTTTTCGGCAATTAAATAATTCTTTTCTCGAATGGTTCGCCCCGGAGACGACGCGACGGGTTCATCGCCACGCGCGTTTCGCATACAACTCGGACATCGGTTTTACGACATTGTCGGTTGTAATAGTCAATAATAAACTAATAAAATTACGACCGAAATAATATTGTAACTTTATGGACGGCTGCGCGCGCGGAGCGAGTGGTAAGCGACTCGGTAAAGTCGCGCGTTCACTATTTTATATGTATATCATATGAACGTATATAAACGGCTCCAGTTTTATATGTATGACTTATAGTTTAATAACGAAATTTGAACATTTATACTCGCATTTGATATTATAAATGTGAGTGTAATCAAAACATAAATAATATTGTGCGGAACGTCCGTCGTCCGTATACAGGGTGTCTCGCGCGAAAACCTGACGAAGCGTCTTGTGACGTCTTTGATTTATCGTTTACGTTCGAAAGTATATTATATTCCCAACAGAAATCATACGTCATTTTTCTATATTTTATAATTATATAATTCTTTCTACGAAGAAAGTATTGATTATGGCTATCGAAAACTTTTTAAATTTGTACCGTCTTATTTCGTTGTCTTCGATTCGGCTAAAGGCGAACGTTTTTTTTTTTAGGGCCCCGAGACGGGTCGAAACGCGGCCGAGGTCGAACGAAGACCGGACTCGTTTTTCTTTGTTAATAATATTGTAAATTTATACGTCATAACGTATAGTCGTATTGGATTTAATTTAAAAATATAAAATTAAAATACAATAATTTATACATCGATAACTAGGGTAGGGTTATGCCTCTACTTAAGTCAGTCCAAGGGAAATGAAAGCCTTTTCAAACAAATGTTTGGTTTTAATTTATTAATTCAACTACGTATGGGTTGGTTTTTTCAAATAATCGTTTCACTTATTTGCTAAAATTTACAAATTTTTAAAAATATCTCGGTTATGAGTGAAATTGTATTCTGAATTTTGTAATTAGAATTTTCAATAACGTTTTCTGCGTTTAAAACTTTAAATCAGGTCACTTGGCTAATTTCTTTTCAAATTTTAAAGTTTCTTTAAAATCAGTAGTATTACTTTTCTCCGATTACTATACTGAAATATGTCATCAATTATATATACCTATTGGCTATTATACGATAATATTCGCCGCGAATAAATTTGTAATCTACTTAATCAACTTAAAAATGATCGAAAACATCAGCGATTCCCCCCGGTTATTTCCTTGTTTGTAAAATAAAAATCAAACTCTTAAATTGAAAACAAAAAAAATTAAACAAACCGTTACCAATATTAAACGTACATAGGTCGGGACAACATTACTGTAGCGCGAATACGAAAGGTTAGGCAACGTTTTTGAACGGAACAAAATGGTTTTATCAGTTTAATCTGCGTTTTTTATCCACGTTATCCTGCGCCTGATAATAATTTTCGTACCACCGCAAAAGTTGCTCTTCGACGGCATATACGTGTATACGCATCGACGGATATGAGAAAATAAAAACGCCCCGTAGACATAGAAATGCAAAGAGTATTTATTCTCATTTAAATATACATCGTTGTGTCCGATAATGAGGAAAATCGTCTCTCTTCACACGTCGCTCAGCGGCCGGCTACATCGCGGCGTCACCGCCGTCTTCACGGGCTCCGTTGTGCCGTTCCACCGAAGAAGCGTCCTCGGCCTCGCTACCGGCTTGCTGATGGCCAGCTGGTAGCGGTCGATTCGCCTCTCTCGGGTCGTCGGCAGAAGCCGCGTTGATTTCGGCGGTGTCGCCGCTCATACTCCACAACATCCACGACGCGTGGTTGTTGTCGCCGCCGGCCACGCGGGTCTTCCTCGTTACCGGAAACTCCGAAGTGAAGAGCCTCTGCTCGGATCCGTGCCGCTGCCAAGGTTTGTGCGGCGCGATTGTGCCGAGCAATACGGCCGACGAACTCTGTTTGATCTCGGACCATTTGGAAAAGCATAACTTCACCATGAACGGAAATCTTGATTCTGCGGAAAAACGATACGCGCGTTCAAATAACTCGATAATTAAAGAAAATTAAATAGTATTTAATATAAACCCAAACCGAAAGTTCTATATAGAAATAATAAAATCGTGTTTAATGCAACCGTTTTGAAGGGTATCAGGCTCCTGGTCTCGGAGAAAAATATCACAAAGTATTTTAATTATGTTAAAAACAGTCTTTATTAAATTATATAAGTGATCGCGTCCAAAGGTGTATCGCACGGTATCTCAGAACACATAGTGAATCACACTTTGCGCGACTCGCCGGCGGCAACCGCCGTTGCCGCCGGCCCCACCGGTCTCTCGGACGCGTTATCGCGGACGTCGAGTAGGCCGCCGCGGTCGTGGTAATTACGACCGCGACAGTTTTGGACGCGTATCGATTCACCCCCTCCCCTTATTATTTGATTGACGCGTGGTCGGGGTACATGGGGGGCGCGGTAGACATGTTTGATTATTCTGAAAAGATAAAATGCGAGATTCTACGCGGCCGTATTACTTGTCGATGTGAACGCCACGTGATTCAATCGCGATATGACTTTTGCCGCCGAATCGATTGTCTTCATCTCGATTAATCCCGTGGAGCACTTGATGCCTTGCCTGACGGGCACTGACAAAAAAAACACATACTTATGAAAACCGTCAGGTAAAATCGACATTTTACGGCAAACAATACTAACGAATAACGATGGACTTGACAGCGTCCGTTCTTCCCACGACGTCTGTCACAGCTTTCTGAAGCTTGACGCCGCATATGTCCGTGGGCGCGTTGTAGAAGTGCAATATCTACGATAAAAAATAAAAAAAACATCCAATTATCTGTGCTTAAAATCCGACATTTATATTATATTTCATAAAATAGCGCTTACTTTGGACGGGCCGGCAGGACGAGTTTTTTCAAGGCGCGTTCTCGTTGATCGAAATCGATTGAGTCTACTCGTCGGGTAGACCTTATGGGCGGGCGTGCCGTCTTCCAACCGATGGATCTTACCGTGGTAAATATAAGAGTGTTTCGAGTATCTGAAATCGTCGTTTTTTTTATCAATTACAAATAAAACATCACCCCTACAATATCGAAATAATATTGTTTCAACAAATCTGTGCTCGATATATGATAATTCGTAGTAGGAGTATTATGACAAATTCCAATACATTTTACCGACGCATTTCGAAAATCGTTTGAAAATGTTATGTATTTAGACGCCTCGCGAAAAACCTACGAACGGCCACCCTGTACAACCCTCCCGTCCGATTTTAACCGTAACCACCGTGAACGTTTAGAATGGGAATTCGAAATTGTGTCCGGTGACGACGTTCCCATCATCCCGACCGATCTACCTATGTCGCTTTCGCGGTAAATCCGACCCGATCGCGTGACGTGCGTGCGACTTACTTGACTTGCAGTTTGCGGCCGTCGCCCAACGGCAGCAGATGTAAGTTTTCCACGCAGCGTTTGGCCGCCTCGATGTCCTCTAACTCTACGAGTACTTGTTTGTCCTTTAGAATCTTTACGATCGACACGTTTCCGTACAAACAAAATAGATTGAACACTTGGTCGCAGTTGACCGCCAAGTGTTCTAATCCGTGCACTAGTAATATCGTATTAGAGTAGGCGGCACGCCGTACCCATGGCCTCGCCGTATCGCCTCCGCTGCCCGTCGGCCTCCTCGAAGTAGACCTGTTGTTTCTAAACACGTCGCACACATATTATAGTCATTTTTTTTTTCAAACGGAGACGCGAAGGACGAATTTATCGATGGCCAAAGCGCGCGCGTACCTTGCACTTGAATTGCGCCTGTTATATTCCGTTTCGAAATTCCGTTGGGCACCACCTGGTAATTGTGTCCTGCGCGCCATACGCGAAACCGGTCGTCCCTCGTTGATGAATGCCATGATAGTTCTTTTAGCAGCGTTTGTTTACTTCTTTTCTTTATTCGAATAAATCTCGCGATTCCGACGGACGCTGCACTGCTGATCGATAGAGCGGGTCGGCGTTTGTTTCCTTACGATCCTCGTGTCGGCGATGGAAAACGATAATGAAACGAGTTAATAACAATAAATAATTATAAAAGATAATCGTTTTGATTCACCTTAAAGTCGTCAAAGACAAATGAAATACGAACGTTTATATTCGAAATTAATAGTAGAATGACTTTTGACGTCGGTCGTTTATAATGAGAATACTATGTGGAATGTCGATGCATGTAAATAAATATCTTTGTACGGTTTCAAAACGCGTGGTTACCATAATTTTGTATAGACAGTTATTAATGTGTACAATGTTTTTGGCCACGTTTTTGAAACGGAACAAAATGGGTTCGTCAGTTTATCTCCACACGTTTGTGCGCCGATATCGACGGTGCCGTCGGAACAAATTGGGGTTTATGGCTCGGAGTAATCACTGTTAACCGCCGCCAAGCCGCGTCGTGTCGTAAAACGCGCGCAGCCGACGACGACACGAGTTTGTTCGGCGTAACGAACGGCGCGGCGGGTCGTTTTAATCGCGGAAATGGGCCTCAGACAATATACGACATTAGACTATATTATTATTATTATTTTACACGCCGCGGTGCGACGCGTTATCATTCGTACAGTCGTCGTCCGGATATTACGGCGTTGATTGTGCCGCGCGCGTTCGAACGTAGTAGACGACTTGCACACGTGTGCCACTCCACACGCTAACTGGCAACAGTTCGAACGACGTTGTATATAGTGTTAAAACTATTTCCGAGAGAAAAGAAACTGAATCGTCACAATACCGGTGGCCCGAGACCCGCCGCCGTCGTTTTGCGATACATTCGCTTGTCATTTATTTTTATTTATTTTATTTATTAATTAACACCCGCAAGGGGGTAAAAGTACAGTGATTAACTTATTATATAATAATATTCATGATATTAAACATACATGTTGAAAGATACAATTAATTAAATATACATAATTTTAATTTATACATAAGATCAAAATTAAAATCAAAATTGATAACTTCATTACATGACTTAGGCAAGCGGCATATTGGACTATTAATAACATAATTTTGGGTACTAGGGGGACATAAAAACTAACCATGTTTCTAGAATTAAACACAGGGACTTTAAAACCAATTAGAGATAACAATTCTGGGCAATCTATCATACCATTTATTAATTTATACATAAACACTACATCATTTTACTTACGACGGGTAGCTAATGGTTTAAGACCAATACGGTTAGCAATATCACACGAAGACAAGTTTAGAAAGCCCATTTTATATCCAAACATATGTAAGAAACGTCTGTATTTTATCTAGTTTTTCAGTTTGTCCAGATTGAGATGGGTTCCAAACTACAGACCCAAATTCTAAAATAGATCTAACTAAAGCATGATAAAGTGTAGTAAAGCAATTAATTACCTTGAATTCGGCACAGTTTCTTTTCATGAAACCAAGTACTCTTAAGTCTTAATGATCGTCATGTTTGGTTTATTTTAATAATAATTCATAACATATAATAATAATAATAAATAATAATATAATAACTCAAATCGGGTAAAATTATGTTTCGGTTTTCTGGAATGGTCAAAGCTACATTACGACAGTTTTGTAATTTGTTACCGTTTAATCGTTTCGCACCTTCGACCCATTCGAGTGCGTAATTCTGTTCGAAAGTAACGCGAGTAAACACTCCATACGGTCGTAACTGTACCAGGTTTTTTGATACTGTCTCCGTAATATGCGATATCGCTCTAGAATACGATATTTTCGCGTCGTTAATTGAGGAAAACTCGTTCCCGACAACTGTCTTTTCATCGTGATCCAGTGTCCTTTCACCAAAATCCTGTGCATCGACTATCGCGTCTATTAAATCTGCAAAGACGCTGTTAGAGTGATATTAACGAACGGTTTATCGTGAGCTCGCGTTTCCTTGTTGATCGGGTGTCTTACGATGTCACTAAACATTTGTCTAGTTTCTTTCCTCCGACTTTTAACTGAGAAATTTATTCTTCTGCTTGCGGTTATAACCTTCATCATATCTGTAAGATATATTATGAATTCAGCAGCTTCGATATGAAAATGCGCTTCAGCGTCCCAGTTCGCGTACGCCATTGTTAAATTTCGATATGTATTCGAATGTGGTATTTGTATATATTATTTCGCCACGCGTTTTGTGCTTTTAATTTTTAATATTTCAACAAGCTTGTGTATTTCGGAATCGTAACAATTCGCGAGTGCGACTATTTCTATATACATATATTATTATTTATTATTGTTTTTAGAAAATTCCTAGTCCGAAGTGGTATTTTTACTACATTCTCTCTTCTATAATTATTATTATCGAGACCCACCTCTAGTGTTTAAATTACCGCGCGCGCTCGCAACGCCCCGACGAATTCATAATAAAAACGACCGGTGAAATCGGTCTCGTTTGACATTTCGTTTTATCCGATGGGTCAACCCGTATTATTCCACGATTTCTCGACAATAACGTCGTTACAGATGTATATTTTATTCGTCCGAAATCGTCATGAATATTCGATTTCACGTTCCGAACAAACGAGCCGCCGCCGCCGCCGCGCCGTAGAGAAATTCGTCGGTCGTTAATGTTTACTTATTGATCTATTTTTTTACTTTTTTTGTGTGAGAAAATCGTGCAAAAGTCTCGTTTAATATCTCAATGCAGATATGGAAAACGAGGGCACTCGAAAAACGCATCGAATATGCCGTTTTTGATTTGCCCGGTTTTTCCGACGCGCAGGGAAATAGCGTTAAGTCTCGTCGATTTCGTTCCGTTTGCGCTTTAAATATGTTTTATTAACCTACCGTAAAACAAAGAAAAAACATAACGTAAAAATGATTCGTCGTCGTCCCACGTATAATTTATTTATTATTTAAACGCACAGTTAACCCGGTCGATTCATTTCACGTCCTATTTCCTTCCGTAAAGATTCCTTTAAAAGAATAGTCACTATACTTTTTGTGACCGAGATCATATTAGCAATTTCTAACTCTTACTAGCTCGATTAAAATTTCATTGTCCGTTTTAATTACAACATAGTTGTAGATTTGCCGACCAACTACACAACACGTCTGAACAACACGTACCTGTTGTTTTGAACGTACTAAAAACGTATAATGTTTATATTATCAATAATAGATATGATAAAGAAAAATATGTCAGTAGTACTCTATAATATTCTATTTTGGAAAATACGGCGCATACTAGTTGGGTCCCGTGTAAACCAGTCTACTGTACGAGTTGGGTGCCATAAAAAACATTTTCCTTCCCATTTTTACAGACTGAGGACTGTCTGTAATAACATCTATAGTTACTACAGGTATGGTTGAAAATGTTTTTTTTTTTTCTAATTTTTTCCTGATTTACAATCGTTCGTCATTCGTCTGATTTTTAATGATTAATAATATTTTAATTTAAGGGTTGAAATTTATAAGATATCATAGATTTTACGAATTCGTAGCAATTAGTTTTTTTTTAATATTTTTTCTGTCATTCTTTCTTTTACGAAATCTTCCTTAGATATTTTGCAGTTTCTTCTTTTTCCCTCTGGACTTGAGAAACCTAATCTAAAATATTATTTTCGTACTGTATATTACTACGATAAGATTTCATTTTATTGCGTGAAGTACGTCTTTAATTCATATTCGTACTTTATAATATTACTATTCACTACGAAATGATAAATAATTGTATAAATACGTGGACCGTGGACCCAATTCAAACACGCATCATTTGTGATACGCCCCCGGACCTAATTCAGACAAAACATTTTATTCACACGGACACAGTTCGTACGAAATTTAAAACTAGTATTATTTTCGCATTATCCCATTCTTTCATGCAATGTTTGTCGCGGTGCCGGTGCCGGTTAGATGTAAATCAGCACATTAATTTATTATCGTTTAATAATTTGTCGGTTCGTTACGGGTCTGTGCCGGTGTGCGAGTGTCGGTTCAGTGTGCGAGTGTCCTTGAGACAACACACACCTAGTGAAAACACCGACTAACACACAGACGAGGACGAGAGAACAATTTCGAAAAAAAGAAATCGCGAAAGCTCATAATATTCATACCCGTCGTTATTATATTATGGATTATTTAAATAATAAGCGCGCGTCGAACGGATTACACGGTTTTTTTTTTTTATCGCGGAGGGATTTTAGAAAATATACGTTTTTGAACAATAAAATATTCGAGAACGCCAAGAGCTCACCACCTCACCCGTCGGCGACTTTTGCTCACACGAGCTCGCGTTTTTTTTCTCAACCCGAAATTGTTTTTAACAAAGTTGCCGCGCTCTCGTAAGCGGGGCGCCGCCGTGTGTGCGCGCGCACATACGCACTAACCGCGTACCGCCTCGAATGCGTAAGAGCCACAGTGTCATATATTTCCCCCCCCCCCCCCCCCGCGACACATCGCCATAATTTATATAAGTACGTCCGTCACGTGTTGTTTTTTTTTTTTTCCAACTTTTATTTCAAGTCCGTTGACCTACTTGCGCGACAGTTTTCCGCAGGATTCAAGACGGTTTCCTCCGGGCGTCCTCGGGTTGTCATATAGGTCCGTTTTTTTTTTTATCTCGTCGTTTTATCGTCACGAAGGATTGAACAATGTGTCGCCGCCGGATGACCCTCGTGTGTGTAGGGCCGGCGGTATTATCGAAATATGAATATATACCAGCGCTTCGGTATAAATGTTTATACACTGGTATACCGGTAACTTCTTTTTCGATACACCTCTTTCGAAGTTTGATTCGAAGAAAATAAATACTCAAACTATTACGACCCATTCGCTGCTGCCTCTCGATCGGATTCGTTTCGAAGCGCCGTTTTACACCTGTTGCTGCGCGCGAACAACGTTCACGAAACACGGTCGCGTCGAATCGCAAATTTCAATTTTAATAACGCCGACGACGACGAATAAATTAACAGAATAATAATCACGCGAACGCCGAGTAATCCGTCGGGTTTGTTTTTCCACGAAAATCAAAATAAACGTCTCCGACAAACGACGGAATGACATGGGGCGTACTATTGAAGAAAACGTTTCGTCCGAAAAAAAAACAGAGCGCATTATACCTCGCGAATGCGCACTTAAAATACATAATTAACAAACTCCTCTTTTGCGTAAAGTAAATCGGACGTTATAATTGGTTTTTTTTATTTTTTCGAAACGACAAATCTTATTGTAACAATTATCGCGTGCGCGTGTGTTTAATTTATCGTGACGTCGTCGCTTGCTTTTTTTTTTATCACGTGATGATAAAAAATGTTTTTCAAACCAGGAAACCATTTCCAAATTATATCGTACCGATATACATAATAATATAATATCCGCAACGTTTTGTTTGAAATAAATTCCGAGAGAACTACAGTAGTGTAATATACACATGAATAATTTATGAGTTTCAGCGCGTGCGCGTGTTTATTTTTTGCGTTTTGTTTCGTTTTGTTTTGTTTTTTTCTTCGAAACGGAAACTCTACGAGATATCCAGAATCCCAAATCATCTATAATTTAACAATGTACGACTTGACGAAAAGTACAATAAATTTAACGGTTATGGCGGCGTGTCGTTTTTATATATTTTATTCGCTCGCGTGTGTATGCGTAATAGTAGAACGTGGAATTATTATCGTTTGCCGACTCCGTAATTTATGTTTACGTTTTTGCTTTCCAGCTCCGCCGTCGATAAACCGCACAGTTAACCAACGGCGAATACATGACGACGGACCACCACCACTACGGCGGCGACGCATGAGAATCGACGAAAACGATAATCGTTGAAATCTTCGCAAAGCAAATACTACTACCCGGTGAGTAACATTTACAATATTACAGTATCCGTTGTATTGATATAATACCGCATCGCGCGGTAGATTAAAGCGTGGTGAAGTATAGATTATTTTGAGTATAGCACGTAAAACAAAATCCCAATCAGAAAGATCCCCTTTTATATTACCTCGCTCGATCGTCTTTATGCTAAACTTTACTAAAACTTACTCTTAAGGTACGGTTTCCCTTGCGCGATCGCGAACGCGAACGGCGATCTAAGATCGCGTGCCCCGATCGCGCGGCTGCTGATACAATGTAAATTAAATATAGTTGGTTTTCCTTGCGCGGTCGGCGATTTAAATTTGTTCGCGGCGCGAACGCGAACTGAAGGTGTCGGACCGTGGTTGATGGTAGTTTGCAATTTGATTGAGAAACACACGGTTTTAATGTACAGAATATACTTTTATTCATATAATGTATACAGTGTAAAAGCACACACGATAATGAATCGAGTATCGCGCGCCTCGCCGGTAATTACGACCGCGACAGAACTGACTGGTCTTCGAGCAATAATTCTTCTTCTTCTTCTTAACAGCTTAGCGGACCATGTAGGTCCATCGCGTCCACCATTATTTCACTCCATCGGGCCTTATCATTCGCATCTTCCATTTTTACGTTATCATGGATCATTTTTAGATCTTTTACTATTACATCCTTCCATCTTGTTCTTCCTACAGGTCTTTTCCCCACAATTCTTCCTTCTGTAACTCGTTTTATAGTTTTCCCCTCTGCCCTCCAAACATGTCCAGCCCATTCTATCCTCTTGCTTCTGCTATAATCGATAATATATTTGGTCTTCCATATAAATTCAGTAGGTCATTGTTATGTCTTCTTTCGTATGTTCTCGTTTCTATATTGTAAACTGGGCCAAATATTTTTCTGAGCACTTTTCTTTCTGTTGTACATAACTTAGCGTAATCACCTTTCGTAGTAGCCCATGTCTCACATCCATATGTCAACACGGGTCTCAAGTAACTTGTGTATAGAGTTACCTTCGATTCTCTCGATAATAGCTTCGAGCTGAATAGTTTAAGTAGGCTATAATTCGAGCAAAAATAATAATTATTATTATACAATCATGGTTACTTCTTCATCGGTACTTATTTTTGTAAATTTTATTTTTTTGATTTATTAAATAAATAAAATAAAACATTAAATTTATTTATCTTTCTCCTGTAAGCTTACGCTTGTGTTGGAGAAAGAGAGTTATAAATTGGTAGAATTAATTACATAATATCATATAGAAATAAATTTAACATTAAAAATATAAGAAATAATTATCAGAAACAAGTACACATAAAGGTAAAAATATTACAACTTGGTAAAAATAATCATAAGAAGACATTTAACACTTACACTTATAATATTATTTTTTATATAGCATAATAATTTATAAACCCTAGTACAAGTATTAAAGTTTTTCCATGTTAGTAAA
This sequence comes from Drepanosiphum platanoidis, assembly GCA_948098885.1. Lineage (NCBI taxonomy): Eukaryota > Metazoa > Arthropoda > Insecta > Hemiptera > Aphididae > Drepanosiphum > Drepanosiphum platanoidis. Next base: position 5,768,885 of record OX402535.1, read on the forward strand.
TACCCAATCAGAAACCAATTTTTTCGCATACTCAAATAACGGATCATGCTGCTTTCTTTTTACTTCCGACAAATACCAAAGCAATAACTCATCATCATCTTCTTCTAGCAAAATAATTTTTACGATTTCTTTATCGGCTGTATCCATTATAATAATTTTTAAAAACGAATAGTACTCCTGCACCGTGAACTTAGCACTTAAAAATATCGAATACGACTGACGGACGACTGTTAAAATATAAATTATAAATCTTTCGGTCGCAACGAAGAATCGTTTGGCACCGGCCGTTTTCTCGGAGGATTAATTGTTTTAATTTTTTTTTGTTCGTTCGTCGGACGTGTATAATCGCGTAAAACGAGCCCACCCAATCAATTCGACGAACGCCGCCGCCGTAAAACCTAAAAATACTACCTGTATAATAGCCGGTCTGTGGCCGTATATATAATTGTATAGGTCTATTGATTGGACGTGTAATTAACCGTATATGCCGCCCGGGCGGTCGGCTTGAATGTGACTTTCGGAGTGAAATGTACGGAAAAAATAAATAAATATATTTATATAAAAAAAGTAAAATAAATAAAAACGCGTCACGTGGAAAAAAAAAATAAAATAAACGAAACGGCGGCGGTACGCGTTTTTTAGGGTGAAAATATTATTCGAATTGTACAAAAAAAAAAAAGAAGCGGATTCGACCGCCAACATAATGCGTTATTTTGACGGCAGGGGAGGAGATAAATAAATCACAATAATATAAAATACTCGTATCGTTTAGCGAGACGACGGTGTTCGCGTGTACGGTTTTTTTTTTTTTTTTTTGTTTTTTCCAAACACATAGGTACGACATATTATATTTATGTGTGAAAACTACGCGCGTTTTCGTCTGACCATATTTTGTTTATCGGATAAATACGAGATATCAAAACTTTAAACACTCGCGCGCGCGCAGTGGGGCGGCTTTGAGCACGGCAAATACAGAGGAAGGTAGAGATTTTCCCCGTGTTAATTAACGGGACAATTATTTAAGTATTTTAAATAAAGAAAGTAGTAGAAAATAAAAAAATTCTTTAATAATAACTGAAAAAAAAACCAACTTATTTTAATACGGTTATTTACCAAATACTCTATAGTTCATGCGAGTTATTTCTAAATAAAACAATTCTTCTTCTTCTTCTTCTTTGGCTTTTACGGGCCATTTAGGTCCATTGCCGCAACGACTACTTGCCCCTCCATCTATCTCTATCTTGTGCTAGTTCTTTTCCGTCATTCACTCCCAGTCTCGATGCGTCTTTTGTAATCCTGTCTTTCCACCGCTGTCTGGGTCGTCCTCTCGGCCTTTTTGTGTCCGGCTTCCAGTCCGTGGCCAATCCTACGGGGCCTTCGGATCTCCACGCATGACCAGCCCATCCCAGTCTACTACTCTTAAGGACTCCAATTATATTTGTTTCGACATATAGTTCTTCTACTTCTCGGTTTGTTCTTAATTCGAAGTCTCCCAGGGCGTTTCTTTTTGGCCCGAATATCCTTCTAAGAACCTCCCGTTCAAACGTAGCTAGTCTATTTTCGTCCGTCATTGTTGTTGCCCATGCACCGCAGGCGTATAGTGCTACCGGTCTTATCAGAACTTTGTACAACGTTATTTTCGTTTTCCATGATGGGAGTTTTGACTTGAGTAAGGGTACTAGTCAAAAGTAGCATTTATTTGCCGCTACTAGTCTTAGTCTTATTTCTTCGTGACTGTCCGCATTCTCATTAATATTTACCCCTAAATATTTAAAGTTTGCTACCCTTAGTAGTACCAACGCGTAAGATATATTTTATAATATTGTACTTGTTTCGCGCGCGTACAAAAGCAATCGCCGATTTCATGCGCCTCTGTAAAACGAAAACCCCCCGAGCGCGTTTATCCACTCGAAAAACACCCTGCAACGAGTACCGACACAACAGTGTATATTATTCGCGCACTCGCGGTTCGTCTCGTCCGCCTGTTCTCGCGTATTATTCTCGTGCGAAAACACTAGTATAATACACGACGTGTAACGCACTATTGTCGTCGCGACGATTAAATTCGAGAAACGATTTCGAATTTCTATTACGTTTGGCTGTTCAAATCGCGTCTCGCGACAAACGCGATAACGGTTAGGTTAGTGCAATACAAATACATACGTATATTATTACGGCGAGTGGTTTTTTTTTTTTTTTTCTACTGAGCGCGCCAATTAAAAATACGCTTTCGACGCGTTCTTTTAGAGAGAGAGAAAACTAAAATCATTTAAAAGTCAATTCCGCGCTGTTATGATATTAAATATTTCAAAATGCAATTATTATAAACACGTGTTTTTGGCATATACGTACACTTCCGGCGAATTGTCCAACATTATATTATACAAAGAATTTGTACTTTGTACGGCTTTAAAGTCGTGTTATTTTTGTCACCGGACTAAAATGGATTTTTCTTTTTCGATTGCTTTACCCGATAATAATGTAATACACTCTATTTCGTCGTTTTGTCGAGTTGACATTTCGCAATCGTCTCGTCGTAAAATCACTGGTAACAGACGTTATTATATTGTAATCGACATTCTTCGTCTGTTTGCATCCTATTGCTTTATTAGTTCGATCGCTTTGCCCGTAGAAAATACGACTTATAAACACACGTCGTGTTTGAAACGCCCAAAAATACGAATTCTCAAAACGCCCCTTGTCCCGCGCGCAATACAAAGGTATGTTTTTTTTGTAAATAATTTCAACCGAAACGATCGTCGGGAATTTATATTACGCCGTAGGCATTTTTCGGTTTTTTTCTTTCAATAAAGTAAATGTTTATGGGCGTGTGATATACGCGGTATACGCGCCTGACCGTCGACGGTCGCAGTGTTCGATCTGTCGGTTTTTGATTTGAAAGCTTCAGGGCGAAACTCCCGCAGACTAAATGCACTCACATCATACGTATTTACGGTAGGCGCGGTCGTGCACCCACTGCAGCGCACACCTTGTCACGAAAAACAAACGGAACGGCGACGATGGCATTACGATAATAATGGCTCTTTGAGGTTCTTTAAATAATGACATGTCGAAGTTGCGCGCGACAAATAAGGAAAATCGATGTACGGACGCCGTCGTCGTATTGTTTTTGACGTCTTATTTTGTGAACTTTTCGACTCGGCGGCGTCGTTTCGGTTTTTTCCTCTCTACGACACCACCGGGCAGCGCTAACAACGAATCTCTTTCTCCGTTGCACGCCCCCACCCACCTTTTTTTTGTCATCAAACTCGTCCGATCGGTTTCTTCTATTCCGAGAACGTTGGATTTCAATCGTATTCGCTCTGTGCACTTATTACTTCCTGTTGCGGCGATTTGAATTTCTATTTCTAGAAATGTGTGTATACCTACGATAGAAAGCCGCCGCCGGTCTATCTAAATATCTTGTAGTATTTTTAACGTTGTTCGATCACTCGTATCGTTTTCGTGCGCGCGTTTCTCGAACAATATAATAGCGCGTCGTTGGCGACGTAAAAGTCTAGAGAAATTCGAGACAAACGATACGATTATTATAATTTATGTAGTTTGAAATTACTCATCTCGTTTCGAACGGTTAAAATAATTCAAAACAAAATCAATCGTACCGTTTACTAGCTGATCGACTAAATTTTCTCCGTAATTATTATCTGACGTTATTTGTAATAGCGGCCGGTTTACAATACATATTATGATTATTATTCTATATTACATTAGTTTTCGAAAAAAAACTCTTACGTAAACACCTCCGTCGAAATCTAAATAATTCGGAATCGTCTTTTGAAAATATTATTTCATTTCGTTCAAAACACATTTTATCATTATTATTATCATTGTCATTATGATTATACTCTAGTCGAGTGTTTATCATGTAAATATCATTTAGCGTAAAGGTCACAAATGTAAACTGCTGCTGCGCCGACTGCCCCCGGGGGTTCGTTAGAGTAATTCTGTTTATTTTATACTATTCGTCGAATGATTTGTGTCACAAAATTGTATATTATGTTTTTATTTTTTTCACCGAAACGGTGAGATTTAAACTATACAAAGTGATTTATTTACGCGCGTGCGAAAATAAAACGTTAAATTATTATATAGTATTCTTTTCGCGATTCGAAATCCTTTACGTTTTTTTCGGCCGAACGTCACTAATAGTATGTATAATAGGTGCTCGTATTTTATTTTCTTAATTTCATTACCATTCGAACGATCCGATTTTTACATATGATTACGTCGTAGGCCGGTCGACTTGAACAACAATAAGCGCCCCAAACGCGAATCGTCTTTTAACCGCCGCGGGTGATAATTACTAAATTCCAAAGTTATTTAGAAATCGACTTTTTTCACTCGACTAGTTTAATTAACCGTCGTATAATAACTCTGTTGGCGCTCATTCTGAAAACAAATACCAGTTAAATAAATAGATAAACATTGAAATGTAATACCGTTCGTTTTAATCGCCCGTACACGGTTTTTAAAAACAAACGAGTACTAATAATACCCGCGGGCGTATCTTTATTTGATTAGTTAATTAACTAAACTAATCGTTCTGGTAGCTTTGAATCGTAGAGAATAATAAAACCAAATTGTATACGTATATCGGATACAATGAAAATAAGAAATATTCTTTGAATATTTAGAAATATTGTATTTTATAAGTTTCACTTGTTCGTTAAATAGGAGTGTAATTTTTATAAAGTATTAACTTCCAAACTAATCTCTAACTTTTCAAATTGACTTAAATCAGTAAATTGTAAGTTATGTCTGTAAGTAACCGATTGTAACTTCTTTTTTTTCTCCTTCTTTCGCGAGTAAAGTAAACAAATACCCAGTTTTGAAAATTTGCTACTCGCATGACTTCTCTCGCCTTAAACCGACTCTGTGAAAGTTCGCGTGGTGCGTGCCGTTATAATAATAATATGTATAGTATACTTGTACTTAAATAAATGCATAGGTGTGTAATTTTTATAAAGTGTTATTTATTATTATTGAACGCGAGTCTGCGTAAGGAAATACTCGACTCTTAATACTATCGGATGATAAAAAACGAATGGGAAGTTTAACGGTATTTTAGGCGTTTATTGTTCGAGTATGAAAATTTACGTGTAACGCTGCCCCGAGGTGGGCGACTTGTCGCTGGTGCCGCGCGATCGGTGCGACTACAAGGTTTTTGTATATCGGCCGTTCCGGGTCCGGAGACCGGCCGATATCGCAAGAGCGATAAGACACGCGGTACGCGACAATTATGTTATTTATTATGTTAACTTCCAAACTAATCTCTAACTTTTCAAATTGACTTAAATCAGTAAATTGTAAGTTATGTCTGTAAGTAACCGATTGTAACTTCTTCTTTTTTCTCGTTCTTTCGCGAGTAAAGTAAACAAATACCCCTAGTTTTGAAAATTTGCTACTCGCATGACTTCTCTCGCCTTAAACCGACTCTGAGAAAGTTCGCGTGGTGCGTGCAGTTATAATAATATGTATAGTATACTCGTACTTAAATAAATGCATACGAAAAAGTGCAATGTTTCGGTGCGATTCGCGATCGATTAAAACATTTATAGACGCTCTACGCGCGCCGAATCATCGATAATAATATTATTATCGCGCGTCCGACAGACGGAAGTGTTGTTTGAACGTCCCGCGCAGTCGTCCATTGAAACGCACGACGACGTTTGATGAAATTATATAACATCACGAATCGTGTGTGTTTTGTTATTATTGTGCGATATCGGTGAAACGCGCGCGTTCGTATAGTGTGCGTCGAGATATCTGCAAACGTTGACGCAGTGCCGCCGGACGAAGAGCCGGCCCGACTCGACGTGTCCCCCTCGTTACTCAGCCGTACGCGATTTCCAAAACTCGGATTAAAACTTTTCAAACGTTTAGAGGGAGGATAAAAAAAAACACAAAAAATTATTATTACGCCGCTGTCTGCTGATTATTAATAATATATTATTATTGTAGTAGCGTCTAATGATTACGATGATTTATATCGTAAGTATAGTCTCCGCCTCTGCTATCGTGATTTATATTTTATTTATTACCGAGCTTTTAAAATCGCTCTACAGTGAGGAGGAGCGCTCGAAGTTTCGCCGGAAAGTTTTGTAATTTAGCACACACGAATGTGACCCGCGCGCTCTCGTAGACAAACACGTCATGATATAAAACGTTTAATTTCGGTTTCACTAAGAAGTAATATGGAATTTATATTAATTCGCGTCTCGATATTGCGTTTATAGTTCGGCGCGGAGCGAGTGTTCATATTGGTTTCGTCATAATAAGGTTGACTTTTCTGTGCGCGTCGTTTCGAGTTTTCGCCGGGAAGACTTGATCCGGGCGAGTGTGGTTTCTGCTAGCGATTTTTCTGATTTCTTGGCAAGACGCGACGTTTATCCGAAAAGTTTTCCTAATTTTCGAGAAAAATCGTGCGATAAATTTGCCGAGATTTTCTCCAGTGCGCGAATTTATCATTGCCGCGATAAACCGTGAAAAAATCGACGGAAAATCACCCCCTCTGGTGCCATTGAAACTCTTCCCTGTTAATTAAAAACTCCCTCGAGGAGGGATGGTCATGACCGCGTTCGGAAACACCGGCCTAGTCGGACGGTACCGTTTTTATTGTTGCAATTATTATTATGTAGTCCAACGGCGGCGACGATTACGCGTTTTTAACGATGAAATTTAATAAAATCCCGTCTCTTCGTAATATTATTTCCTGTCGTTTTCGTTTCGGAAATTCGTTGCTCGGCCACACTGCGGCCGTTTTCTCGGAATCGCTATATTATTATTATACAGACGTCGAACGCCTATAATGTGAAAAAAGTCTTATTATAGTCACCGAAGAAACGCTCGGCACCGTGTTGATCCGAGCCGGCCGGCAAATCGTGCGAAAACACGAGTGAATTGTTTACCGTTTTGACGCGATTGATTTCAATCAGTCCGACGGACGAGTTAGGGCACGTCGTTTTCGGTGTATTTTTCTCGTACGCGCGAGAGATCTCACTGCCGGCGGCCGAATTTCGAATACAATTTTTACGTGTATCGCGCGAAATCGATTTTATCCTCGTCCCGTTTAATAACGAGATAATTACAATTACTCGTGTCGACGAATATTCTTTTCGAAAAAAAAAAACTTTACGATAATATATTATATATACGTATAATATTATACTTAAGTTTCTCAGTCCTCGGTTAGACGCCGCCCCGTCTCGTCCGTCGAACGGCGCCGCCGACGAAAATCCAGTAATTGTCTTCGTCAACGTCAAAAACACATTACAAGTAATCTCGCGTTATTATAAAATGTACACAGCCGTGTACTACGAATTCGCTTCGATCGAGACGAATCGATTGTGCCGGCAAAGGGGCTTAAAACTTCCTAACGATATTTGCGGATTTTCCTCGATCGCGCGTTTATAATTATTATTATGGCATGGCGTTTGGCTCACGCGTGCCGTGCGAATAACGATTACGATATAAATCGAGTAAAGTCACCAGAATTATTATCGTCCTTTTTGCAACGAGTGTTTCGATTAATATATTTACTGCGCCGCGTCTGCATTTTTTCGACGGCGGCGGCGGTCGTCCCGAATAACTGCGCGTTTCCGATGAAATAACGAGACGCGGTGTATTCCGTAAAAGTATTCTCGGACCGCACGCGACTAAACTCGCCAAAACGAGTCCGCGCGATTATTAATTTATTATTTCCAGACGGGCGGACGGAATAATATAACTATTATTATTACTTTTTCCGGCGAAACAATGCGGCCGCGCGTTTGTAGTGACGAATTTTTTTTTCCAACGCCCGTATTCGACGATGTCTGTTGGCTGTTGGAATAATCCATTTCCACGTTTACGAACTACAATTTCGGCACGGAAAATCTTCTATCGATTTACCCCGCTGTGTGGCTATATTGTTATTTCTTCGAGACCTATGATTTTTTTTTCATTTTTCCACTCGATTTATGAATAATAATACGTATATTATTCCGAGTGATTTTCATACACATATATATCGAAACGTGTCGGCCGGTAAATTTAAAGAAAACTGATTGATTTACCAACAGTAGTAGGATATTATTCGATATTGCCGAGACCATTGAATACTCATAAATTACGATATTCACTAACGTTAATAATATTATGTTTGTGAATATATCGTAATTTATACTTACCGTACAAATGCATTTTTTTTCTTCAAATTTACGTACGTAGTCGATCGTAATTTATCAATAACGAATCTCGTATGTTTTGTGTAACAAATGTGTGCTGCGCGTTGTGAATTGCCGAGGAAGAAAAACAATTACGATTAGAAAATTCCTGAAACCAGTATTCGATGCGAGTTCCGAATCGGAAGCCAGCCGGTCGAATCCCCTTCGATATTCAAACCGCCCGGGCGTTCCGATCGATCCGTGTTAATCCACGGCCCCCCGCTCGGCGTGTAAACAATAAAAAGCGCCACAAAGACGACCCCCACAAGTATGCGATACAGACCGTAATCTTCTTTCGCAAAATCTCTATGAAAACGCGTAGTCCGTTCCAAACTTTAGTCGGATCCAAATCCCTTAACAACCCAATTATCTTCTAAAACCGTTGCCGCGGCCGGACCAATTATTATAACAGAAATTTGCCACGTAGGAGACTATATTATTATTATTATTTCCAACCGTTTGCGATAATTAATTCGCGATCGACTCGGTGGTCGTGTGTATATAATATAATATCTGTGACGTTTCTAAAGTAGTCGAGCGTTTCTTATTTTTATTTGTGGAATATATGTCCACTTATATTCGTGGAACGATTACAATAATGTTAAAATATACTTTTATACGTCAATTTAAACGAAATGAAATCGCTTTTTATATTTTACAAATATTAGGCTTTATCGATAAAAATCGAATTCTCGCGTCAGGTTTGGCGTCAAGTCAGTTGCTCTCGTGACCAATATGATTTTAGATTCTGAAGTGACACGAGGACTTTATTGATTTTACCGCGATGAGTGTTTTTTATTTTTTTTTATTTTATATATACGATAAGTACTCGAAAAAATGATCCGATTTTCAACTTCAGTATTGGTTTTTGATGGCAAATCGTGTCTTGTTGTTGTCGGATAAAAAAAAAAAAACAATTTTAATTGGGTTATTGTTATTGCGTCGAACCGCCGCCGCCCACTGCCTATCGAGACGATGGGCGGCGGTGGCGCCTGCGCGGGTAAAGTGTCGTGAATCGTACGAAAGCTGAACCGGCTTCAGTCTTGCTCGAATCGTCGTCGGACATGGTCGTCCAAAATATTACGTTAATTTTTTATTTCTTTCTTATCTATTTAAACTTTTACATCTGCGACAACATTCTAAAGTGGCCCCTAGACGATCAATAATATTGTCAATTATATTGACGAGTTAGATTGACACCAGCGTCAATGTGTACTTCAATCACCTCGTCAAACACAGCCATCAATACTCATTCGATTCTGGATTTCAAAGTATTTGTATCTGTTTTCTCTACTGTGAAATCAGATTTATACGGCTTTAAAGTGTCCACAATTGTTTGGAGTGCTTTAGCTTTTTTATTTTTATTGAAATAATCTTTTGATCACAATTGCCATAGTTCAGGATGATCACGATATGCAGTTATCAAAAGTGTTAAAAACTCACGCTCACTATCAGATTCGTCGCCAAGCGCTATCGATAGTTCAGCCTGACTGATAAATGATAAAAATTCGGAAATATTGACAATAAACGCTTCTAGACGTTCAATACGTCCAGTCAATCTTGCCCGTCAATGAGCATCAATCAAAATTTCTATCAATCTCTTTCAATGATTGACAATCCATATCAATATCCTTCTAAACGATCAATACTCGCTTCAATATGGTTCCGTCAATATTATTGATACAAATATTGACAATATTATTGATCGTCTAGGGGACACTTAAAAGCATATTGGAAACCCCTAGAATTTGGAGACGAAATGTCGAAAATATCGTCATTCGGCCACCTCGCGGAGGTTAAACACCAACGCCGAGATCCTTTAGAGAGATGTTTTAGAAATACGTCTTTGTGTACGTGTTGAATTAAAAATCATAACCGAAGCAATTGAATTTTCGGTCGTTTTTTTTCCTCGCCCGACGCGTTTTTAATATTTTCGCAACACGTTTATCAAAGAATAATTCCACTCGACGCCTCGACGATGGATTTGAAATTCCATTTTGAGCCGTGCGCGCACTTCAAAAGATCGTTTTTCCAAGTAAATGTAATTTCCGAAGAGAACGCGCGGAATCGAAAAGAAAAACGTCGGCGAAATCGAGTTTTAAAAGAACATGTCGCCGTGATCCGAAAGCCGAAACGGTGTCTCGAGTTTCGAAATCGGTACCTAATCCGGCACTTTGCCCACTCGGAACGATATACATACAACGGTGACAAATGACCGCCTCGAAAACGAAAAAAAAAAATTCTTCTTCTGGTTTTATTATTATTTTAAGACTCCGAGGCCGATTGAGTTTATTCGTTTTGCAGCGTCTCGATTTTTAATAAATATTCTTCTAGATCTGTGTGCGTCGTCGTCGGTATAAAATTACACGGTTTTTATTCGATGTCGGGGCAAAAAAAAAAAAAAATGATATTTTCCCAAAAAGTTAAGAACCGTTTCATTTTTCTTCGTTTCGTTTTTGTGTGGTAGCCGAGTTTTTTTTTTTTTAATAAAGCACGAGCGCTAACAAACGCGTATATAAAAACACGTGAAAAATTGAATTTCTACTGGTAGATGCGGGGGGTGGGGGAGAGGGGGTAGGAAATCGAATTGAAATATCTGTCTCTCATACCGTTTTCGGATGAAATATTACTAAACAATATTTTGATTTATGAATACACATTTATATATATAATACGTATACGGCGGCGGCGGCGGCGGTACATGTCGAAACGGGAAACGTGCAAGGAAACAATAATTAAACGCTCTCTACGGACGGGCGGGGGAGTAGAAAAAAATAAAACACCGAATAATAAAAACGGTCACGCGAACGCGTAGAATTGGAAGTTTTTATTTTTTTTTTCCCCCTCTCCCGAGTTTGAAATTTGCATAAAACACACTACCGCGCGTGCGCGCGCGCAACAAAGAGAATACGATCGTTTACGCAGATGAATTTTTATCATCCGTATGAGAGCGGACTGCCGGCGCAAATATCCTGTAGTTTGTCAACCGAATTTCGTCTGGCAAAAGTACCGTTTGTTGAGCGATGGAAATTCCGAGTGCGAATCGATGGCGCGTATATAAACCGCGACTGACTGTGAAATCCACGGCGGACCGTACACCTATGTCTATTTTTTCCGCGAAATCTACCTCGACGACGAGGTGGTGGTTGGACAATTCACGTTTTAACGACCTCGTATAGTATACAACAACTCGACAACGAACCGACCGAAATCCAGACGAAACGTATACACTCGCTTCCTGTCGGAGTTTTGAAATTCGTCGTCGATGTTCGTTTTCGATATAGCTAATTGGGTGCTAGTTCGGTTTCCGCTCTACATTTCGTTTATTTTCAGTATTTTTCGTTATACACGTTCTGGATGTCTTCTAGCATGGCGAGAAAAAGGTTCGGACTGTCTTGACGGTAAAGATGCTAGCAATAATAATCAAGATGTGACTGCAAATGGTTTAAAGGAACAACACCCCTCATTTTCTTTAATAATTTAATTTTTTTTTCGTTTTCTTCGGCACTTTTCAACAATCCTTTCTCTACTAGAAATCGATGACACTCGATCTCATTTGCCACTACAGTAGTATAAAACTGACAACATTTCATCACAGCCATATCACAATTAACAAATAAATAAATGTGTAATAAATACACGAGAAAATACAAAATATTTACACTCGTAACGATATGCGTGAGCGCTAGAAAACGACCGTAATAAAACCTACAGTGGGAAATAGAATTTGAGGTAAAGACAATGAAAGATAATAGAGTCGAAAGAAAAACCCAACATGTCATATTTAAAAACGAGGCAGATAACGCATGGACAACCGTTGTCGTACGTAGAACGGCGAAATCGGTAGAGCGTATAATAGTTTTCGTTATTTTAAAGCTTTTCCGTTGACGGTCGATTAAAAAACAGTTCTAAACTCAATCGCACAGGGCCTCGCTCGTCTGGGCGTATTTAATCGTTACGGGTAACGATTTACCAACTCGTATTTTTTTTATAAAAGTAAGGAGTGTTTACCTGGTCGTTAAAAAAATGTCGAATTTTCAACGTTTGCACGTTCGCAGAGCGGAAAACCGTGGTCCTTCAAACTCGTTTCGCCTTCCGAAAACGTTTAACGTTTTTCTAATTTCAACAAATAAGTCTGTTTCGAGCGAAACGCCATACGTGTTGTTTTTCTATAAACAGTCGATACGTATTTTACCGTATTTTAGTAAATCGTGGTGTACGATGACGTATTTTTAATTTTAACGTTTTCCCCGAATCGAGTAGTAGGAAACTATTCTCACGGAAAATTAAAGTTTTCGGTCGAAAACTTCACGACCGGCGTAACACAGTTTTCCGAACAAACTAGAGTTTCTAACACGCAAACTGCGAGACGGACTTTGCTTTTATCTGCCGCGTGTCGAATAAAAATCGTAATTGATTCGTCCCGGGGTCGATGCGTCGTCGGTATAAAATCAACGACCGAATTGAATATTCACACCCGACGATGTATCGTAACAAACTAAATGCGTTTTTTAGGATATTTGGATAATTTTACGGAATGTTCTACAATATTATTATTATTATTCTAACAGCCATTGTTAAATTCCGCCGGTTTTCGTTTTTTCTCGTAACAACCGATTGGTTTTCCTTGTGTTTTCTGTACGACAATTTAAAAACAAACAGTCGTCTAAAAATTCGTGTAAAATACAAACATAATAAACAGACTCGAACGTCGTCTCTCATATTCTATATAATAATATTGATAATTACGAAAAATAACTGAAACGTGTTCGTTTTTACCAAGATATCTAATTTATTATGACTATAATATTATAATAAATAGCGCCGTGGCTCGCTGTTAATATAAAATTCAATTATTGTTATTTACCAGACACAAAAACGACGATGATAAGTAAATCTAATTTGTTACCGACCGAGAAGAAAAGGTCACTATAGGATGGTGTCGTCGTACGGGGCGCTCTATAGCATCTTCTCTGAACCCGACCCGGTATCGATTGCATTATTATATTATTATCTATCGCAAATAAACACAGTGCACAATGACGCGAGCAACAATTTTTTTTCTTCAAATTTTTGTAATTATTTCGAACGAGATAAACGTGTCGCCGACAACAATACCGACTCGACTCTCGGTTTATATGACGTGACTTTTTAACGATTACTTTTTCGTTTTTCATTTTTTTTTTTATGCAACCGAGTGTCACGCGTAAATTATGAAAAATTTTAAGTTCCAAATCAACGCGTCACTGACAAAAGCGTTGTGTTCTCGTTTTACAAAGGTTTGTCGTCCGCGTGTTATGTAATTCTTAACCTATTTTTTTTCCTCGCACGACATAATCATACGTCCAGGCGGACTAATTAAGGATTATCTTCTTTTTTTTTAACTCTTTTGATTTTTTTCCACGTAACTAGTCGAATAACAATGCCAAAAATTATAAAAATCCTTGATCGTTAAATATAAGCGGGCGATGTAAAAAAATTATAACCGTCTCGGGGTGGGGTCGGTACGCGCGTTTTCTTTTTTCGAAACCAGCCGCGAACCACGGTTTTTCAACCTTTTTAGTAAAATCGTTTGAACAAGCCACGAACGGCTGATGAAAATTTCACGCGGTTTTTCTACTCTATCGATGAAATGGTGTGAAACGACGCTTCTTCTTCCCCTTTTGTCGAAACACGTCGACGCGCAGTGATATTGAAATGTGATATTGAAACGTCCGGTGGCGCCACAAAACACGCGGTTTATGCGGACGACGGGTTCACACAACTTTCCAGCGTTATGCGAAACGGTTTATGAACAACGCGCGTTACTATATATAAAGCTCAAACACGTGTGTGCCGATCGAAAATATTAAAACTAAAGCGTTTCGAACGCCCCGCCGCACGGGACATAGATTCCGAACTGGGACGAAAAAATAGAAACGAACGGGCGAGAATGTATATTACCGTACGGCTAGATAGTATTACTGTAACGTACATTATATACGAGCAGCCGCCGATACGTCGTCGTTCGGTCTCTTTCAGATGGTAAATACCGTATAAAATCAACGAGGAAAAGAAAACGGGGGAATGAAGGGGAAATGAAAATAACAAGAAAAGAAAGTTACACATTCCGTCCGCGATGAAAATATGTGGAAAATGTGTTTCACATTGTCCTGCGGCTTCGGTTGCAGGTAGTACTGGCAAGGCTGTATTATACGGCCAACTCCGCCGCGCGCCCGGCACAAAAATCGTCAGTTTCCGTCCCCCGCGAGAATACCGGCGCCGAGAGAAAATTTAGTTTCTCGTTTTTACCGTACATTTTATATATACGTGTATACGTATATATATATTAAATATAATAAAAAAAAATCTAAATATATAAATATAAAGGATAATGGATTCTTCGGGGGAAAAGTTTCATTTTATACATTTTTTTTCTTTTTTTTTTTTAAGCCCAAAAGCTTAACGCAATAATAAACTATCTCCTTTTTTGCGTTCGTCTGATGGGCGGAAATCACGAGGGAATTCGCGGCGACTTAGACTCCTCAAATAGCTCTAAAACTTACCCAAAACAATTTAACGTTAAACTATTTTAATTTCATATCGAAACATAATATATTAATATACATTTAATATCGAAAGCTATAGAGATAAATAAAGTCGGAAATTGAATTTGAACGGTTTGGTTAGTTTTAATCGATTTATCAACGACGACGACTGATTTTTTTTCTTCTTTACTTTATTCGATCTCGACGCGATTCAGTTCTTTCTTTGATGCGCAGTTATACTTGCCGATAAATTAATATTCTATTATCGAGTTGATTTCTTTCCTTGATCACGTTAATCGTATTATTCCACAACACGCAGATTTAAAATACAACTATTAATCTTTGTTGCGAAGACGTGTATCATTTTATGAATAATATATTCGAAGATTATAATTTACTTTATCGTTTTTTTCCAAAGTGTACGATCTATATATTATTATGGTTTTCGTTAAAACAGTTTTTAACCAGTGTTTTGATATTCTATTTTTCGAGTAAATTAAATAACGTTACGAATTAGACTTTGCACATTAAAAGAGCCTCGAATTAAATTTAAATGTACGCAATATTTTCTTACACTTTGTTGGAACAGAGTGACATCTATTTATATTTTTTAAAAACATAAAATAATCTCTAGATTTATATTGCTAGCGTACTCCTCGGAATATTACAATGTGTCTTATACGGAAAATATTTCATTGATAAAACTGATTGCGTTAACAATTTTTATTGAAGTACAATGAAGTTGAAATTGTTTTGTTTACTTCTTTAAAACGCCATAAATTACATTTTAAATTTGTTTATACGACGTGTGCTGGGATACAATTATTATAATGCGCAGTATTTACAATCAATATGTGTTTACACGTGATATCAGAGCGATTTGTATTTTTTTCGAATCGTTTATAAATTAGGCTCGTCGTGACCGTGCGAATTCGAGTGTCTTATTAGAACGCGTGTTCTAATCGAAAAAAAAAACCCGAATCCCTCGTTAAAAATCCGCGTGTTCTTTTCTCTCTATTTCTTATTTTTTTTTTTCTTTCTCCGCCTCGCCGCCAATGACCGATCCGAAAGCGCGCGCCCTTCTCCACTCCGTCACAGATACGAATAGACGGCGTGTAAATCCGAAAGTCGTATAGTCTGTCACTTTATACACTAAACTTCGACGACATTTGATAGTCAGTTTAATTTTGTATCCGACGACGACGACGACGACGACGCCGCGCCACCGCCGCCGTCGTCTCGATTCGGTTCACCGCCTCGCACTTATTCGGTTGCACACAACTTTGGATTCATTATTCAAATTGATCCGCCGCCCCGGCCCGCGCGACTTATGAAGAAACGCGCGTATTTTGCATTTGTTTAACCTTTATCGACGCCGCGCGCCTCTTACAGAAGAGAACTTTGTTCCGGGTCTCTCGGTGGAGGGAAACGCGAACTATACGTTAAAATATTCGAGTCCGACCGGTATTCTATTCGCGCTTTGAACGCGCATTATTATTCGCGTATACGCCGATAAAACGGGCTTTTGTGCGCGTTTCGGCGGGACCCGACGACCGTGTGTGTGGGCACGAGAAGGTGAGCGGATGATACTACTACACTATATAGCGCCGCGGTTGATATATTTTCGTTCGGAGCGTCGTCGTCGTTTGTTCGTCGTCTTCGAATTCGGGAGGAAAACTTAAAACGACATTTCGCGCCGGTATTAAAAATACCAGTGTATGATAATAACATGACGTGCGCGAGATATAATAATTATTTACGAATAATTCGCGGAGAAAAAACCGAAATCGAATAAAATTTATTAAAAATATCGTTTTTTTTTTCTTTTGCCCCACAAATATAATAATAAATCCGACGCGCGCGTTTTCGACGTACGAACGGTAAGGTACGTCTGAACGCTTTTTTTTTTTTCCTACAAACTCTCGAAGTACATCTGCACCGCCGACGATTTCATTAGAGTATCGTATTAAATCCGCATCGAAACGGGGGAAATTAAATCTCCGTTTTTCGATTTTCTCGGTATTTTCCCCGACGACGCGAAGTAAACGACGGGAGTGGAAAAAAATATCGAAAACAATGTAGTCGCGTTCGGTCGGACAAGCGTTTTTGTTTTATTCAAATATAAATAATTCAGTATTCGATTGCTTGAAAACGTGACGTCGCGTCGTCGGCTATTATTTATATCGATCGACTTTTGTTAGAAACTTTTGATTTTTTTTTACAAACAATTACGGTTATAATAAATTATTAACTATGTAAAACAATAATATTTTATAAATCGTCGTAAAACTATTATCATAATCGAGCCAACATAACTCGCCGATTTACTGCGCGATAAACGGAATGTCTCATGAATATTCATGCGCACAAATTATATTTGTGTATACAATATGTTGCGCCGGTGTATTACATGATTTATTTATTATTTTATCGTTTTGTTGCAGAACAAGTACGCACAAGCTGCAATAAGGCCCTCTCTATTGACATGGCGATGAGATGAGATCCAATGACCGGTGGCCGTTACTTTGGATGTGCGTGTGCTTTTCGTTTCGGCTGTGCCCCGTCGGTCGATCGCAAACCCAACTGATCCCCACGTGCCCGAGTCAGTTTTCCGACCAGTCGTGTTCCTGTTACGACTTCGAGGAGGGCATTTTCCTCGAATGTCCCGGGGCCACTGGAACGGGGGTGCACGGCGCACTGTTGTCGGTGACCGGTGGGCCGGTGCAGTCGTTGAGCGTCTACGACCTGGAACCTACCGTCAGCTCGTTGTCGGCCGATTTGTTCCCGCCCAACACCAAACTCCGGCAACTGCAAATATCCCACTCGAACCTGTCCATCATCACGGATGATGGGTTGAACAACGTCAAGAGCCTGGAGTCGTTCGCCATGCTGTCCGGCAAGCTGAGGGAAATCCCGCAAAAGGCGTTCACCGCGCTCACGCAGTTGAAGACCATCGACATCGAGTCCAACGAGATCGTCGAGCTGGGCAGCTACGCGTTCTCGGGGCTGCAGTTGATCAAGGTGAACCTCAAGGACAACTCGATACTGAAAATATCCGAGTACGCGTTCGCCGGCCTCGAGACCAGTCTCACCGAGCTCGACCTGTCCGACAACAAGATCAAAACGTTCCCGACGTCGGCCGTCAGGCGGCTGGAGCGCCTCATGTCGTTGCGAATCGCCTGGAACGAAATAGCGTCCATCCACGACGACCGGTATTCGTTCATGAAGAGCATGGTGCACCTCGACCTGAGCTCGAATAACTTCGAGTCCGTCCCCGAGGACGCGTTCCGCTTGTTTCCCAAGCTCAAGATGTTGTCCCTCTACTACAACTCGGTGGAGAGCATACACAAACGAGGTTTCAGCATGCTCACCGAACTCGAATCGATCGACATCAGCCGCAACAAAATCGTGTTTATGGATTGCACCACGTTCAAGTACAACGTACACCTGCGGACGATTGACCTGAGCCATAACCACATCCACTACATCAGCGGACTGTTCGCCAACCTGCCCGAGCTCAGGGAGTTGTTCCTGTCCGAGAACAACATACTGGAGATTTCCGGCGACTCGTTCACCAATTCGCCCAGGGTGTCGGTGGTGTACATCCAACAGAACGCCATCAGAATGATCGAGCCGGGCGCGTTCGCCAGTTCGCCCGAACTGATGCAGCTGTACCTGAGCGACAACTACGTGGAGACCATCGACGACAACGCGTTCGTCAATTGCAACAAGCTCACGTCGTTGAGCCTGGACAACAATCACATCGCCAGCATTGAGAGCGGCGCGTTCCGCAACAACAGCCGGCTCAAAGAACTGCGCCTGCAAAACAACAGGCTGACGAAAATATTGCGCACGCAGTTCGAGACGTTGCCCGAACTGCTGGAATTGCATTTGCAAAACAACGCCATTGTCGAGGTGGAATCGGGCGCGTTCAAAACGCTCAGGAGCCTGCAACACATCAACCTGCAAAACAACGTGCTCGCCCATCTGGGCGACGTTTTCTTGCACGACGCCCCGTCGCTGGTGTCCATACAAATCGATTCCAACGTGTTGGCCAGTTTGAACAACAAGTCGCTGCACGGCCAGTCGAATCTCAAGTTCATGTGGCTCAGCCACAACCGGCTGGCGAAACTGGACAAGTCGCTGTTCGTCGACCTGTATCAGGTGCAGCGGATCTACCTCAACAACAATTCCATCGAGCACATCGAACTCGGCACGTTCGAATCGATGCAGGCGTTGGTGTTCCTGGACCTGAGTTTCAACAGGTTGCAGGAGGTCACGTCGAAAACGTTCGCCGAGCTCAGGGGTCTCGACGAACTGCACCTCGCCGACAACCGGATATCGCACATAGACGCCAATTCGTTCGCGGCGCTGAAAAAGCTCACGGTGCTCGACCTGTCCAACAACCCGCTGACCAAGTTGCACAAGTACATGTTCCAAAAAGACTTGCCCATACAAAACCTGTTCCTCAACAACTGTTCGCTGCGGACCATTGAGAACGGGACGTTTTCCAACTTGAACGTGCTCAACGAGCTGTACCTGAAACACAACTATTTGTTCGCCGACGCGCTGCTGCAGGTCGACGTGCCCACGTTGACCACGCTGGACGTATCCTACAACAATCTGGACGGCGTCAATTCGACGGTGCTCAAGTATTTGCCAAACGTCAAGCGCGTGCACTTGAACTCGTGCAACATAGCGCAGATGTCTGCGACCACGTTCAAGTTCAACCTCGAGGTGACCACCATGTCTCTGTCGAACAACAAACTGACCGCCCTGCCGGCCGATTTGTTCAAAGGCCAGACCCGTTTGAACACGCTGATTTTGGACGGCAACGACTTCGACTCGGTGCCGTACCCGGCGCTGTCCGACTGCGAGAGCTTGCAAACGCTGTCCATGGCTAGAAACATGTTGACGGAGCTGGACATGGCGAAACTGTCGAACATGAAGAACCTGCTGAGGCTCGTGGTGTCCGAGAACCGGATTCAAATACTCGCCGGGTTCCCGGCCGCGTACTTTGCGCTGCTGACCGAATTGAATTTGGCCAACAACATACTCTCGTCGTTGCCGTTGAATTTCTTCCAGTCGCTGGAACGCTTGGACTTGTCCAACAACAATTTCCGAAAGGTGCCGCCGCTGATCAAGAAACTCCAGTTCTTGAACCTCACGCACAACCCGCTGGGCCAGATACGCGAGACGACGGTCAAACCGGCGGCGGCGACGGAACTCTTCGACTTGGAAGAGCTCCACGTGTGCGGAACGAACCTGTCGGTGCTGGCCAGCAACGACTTCTTGTCGTTCGCCAACCTCCATCGTCTGTACATGTCGGACAATAAAATTTCGAAAATATCGCCCGGCACGTTCGGCGTTCTCGAGGACCTGCACACGCTGGACCTGAGCCACAACGATCTGGAATTTTTACCGCAGGAGCGGCTGCAAGGGCTGGGCCGACTGCGTCTGTTGAACTTGTCGCACAACGCGATCAGAGAAATCGAAGACATCTCGTCGGATCTGGTGTCGTTGCAAGTGCTCGACGTCTCGCACAACCAGATGGAGAAAATCAGCAAAGGCTTGTTCCGCAACTTGGAAAGCCTGGCCGAACTGTATCTGTACGGCAATTGGATATCGTACGTGTCGCCCGACGCTTTTAGATCGCTCAAGAAACTCAAAACTTTGGATTTGGGTAGGAACTATTTCAAAAACTTGCCGCTGAACGCTCTCAGGCCGTTGGAAACTCAGATGAAAAGTCTGAGGACGGAAGGTGAGTAGTGTTGTTTTTTTTTCGACAGGTTTTACGTCGAAATGTTATATTATTAATGTACGGGCCGGGAGCATAAAATGGTAGTACGCGCGCCCGGACACCAGACTCAGGGTATAATTCACCACTGACACCTCCTAAGCCCTAGAAAGATGGAGAACAGCTGGGTGTGTAGTGGTGTAATAGCCGAACAGTAGTGGTCGGGATCGCCTAGCAAATACTGTCGGCAATGTAGTAGTGCGTGTTGTGAAATTATGTGTATTGTGTATGAATGTGTGTATGTGTGTATGTGTGTATACTTAATTTAGGACGGGTAACTAAAACTAGAATAATGGTAACGCGAATATGTGGTTAGTGTTGCTGTATAATGGCAATAAAATAATAAATAAACAATAAAACTAAAATACACAGCAACACAATAGGTATATAAAAAATAGGTAAAAAAATAGATATAAAAATTACGGCCCTTTTGGCCCAACACGTAAAAATGTAAAATGAAATGTAAAAGTAAATAAGTAACAATAATAGTACTCACAATTTCGGTGCGCAGACTGGCCAGCCAGCCGCTACCTATAGCTAAATATAATAAATAATAATAATATACAAATGTTGGCCTTTTGCCGTTTTAAAAAAAAGGATAATAGTCTGACAGACGCCGTAACCGGGACCAGCACAACAATAATAATAATAAATCACAATAATCCGCGCACACGAGATAACTCGTAATAATAAAATTAATTGTATTTAATTTAAATACCAAACTAGCGTCAAATAAAATAATAATAAAAAAAATGTTGCTATTTGGGCGATTAGAATACTTCGACCCTTCTGGTCTACTATATAATAAAATAATATAAAATAAAAATCTTTAAGCGAAACGTACTTATTACGAACTTTACTTTTTTGTCTTTATGAAACGACGTACGGTCTTATACAAAAGGTACGGCGGCCGTGTTAATTATTGCTGAGCCGACTCGGCGACGTGCGATAACGCGGTGCAATCAGAAAAATCAACATACATATAGAGAGGAACTGTTACATAATAATTCACTGGACACATAATAATAATAATCATACACACAAATAATATCGACAGAAATAAAAACATGATTGTGTGTGTGCGTGCGACCAGCTGTTCCCCGTGCCTATTTAATTTATACTTAAGCTAGCCACACACGTTCCGGTTTGCCGGAGAGGTCGGACTGCACAGTTTAACCTGCACAGTTTTTACCGATTTCCGATGACTACATACACGCCACGATTTGCCGGATACGCAGGACTGCGCAGTCACACGCTTTCCGGCCAAAATAGTCCTCAGCTGCGGGTCGTCGAATGTTCAAAATATTTATATTTTTTCGCCATTTTTTCAATCAGAGTCTTTAACATATTTTTCACATTATTTTTTTTAATTCACATACAATATGTCAGTCCTAGACGACGACGCCATAGCTTTGGTAGGCTTAGCTCTAATTCTTAAAAACAAAAAACAAAAAAAAAAACGTGAAACTGCTTCTTAAATTGTTAATTTTCTTCACAACTAAATCTTTGTTAGCATCTGGTTCAAATTCTTTTAATTTTTCGATTAATGCTTTGTAAGCCGCTTCCCTTAATGGGCGGTCATGGTAGAGCTTCGATTTTATTTGCCACAGACATGGATATGATTTATATAAATCTATAAATTCTTCCAAATTCCTACGGTTCATTATTATATTATATAATATAATTTAATAAAATATGTATAATATAATATAGTAAAATATGTTAAATAACTTGTAATAAATTGTAAAATAAGTTACATTGACAACAAACAAAAAAAACAAACCTAAACCTTAAATAAACAGCAAAAGTACTATGCCGCAAAAGTGAACCAGCCGGTCGAACGACGGTTATATCAACACACGGGCACACACGATCCGGTATGCCTGTACAGTCATGACTGTACAGGCCAAAAGAATCGTTTTTCAATTGTTCTCCGGCCGCCTGTGCAGTCCCCGAAAACTGCGCAAACTTGTCACACACACGATCCGGTATGCCTGTGCAGTCCGCCTGCACAGTCCGACCTCTCCGGCAAACCGGAACGTGTATGGCTAGCTTTATACTTTATGTTGCGGCCGCAACAATTAATGTTATAATTAAATAATCGTCGGCGCGCGTGTGTGTGTTTGTTTTTCCAGAAAATCCGATAAACTGTGACTGCGACCAACAAGAGTTGTGGGAATGGCTGCGAGACCACCAGAAGTTGACGACCGACGTGAGTCCGAAGGGTTTGATTTGCCAACAGCCGCCGGAACTCCGTGGCCGCAAGTTCATGGAACTCGAGCCGCCCGCGTTCTGCGCCGTGCCCGTCGTGCTCAAACTCGCCATTCAAGACATCCAGCCGTACTCGATATTCGTGTCGTGGAAAGGCCGAAACCACACCGGTCTGCACGGCTACAGAGTGGCGTACTATCCGATCGAAGATCCCGATTACCCGGCCGCGGCCATCTCGTCGGTCGCCGTGACGCCGAACGTGAGTCGATCGCGCTGCGCGACACGGAATTATTGCGCATTTTATTTTCATTCATTTAAGTTTTGTAATTTTCGTGTCCGATCGAATCATCGTGTCAAACACCGCGACACGTGCGGCGAGATAACATTCCTATGGATTTTTCGATATCATTCGGGCTCGTCCAATAAACAGTGTCGATCCGGTTCGATTTGTATCTTTTGTTCGGGGAAAAGAGTTTTGGGGAGTGTTTTTGAAAATCAGAAATTAACTTTCAATAAACACACGACAGTTTATTATATGAAAATCAGCTACACTTAATTACAAATAAATACAATTAATACTTTCTTTTTTTTTTTTTTTTAATACAGTGAAACTTCCATATAACGAATAAGCGTCAAAAAACAGTTTTTTCAACTTTTTTTTTTTAAATCCGGGCGACACGACCGCGTCAACATTAAATTAACAAAAAGAACTAAATCTAATTTTCTATAGTTCAGGTAGTTCCCGTGTCTATGTACGTTTTAAAATTCTTTACTGCCCATTACTCGATATTATTTTATTTCTAAATAATGTTTTAGTTTTTTCAAAATAAAAAATAAGTGTTTAATTTTAATTTTGCTTTCGAAATCTAACATTATACCCGTCTATCAAAGTATTATATAACAAATTTAATAAGAAAATAACTATACAAACATCCAAAACACACCCCCCCCCCCCGTGTACGTGTGCCCGGTCTCGTTTGTAAAAACTATAAATTCGACTCGGTTCGTAGCCGGGAAAATATTCCGAGTCGAGTTCGTCGTCGTCGTCGTCGTCAGTTGCTGTCGTAGCGGGATTATTATTCTTCTTAACAGCTTAGCGGACCATGTAGGTCCATCGCTGCCACCATTATTTCACTCCATCGGGCCTTATCGTTCGCATCTTCCATTTTTACGTTATCGTGGATCATTTTTAGATCTTTTACTATTACATCGTTCCATCTTGTTCGGGGTCTTCCTACAGGTCTTTTCCCCACAACAATTCTTCCTTCTGTAACTCGTTTTATAGCTTTCCCCTCTGCCCTCCAAACATGTCCAGCCCATTCTATCCTCTTGCTTCTGCTATAATCGATAATATATTATTTGGTCTTCCGTATAAATTCTGTAGCTCATTGTTATGACGTCTTCTTTCGTATGTTCTCGTTTCTAGCGGGATCATAATTATTGGTTTTTTTTTTTTGTTTGCATCCCTTTCTCTCGTTTTGTTGCAGATCGTCAACAAGTTCCTGGACAAAAACGCGCAGACCACGCGGCTGGACAACCTGAAACCCGAGACCCGGTACCTGGTGTGCGTGCTGGGCCTGGGCAATTGGATGCCGCCCAACAGCTCGCACCATCTGGCCGGCGACACGCAGAGCAGCCGGTGCGCCGAGGTGAAGACGCTCGAGGGCGACATGGCGTACTACTCGGACGAGCGGCACAAGAGCTCGATACTGACCCGCAGGCTGGGCCTGATCATCGGCAGCTGCCTGGGCTGCGTGGTGTTCATCGTGCTCGTGTCCGTGCTGGGCTATTTGAAAATCAAGAAACAGCGCGAGGACACGAAACGCGACCAGCCGCTGCCGCCCGAGTACCTGTCGTACCGGCACTTTTCGTTGCACACGACCGACCCGATAATCGTCGGCCCGCCGTCCATCCAGTCCGGCGCCATCACCACCGTGCACTGAGGACGACCACGCGCGCGTCTATTATTATTATTATTATTGTACTACTACAACACTATTATTTATTATTATTATAATGTATAACTAACGTATAATAATTAATATTATACTCATATAACGTGTTTGATCCTAAATTTAGTTGGTTTTTTTTTTCATTTTCTACTGGATTTTCCGTCGGGACATTAAAATATATTATATTAACAAATAATTTTACACTATTGACACGCGATCTTTTTTTCAGATCGTCAAGTGGATGTAAATAATATTATTAAAACAATATTCGTCGATCGTGAGTGTGGTTCCCACCGCCGCCCCCCGTTAAGGATGTATATAATATTATTCGAAGGACTCGGACTAAATAATTTCGCGTTGTGCGTTTGATTTTCAGTATAGGATAACGCGCGGATTCGTATCGGTTTTCGCGAATTTCGGTTTGTCCTCGCGAGAAGGATTCTATTAGTACGTGTTTTGCGTTTTTTTTATTTTTTTTGTAAACTATTAATATTTGTACGTTTTTTTTTTTTTTTGTATTTTATTCGAGCGACGTCGTATAACAAGACCTCTCTCGCGCGTTGGATCGGTACTTTTGTAATAAAGATTTGTTTTTTTTTTTAATACGTAATATATTATATATTTTCGCGGGAGACGCGCGTGTTTAGAAAACGTTTTTCGTCATCGAAATAATATCGTCGCGATCGTCTCGAACGGCGCGGATGCGTTTTTTAATACGTAATATATTGTACGTGCCGTGCAAACAACGGAGATAAGAAACTTTACGTCCCATTGCGCGCGCCAACTTTTAGCGAACGAATCTCGCGCGAAACCGTTGTTTGATTTGCGTCGGAAACCGTTGCCAATCGCCGCGGTCGCGCGCGTCAGATATTTTCCAACCGAGACGCGATGGAAATAAGAAAAACCCCTCGACGGTCGGCAGTTCGAAACCGTCGCGCGCAAACTCGGCGGCGTTTTGACGCGCCGCCGTTGTTTTTTTCTCGCCATAAAATGTTTTTTCAATCGTGTGATATTCGGGTTTTTTCCTACGACACGTTGTGTTTCGATCTGTCGCGTTTTCCGGGTTCGAGAAAAGTCTCGCTCGCCAGTAGCTCGTTTCGTAGTCGATAATTATTGCATTCCTAATGATGATAACGACGTGTTGGGTCGATAATTTCGCGTCGTCGTCGGTGCCTGATTTCCACACCTCTCCTCCGTGCTCGGATTGATTTATGAATGATGTAAAAACAAATCGGCTTAATTTTATGTTTTTTTTTTGTCATTTTACGGGTCAATAGGTACGCGTGCGCAAAATTTTCGTCGTTATTAAAATTAATATACATGGATTTTACGAAGGAAAACGTGTGAACGGTGAAAATATTATCGAATTTTAACGTGTCCGCGAAAAATAACATCGACGAACCCGAAAGTTTCAAATTTATAAAACCCCGCGCGTGTTCGTCGTCTGCCGATAATATTATGATTTCGCCGTTTTTTTTTCGCTTTTCAAACTCCACGGTCGATTTCAGTTATCCCACTTCGCCTCGGGGCGTTTGGATTAACTCGGACGACATTATTTCACACGACAACGGTCTGGTTTTCGATGGATTTTTTTCACCACCGGACAAATATTAAAAGTCACCTATTGAAAAGTTAGGAAAAAAAATTTTTTTTCCGAAATTAATTTAGGGCAAAAAAATCCCGTTTGGTATTGAAAAATGCGATTGATGGAAAATGCAAGTTTTAACTCAAAATATCGTCAACATGCGGAGCGTCGGTTTTCATGCTCGTTTCGTGCTGCTGCTTCAGAAAAACGAAGAATGTCCTTTTTTTGCTATTGTTTTTTCCCCTCAAAGTGTAAACATTTTCGTTCTTAATTTTTATTCGTCTGCGATCGAGAAAAACCTGTACTTAATAGCGGTGCTTTTCGCGAACCGGTCGCGGCAAAAGGACGTTCGCGCCCGGGTGTTTGAGAGCGACGTAAAGTTTTGCCAGGACGAAAAACAAAAAACACACGTATATATTTATTCTCTCTCGCGCGCGCGTGTTTTTTCGAATTTATCTTCTCCGTCGCATTCGATCGAGTTTTTTTTTTTGCCCTCATCGGATTATAATATAATCGTATACAACTGTTGCCGATTGCAGTCACGTTTTTCAGCTCTCCGACGTACGTGCGAGATCGACCAAAGTCCGGGCGCTCCGGCTAACGTTTAATTCGGCTTTTTTGTTTGTCGTTCAATTACGAATTTCTAACCGACGAAAACACGGCCGCCCAATTCGAAACCGCCGCCGCCGCCGCCGCCGTTTTTACGCGTTTCCCGTGGCCGAAACGTGTTCGCAATGAGATATACTAGAAAGTAACAGCGGGTCTTTTCTTTTTTTTTCTTCCGTAAGACACAGCCGAGTGAGATATAATACAATATAAATCATACGTTTCACTTTTACGTGCGTGTTTTTCACGCATTGTGTTTGCGCGTTTTCAGAGCCGTTTTGTCGTATCGTATTTTTTTTTTAGTGCGAATTTTAAACTATTATTGTTTTTCCTCCCCGACCTCTTATACGAGTGAACTACGCGAATGAGGAAAAATATCGATTTTACCGGACGTCCGGAATTCGTTTCGCACGCGGGCTACTGCTGTATTATTGATAATCTCGGGGACGTTGTCCATGGTGTGCTCGATAAACGGGCGCCAAGAAGAAACGCGCGCGACTCGGCCAGTTGAAAAATGTGTTCTTTGATTTTTTTTTTTTCTCCGACGATTTTATCATTCCGTAGTCTTTTGACGTTAGCTGTTTTAATGCCTTCCATTCGACCCTATATTATAATCGATCACTCTCCGACTATGATATCACTTCCGACCTCTGGTGGTGTACGGCGTACATTTTGGCCGTTGACGAACTCTAATTCACGTCGCCGCATTACAATCGAATTCGCAATAGTATTATTAATAATATATATTTTAACGCTCGTGTTTCACACGCCAAATGAAAACCGCGACGAAACGGCTTCGATCGTTTAACGGTACTTCGGTTTTGACGATATTTTCACAATCGCGGTCGAAAACATGGCGAATCATTGGGGGGAAAAAAAGGTAAAAATCTAACTTTTGGCGCGATCGTGAAATGTGTTTATGATTTATTTTTCATCGTAAAAAAAAAAAGTCATTTGTAGAAGTGAGCTTGTGAACTTAAACCACCGTACACATGGCCAATACGATTTTTTTCAACCTGTTTTTGTAACTTGAACCCGGCGATTGATTCCCTAACGAAAAAAAAAAGAAGAAAATAGCTAATCGTCTTGTTGAAAAATGTCGCGACGTCTTGTTTTACGTATAATCACTATTCGTCGAGAAGAGGGGAAAACAAAAAACCAATCGTCGCCGAACAACAGAGAAAATAAAACGAATTCCAATCGACTCTGGTCAAAAAACAACACAGTCCTGTGTTTAAAACAGGACTCGGGGGGGAGTGTTTTTATTTTGCGCAGTTTTCGCGAACGGACACGCCGATCTTCGCACACGATTTGCTGCAGAACGTTCGCCGCGAGGTTTTCGGAGTCTTCACGCGGGCGAGCCGATTTCGTCGCGTCCGTCGGTTTCTTTTCTCCTCGAAGACTTGGGTTTTCGTTTCGGTCTCTCGCGGATACTTTTGACGACCGCGATCCGTCTAATACTTACGGGTTTGTTTTTTGAATTTTTTTTTTCGTACTCTCGTCCGATCGAAACGTGTCGTTCTTGAAAATATCGATCGGCTACTAATAATATATGTATAGAGTGGAATGAATCACACCGACGACGGCGATGGCGACAGTTATTTATCCTGTTAGAAATCACGCGCCCTCGCGTTGTATTCGAAATACGTGATATAATCACGACGTGTAATTATTACGATTAATCTACGATAATGTTACGATTACCAAAGAATAATAATATTACGATTATAATAAATTTACCGAGTCGTGACACGATTCGCACGCGTTTACGTTTTTGTGTTTTTAATGTTTTTATCATACCAGTACGTGAAAAACATTGTGTTATAATATCGTTTATGAATTTACTATTAGGTTATAAACGCATAAGATTATTATTAAATTAATGTATTGTTTTCGGTTTTTTTTTTTTTAACGACAGACTTATATATAAATATAATATGTATACACGTATGAGAATAAATCGATTTTGTTTTTTTTTTTTTTTTTTTACTCGTGTGTGTGTTTTTTCATACTACGAGTGTTGCGATCTCTAACCCGATCGCACGTGACGATTCAATACCGATAGTCTGGTAATGTGGTATGTGAACACTTGGAATAATAAGCGCCGAAAAATGCACGAGCTCTACAACGTGACGTTGAAAATTCACCAAAGGACACCGCCGCCCGCCGCGCCGACGAAATAAAAACGAAATCGTTCTCGGCGCGGACACACGGTAATAATCGAAGAAAAATAATCCATACGTCGTCGGTTTCACCCCGACGACGACGCGGTATTTTTTTTTTGTTTTTCAAGTACGTGTACGCGTACTGAGATAAAAAAAAAATGGTCCGACTTGAATTTCGACGCGGGACTCTGATAAAATAAAATGTGTCGACTGGTCGAGGTTTATGTCGTTTTTTTTTTTTTTTGTTGAAATTTCCTTTTACGGTTTCAAACTATTTGATTTAACAAAAACGCAAAATTTACGACTCGCGGGTTTTCGACGTTCGAAAATTAATCGAACCGCAGTGGCTCATCACCCCTGCACTCTACATGATATTAAAATTTAATCGTTTTCTAAAGACGGTATAAGTGTCAAATGATTTTGACTTTTTTCGCGCTATTCTAGATATACGTAGACACTTGAAAGTTTTGAGTTTTCTTATTATTTTTTTTTTTTTTTTACTTTCGTAAAACGAGAGTGAATCATAATTTATGTTGAATCGAAACTCTCGGAAATTTTAATACAAAGTTCTTCGTACATTGCTTTCTTTTGTGTGGAAAAATATTAAAAGTCTGTGTATTCACAATTTGCGTTTGAAATGTGAATTTCGACAAAACGCGAAAAAAATCTTCAAATTTTTTTTCGGTTAAAAGTTTATCGAACTTTTAATTTCAATGGTTCGAGCTTGAAAACACATAATATAATATATTCTAGATTTCCGGTGAATAAACAAACATTGATAATTACTGAAAAGATTTT
Source organism: Drepanosiphum platanoidis (assembly GCA_948098885.1). Classification (NCBI taxonomy): domain Eukaryota; kingdom Metazoa; phylum Arthropoda; class Insecta; order Hemiptera; family Aphididae; genus Drepanosiphum; species Drepanosiphum platanoidis. The sequence continues at coordinate 5,798,751 of OX402535.1, forward strand.
TTGAAAAGCGTTAAAAAATTTAATGTTGACGACAGCGAGTCGAGTAAAAAAAATCGATTAAATCGGCTAGCAACAATCGATGTCGTAAACTAGAATTTACTAGAGGCCATATACTTACGATGGGAAAGAAAATCGCCAAAGTCACGTAAATATAAATTTGCGTGATGTTTTTGTTAACAAAACCGCGTGTTGAACGTGGCACGTGCGACACTCGAAAATCAAGCCGGATCGCGCAGCCTATAAGAATGTAGGAAGGCCGCGATACTGCGTACATGTCCTATTTAATGAAAAATCATTTTTTCGAGAGCATTTATAAGTAAGTCGGTCGGTTTCAAAATTAATCGAGAGGTTTCTTTAATCGAAAAACAAAATTATCAAATAAACGTAAGCGCTTTGTTATTCATCATTTTTTTTATTATTATTTGACATTATTACACGAGTTTTTTCGTTTTATTATATAATACGAGTATAATATTTTATTATAGCTGGCCAAATCAAAAAAACAAAAAAAAAAACCGTCGTAGGTCACCATGGCGACGACCGGACTCCGAGAATCATCAATGGAAAATCGAATTCCATTAATTCATCATTATAATCCCAAATTACCGAGCACCTGACAAATTAACGACAACACAATATATTCCGGACAATAGTTAATTTCTCCACAATGCGGCGAAACTTCGAAACAAGAGACGAGAGAAAACGTAGACGAAGACTGAGAGATATTAAAGACGAAGACAGAATCTCGACCAGCAACATTTCGTTCGGCATCGCAGTTTTGGACCTGCAGTCGGCCGACTCGACGTTGTCGACGCCGTATGGGCCCCACGTCGAGAACGAGTTCGCGCCGCGGAGGCCGCAGGTCCTGTGCAGGGTGAACCCGCCTCGGCCGACGAGCACGGCGTTCCCGACTTGGCTGACGCACGGCCGTGTCACGGAAGACAGCGCGTCCTGGACGCCGGCGGACGACGCGTCCTCGACGTCGCTGGAATACGACTCGTCCTGGACGCTGGCGGAAGACGACGCGTCCTCGACGCCGGCGAAACCCGCTGGCCGTCGAGAAGGCGCGGGCCGCGAGCAATCCGCGTGCTGCTGTTCCGGCGGCGGCGGCGTCGCGGCGTCGCCGGCACGCGTGAATCTCCCGGACCTGCGGCGATCGAGGTCGTCCCGGAGAGACTGCGAGTTGCCGACGGACGGCGGACGAGTCGCGAGAGTGATGGGTCTCGCGTGCAAATGGCGGTCGAGAGAAGACGGCGAGTGTCGGCGGCCCAAAGTGCGGCCGTCCCGGAACTTTGTTCGGCCCGCCGACCGCGCCGACGACGAACTCGACTGCAAGCGGTCGCGGTCGCCCGCTGCGGCGTCGCCGGGATGCACGGATCTCCCGGACCGACGGCGATCCAGGAGAGACTGCGGGTCGTCTCCGACGGTCGACGAACGAGTGGGGAAAATGGCGGAACTCGCGTGCAAACGGCGGTCGCGGTCGAGAGAAGACTACGAGTGTCGGCGGTCCCGGAACTTTGTTCGGAGAGCAGCGTTCCGTCCCGACCCGGTGGTGTTCGTCCCGATGAACGTGACGATGCCCGGTCCGGACGACACGTACGAGAGGTTCTTGGAATGCCAGAACGAATGGAAGGCGTACCTCGACCGGCTGGCCGAGGCGCAGGCGAGAGCCGCCGGCCGACACCGTTCAGCGGCCGGCCCGGACGACTGTCCGTCGTGGGACGAGACGCCGCCGCCGCCGGTTTCGACAACGGTTTCGTCGAGTGCGATCGACGGGTGAAGTACGCGGACCCGGAAGCCGGATGTGTCTCGTACCACGAGACGTAACCGGTAGCGGTGTCGTTCTTTCCGTTTCGACCGGCAGTCAGGTAACAAAAGGGGAAAAAGTTTAATAGTAATAATAAATAATAGTAAGAAAAAAGCCCTTTTTTTCCGTTTGTGAGCGCATATCTCGATAAGTACTCGGTGGATTTTAGTTATGTTTTCACCAATGGATTCGCTAAGTCTCGGGGAAGGTTTTGAGCTATAGTACGTCTCGAAAATCCAACCCTAAGTGGGTTAAAAATGGAAAAATTTGGAAATCGTCGCGAAAAAACGACAACACCTCCTGAACTCCTGGTACCAAATTTTCGATTTTACGACTATTTTCCCGTTTTACCGTCAAATAATAGTAATAATAAATAATAGTAAGAAAAAAGCCCTTTTTTTCCGTTTGTGAGCGCATATCTCGATAAGTACTCGGTGGATTTTAGTTATGTTTTCACCAATGGATTCGCTAAGTCTCGGGGAAGGTTTTGAGCTATAGTACGTCTCGAAAATCCAACCCTAAGTGGGTTAAAAATGGAAAAATTTGGAAATCGTCGCGAAAAAACGACAACACCTCCTGAACTCCTGGTACCAAATTTTCGATTTTACGACTATTTTCCCGTTTTACCGTCAAATAATAGTAATAATAAATAATAGTAAGAAAAAAGCCCTTTTTTTCCGTTTGTGAGCGCATATCTCGATAAGTACTCGGTGGATTTTAGTTATGTTTTCACCAATGGATTCGCTAAGTCTCGGGGAAGGTTTTGAGCTATAGTACGTCTCGAAAATCCAACCCTAAGTGGGTTAAAAATGGAAAAATTTGGAAATCGTCGCGAAAAAACGACAACACCTCCTGAACTCCTGGTACCAAATTTTCGATTTTACGACTATTTTCCCGTTTTACCGTCAAATAATAGTAATAATAAATAATAGTAAGAAAAAAGCCCTTTTTTTCCGTTTGTGAGCGCATATCTCGATAAGTACTCGGTGGATTTTAGTTATGTTTTCACCAATGGATTCGCTAAGTCTCGGGGAAGGTTTTGAGCTATAGTACGTCTCGAAAATCCAACCCTAAGTGGGTTAAAAATGGAAAAATTTGGAAATCGTCGCGAAAAAACGACAACACCTCCTGAACTCCTGGTACCAAATTTTCGATTTTACGACTATTTTCCCGTTTTACCGTCAAATAATAGTAATAATAAATAATAGTAAGAAAAAAGCCCTTTTTTTCCGTTTGTGAGCGCATATCTCGATAAGTACTCGGTGGATTTTAGTTATGTTTTCACCAATGGATTCGCTAAGTCTCGGGGAAGGTTTTGAGCTATAGTACGTCTCGAAAATCCAACCCTAAGTGGGTTAAAAATGGAAAAATTTGGAAATCGTCGCGAAAAAACGACAACACCTCCTGAACTCCTGGTACCAAATTTTCGATTTTACGACTATTTTCCCGTTTTACCGTCAAATAATAGTAATAATAAATAATAGTAAGAAAAAAGCCCTTTTTTTCCGTTTGTGAGCGCATATCTCGATAAGTACTCGGTGGATTTTAGTTATGTTTTCACCAATGGATTCGCTAAGTCTCGGGGAAGGTTTTGAGCTATAGTACGTCTCGAAAATCCAACCCTAAGTGGGTTAAAAATGGAAAAATTTGGAAATCGTCGCGAAAAAACGACAACACCTCCTGAACTCCTGGTACCAAATTTTCGATTTTACGACTATTTTCCCGTTTTACCGTCAAATAATAGTAATAATAAATAATAGTAAGAAAAAAGCCCTTTTTTTCCGTTTGTGAGCGCATATCTCGATAAGTACTCGGTGGATTTTAGTTATGTTTTCACCAATGGATTCGCTAAGTCTCGGGGAAGGTTTTGAGCTATAGTACGTCTCGAAAATCCAACCCTAAGTGGGTTAAAAATGGAAAAATTTGGAAATCGTCGCGAAAAAACGACAACACCTCCTGAACTCCTGGTACCAAATTTTCGATTTTACGACTATTTTCCCGTTTTACCGTCAAATAATAGTAATAATAAATAATAGTAAGAAAAAAGCCCTTTTTTTCCGTTTGTGAGCGCATATCTCGATAAGTACTCGGTGGATTTTAGTTATGTTTTCACCAATGGATTCGCTAAGTCTCGGGGAAGGTTTTGAGCTATAGTACGTCTCGAAAATCCAACCCTAAGTGGGTTAAAAATGGAAAAATTTGGAAATCGTCGCGAAAAAACGACAACACCTCCTGAACTCCTGGTACCAAATTTTCGATTTTACGACTATTTTCCCGTTTTACCGTCAAATAATAGTAATAATAAATAATAGTAAGAAAAAAGCCCTTTTTTTCCGTTTGTGAGCGCATATCTCGATAAGTACTCGGTGGATTTTAGTTATGTTTTCACCAATGGATTCGCTAAGTCTCGGGGAAGGTTTTGAGCTATAGTACGTCTCGAAAATCCAACCCTAAGTGGGTTAAAAATGGAAAAATTTGGAAATCGTCGCGAAAAAACGACAACACCTCCTGAACTCCTGGTACCAAATTTTCGATTTTACGACTATTTTCCCGTTTTACCGTCAAATAATAGTAATAATAAATAATAGTAAGAAAAAAGCCCTTTTTTTCCGTTTGTGAGCGCATATCTCGATAAGTACTCGGTGGATTTTAGTTATGTTTTCACCAATGGATTCGCTAAGTCTCGGGGAAGGTTTTGAGCTATAGTACGTCTCGAAAATCCAACCCTAAGTGGGTTAAAAATGGAAAAATTTGGAAATCGTCGCGAAAAAACGACAACACCTCCTGAACTCCTGGTACCAAATTTTCGATTTTACGACTATTTTCCCGTTTTACCGTCAAATAATAGTAATAATAAATAATAGTAAGAAAAAAGCCCTTTTTTTCCGTTTGTGAGCGCATATCTCGATAAGTACTCGGTGGATTTTAGTTATGTTTTCACCAATGGATTCGCTAAGTCTCGGGGAAGGTTTTGAGCTATAGTACGTCTCGAAAATCCAACCCTAAGTGGGTTAAAAATGGAAAAATTTGGAAATCGTCGCGAAAAAACGACAACACCTCCTGAACTCCTGGTACCAAATTTTCGATTTTACGACTATTTTCCCGTTTTACCGTCAAATAATAGTAATAATAAATAATAGTAAGAAAAAAGCCCTTTTTTTCCGTTTGTGAGCGCATATCTCGATAAGTACTCGGTGGATTTTAGTTATGTTTTCACCAATGGATTCGCTAAGTCTCGGGGAAGGTTTTGAGCTATAGTACGTCTCGAAAATCCAACCCTAAGTGGGTTAAAAATGGAAAAATTTGGAAATCGTCGCGAAAAAACGACAACACCTCCTGAACTCCTGGTACCAAATTTTCGATTTTACGACTATTTTCCCGTTTTACCGTCAAATAATAGTAATAATAAATAATAGTAAGAAAAAAGCCCTTTTTTTCCGTTTGTGAGCGCATATCTCGATAAGTACTCGGTGGATTTTAGTTATGTTTTCACCAATGGATTCGCTAAGTCTCGGGGAAGGTTTTGAGCTATAGTACGTCTCGAAAATCCAACCCTAAGTGGGTTAAAAATGGAAAAATTTGGAAATCGTCGCGAAAAAACGACAACACCTCCTGAACTCCTGGTACCAAATTTTCGATTTTACGACTATTTTCCCGTTTTACCGTCAAATAATAGTAATAATAAATAATAGTAAGAAAAAAGCCCTTTTTTTCCGTTTGTGAGCGCATATCTCGATAAGTACTCGGTGGATTTTAGTTATGTTTTCACCAATGGATTCGCTAAGTCTCGGGGAAGGTTTTGAGCTATAGTACGTCTCGAAAATCCAACCCTAAGTGGGTTAAAAATGGAAAAATTTGGAAATCGTCGCGAAAAAACGACAACACCTCCTGAACTCCTGGTACCAAATTTTCGATTTTACGACTATTTTCCCGTTTTACCGTCAAATAATAGTAATAATAAATAATAGTAAGAAAAAAGCCCTTTTTTTCCGTTTGTGAGCGCATATCTCGATAAGTACTCGGTGGATTTTAGTTATGTTTTCACCAATGGATTCGCTAAGTCTCGGGGAAGGTTTTGAGCTATAGTACGTCTCGAAAATCCAACCCTAAGTGGGTTAAAAATGGAAAAATTTGGAAATCGTCGCGAAAAAACGACAACACCTCCTGAACTCCTGGTACCAAATTTTCGATTTTACGACTATTTTCCCGTTTTACCGTCAAATAATAGTAATAATAAATAATAGTAAGAAAAAAGCCCTTTTTTTCCGTTTGTGAGCGCATATCTCGATAAGTACTCGGTGGATTTTAGTTATGTTTTCACCAATGGATTCGCTAAGTCTCGGGGAAGGTTTTGAGCTATAGTACGTCTCGAAAATCCAACCCTAAGTGGGTTAAAAATGGAAAAATTTGGAAATCGTCGCGAAAAAACGACAACACCTCCTGAACTCCTGGTACCAAATTTTCGATTTTACGACTATTTTCCCGTTTTACCGTCAAATAATAGTAATAATAAATAATAGTAAGAAAAAAGCCCTTTTTTTCCGTTTGTGAGCGCATATCTCGATAAGTACTCGGTGGATTTTAGTTATGTTTTCACCAATGGATTCGCTAAGTCTCGGGGAAGGTTTTGAGCTATAGTACGTCTCGAAAATCCAACCCTAAGTGGGTTAAAAATGGAAAAATTTGGAAATCGTCGCGAAAAAACGACAACACCTCCTGAACTCCTGGTACCAAATTTTCGATTTTACGACTATTTTCCCGTTTTACCGTCAAATAATAGTAATAATAAATAATAGTAAGAAAAAAGCCCTTTTTTTCCGTTTGTGAGCGCATATCTCGATAAGTACTCGGTGGATTTTAGTTATGTTTTCACCAATGGATTCGCTAAGTCTCGGGGAAGGTTTTGAGCTATAGTACGTCTCGAAAATCCAACCCTAAGTGGGTTAAAAATGGAAAAATTTGGAAATCGTCGCGAAAAAACGACAACACCTCCTGAACTCCTGGTACCAAATTTTCGATTTTACGACTATTTTCCCGTTTTACCGTCAAATAATAGTAATAATAAATAATAGTAAGAAAAAAGCCCTTTTTTTCCGTTTGTGAGCGCATATCTCGATAAGTACTCGGTGGATTTTAGTTATGTTTTCACCAATGGATTCGCTAAGTCTCGGGGAAGGTTTTGAGCTATAGTACGTCTCGAAAATCCAACCCTAAGTGGGTTAAAAATGGAAAAATTTGGAAATCGTCGCGAAAAAACGACAACACCTCCTGAACTCCTGGTACCAAATTTTCGATTTTACGACTATTTTCCCGTTTTACCGTCAAATAATAGTAATAATAAATAATAGTAAGAAAAAAGCCCTTTTTTTCCGTTTGTGAGCGCATATCTCGATAAGTACTCGGTGGATTTTAGTTATGTTTTCACCAATGGATTCGCTAAGTCTCGGGGAAGGTTTTGAGCTATAGTACGTCTCGAAAATCCAACCCTAAGTGGGTTAAAAATGGAAAAATTTGGAAATCGTCGCGAAAAAACGACAACACCTCCTGAACTCCTGGTACCAAATTTTCGATTTTACGACTATTTTCCCGTTTTACCGTCAAATAATAGTAATAATAAATAATAGTAAGAAAAAAGCCCTTTTTTTCCGTTTGTGAGCGCATATCTCGATAAGTACTCGGTGGATTTTAGTTATGTTTTCACCAATGGATTCGCTAAGTCTCGGGGAAGGTTTTGAGCTATAGTACGTCTCGAAAATCCAACCCTAAGTGGGTTAAAAATGGAAAAATTTGGAAATCGTCGCGAAAAAACGACAACACCTCCTGAACTCCTGGTACCAAATTTTCGATTTTACGACTATTTTCCCGTTTTACCGTCAAATAATAGTAATAATAAATAATAGTAAGAAAAAAGCCCTTTTTTTCCGTTTGTGAGCGCATATCTCGATAAGTACTCGGTGGATTTTAGTTATGTTTTCACCAATGGATTCGCTAAGTCTCGGGGAAGGTTTTGAGCTATAGTACGTCTCGAAAATCCAACCCTAAGTGGGTTAAAAATGGAAAAATTTGGAAATCGTCGCGAAAAAACGACAACACCTCCTGAACTCCTGGTACCAAATTTTCGATTTTACGACTATTTTCCCGTTTTACCGTCAAATAATAGTAATAATAAATAATAGTAAGAAAAAAGCCCTTTTTTTCCGTTTGTGAGCGCATATCTCGATAAGTACTCCGTCCAACCCTAAGTGGGTTAAAAATCGAAGATACTTAAGATACGCTTAGTTTCAATTAGATATTTTTGAGATAGGTGGTTTTGTCAATTGACAGTAAACAGTAGGTATCAGTCATTTATGAAATTTTTTAATTCTTTTTTCTCATATAAAAATAAATAAAGCTCGTACAGAGTTTTATTTTAGTTTTAAAAAATACTTTTGATATTTTAAAAGAATAGTGTTGTATCACACATATCAATATTAATATAAAATTAAATGAAGTAGGTATATTTTTAAACTCACCTTTAACAATTTTAAGCTAACAACAAAATTTAATAACCTTTTTTAACAGTCTTGTTTATTTCAATCACAAATAAAATAAAATTATAACATTAAAATAATCAAACATAACAATATTAATATAAGATTAAATGAAGTAACAAGAACAATTTAAGATTGATGATATAAAAATTGTACTATGTACTTAAGTAACAAAACGTATCTCATCGAAATAGTTCTTCAACACAGCGTATCTTAAAAAGCGAAAATACGATCATGAAAATATCAAAACTAATATTCAACTTATTGCATTTATGTATTCAGTATTGTAAACACATCAACTAACATTTAGGTAAATTAAAATTATTATAAAGTAAAATATATTAGGAAGTAAAGAAAACTTAACTTTTTCAAGAACTTCATAATATGAAAATTAATACTGTGATAAATATTGAGATACGTTATGTTATGACCTACGTTTGATATACGTCTTGTTATCATTTTCGTTATTTACAGTGCAACCAGATGTTGAATTAAAAAAAGTCTCAAATAAAATATTTCCGTATGGTTTTCATTTTTAATTTTCAGCAATAATCTCATTTTGTCAAATTTTGAGATAGGTGTTGTTGCTGTATCAGCGACGATTTGTAACTAATGCATAATGTATCATAAGTGATACATGTGAAAAATGAATAAAAATGTATACTACTAACCATTAATTTGAGA